>CM055837.1:20818513-21012003 GCA_029582265.1 Zoroaster sp. YZ-2022
ACATTACTATTGAAAGAGAGAGGGTTTGCAAATGAAAATCCCGGTTCATGGAACATTTCAATAACGGGTGTGACCACCTCTTGCAGTAAATCCGGTGTTCCCTAAATTGTTTTGTTCCCTAAATTGTTTTGAGTAGTATATATACCTTACAGTTATGCCTTGGTACTGTTTTGGAAAGAATTTCTAAATTTGTATCCAACCCAAAATAAGATCATGTGTAAAGAACCGATTTGTGAAAAATTTAATTGGTCAGTAAATTCTTGGAAATCTCTTAACCATTTTTCACAATGGCCAACAGAGGCCAGCATTCTCTCCTTTAGTGCAGTATGCTCCACATTACCATGAATGGTTAATTAATTTGGAAACCTACTTTTCATCTACTGTTAATTGTGAAATGACAGCAATTCAGACTTGTGGTGCACCCAAGAGTTCCCCTTATAGAGAAAGCTCACATTATCAGTGGCGGATCTTGGGGAAATCATTAAATAAAACATATCCCCCCTTATGGAAGTAAAATTTTACTTACTTAATGGACTTGCTACCAAGAACGGAATGCTTACAATCCAACTAGAGGCTGCAGCGGTTAAGTCAAAGTATTCTTTCCATTCAATGTAGAAAACTCCAAGTGAGATAAGATACCCAGGAGAGAATACCATACAAAGGTGTATGCCAAGACATACCATCCATGCCCAGCCACTGTCTAGTCCCGGCTTTTCATCTGAATCTTTATAGGTAGGATTTATACTTCTTCGTCTGGACTTCATAATCTACACTTGTGAACACGTCAAGGTGAATGACTTTTATACTTATAGTAGATAACAATCTTATCTGATGTGACCGACTTTAACTGGCGGGTCAAGAATGTAAAAATGCTTACTTTTATAAGACTGTATTATTGCAAAGCATACTTATTACTTGCCCCACCAGTGTGGCACGGACCTGTATCCTTAGCCACACGTTGGTCTCATTGCCGCTAACGGTGGGGTTTTCTAGGAATTTTCTAAATTCCAGGCGCTGAAATTGACGATATTTGCAACTATTTTGACAGGCTAGATACGTTCCTTAGATGTTGAACTATCTAGGCGCCCCCCAAAAAATGGTTATTTTACTTACATTTCGTCTCATATAGGCCCGAAAAAATTACAAGACGATCGGCATTGTGTTTCAACGAGTTCGGCACTTTGAATGAAGAGTGTGTGAATGGGAAAACAACTTTACGACGGCTGTTTTATGTGTGCACAGACAAATTGCAAAGATGGTTCAATAATAATAATAATGTGTGGACTTATATAGCGCACGTATCCACCAACTAAGTGGTGCTCAAGGCGCATTTTTTTTACGTGCATTACACAACACACGGGACCTACGGCTTTACGTCCCATCCGAAGGACAAAGCAATTATGGTTAAGTACCTTGCTCAAGGACACAAGTGTCACGACCGGGGCTCGAACCCACACACTGCTGCTGGCAACACCAGAACTTGAGTTCGGTGCGCTAGACCGCTCGGCCACGGGGTTTGGGTCTATTTGGGGGCGTGAATTTCTTAATAAAATTCCTGGGCTACAGGGAATGGGCCCAATTATTAACATTTTGGCCATCCATCATTATCAATAATACTGATAATATTATTACTATTATTATTTTGTTAAACAACAATATGCTATCTAGTATCAGCGATATCCTCAAACATGAAACACTTCATTGATTCGATCATTATTGCCTGTCAATGAACGGTGTTTTAAACATTTTTCTTTTGCTGAATTATAATGTGGACACAAACAAAATAAAATTAATAAGGTAAATAGACAATTGATTTAATTTTGCCCAAACACCGTCGTGTGTATAGCACTGTATACTCAGTGCTTTCCGAGTCTCTGTGAAAAACTACACAGGCGGGACTCGGGCGGGATTCGAACCCACAACATCCTGCTTACTAGTGCAGACGTCTTAACCTCTCGACCACCGAGCTTGCCCGATGGTGATTGGCTGGTAGAATCCTATATAGCAGCGGGTTCTACGATATATATAGGTTGGTAAATATATATATGCCCTATACTTATTATAGTAAAAGTAAATAATTGAATCCAGGAACTGGGCATGTTTTATTTATTTATTAATATTTCATTTTAATTATACACAGGCCTATATTAGTTATATCACATTTTATATCACATTTTAGCACATAAAAATGCTCTGACTACAACACGTGCAACCCCGAAACGGAATACTTCGCGCGCTAAAATATGAGCAAGTATGTGCACACATAAAACAGCCGTCGTAAAGTTGTTTTCCCATTCACACACTCTTCATACATTCAAAATGGCCGTCCTCGTTGAAACACAATGCCGATCGTCTTGTAATTTTTTCGGGCCTATATGAGACGAAATGTAAGTAAAATAACCATTTTTGGGGGGGCGCCTAGATAGTTCAACATGTAAGGAACATATCTAGCCTGTCAAAATAGTTGTAAATATCGTCAATTTCAGCGCCTGGAATTTAGAAAATTCCTAGGAAACTCCGCCGTTAGCGGCAATGAGACCAACGTGTGGCTAAGGATACAGGTCCGTGCCACACTGGTGGGGCAAACTTATTACTTGCCACACTAACAAAAATGTTTATCAAAATAAATAGAAAATAAACAGCAATCTGCTTGAACCAAACGGCCAAGGTACTTGCTGGACGTAAAGTCAACCCAAAAACATATTTAGGTCTCAACATTACATGCACATTTTAATAGAACTAAAATGAAAATTGTAATAAATAATTAATTAAAATGGGTAAACCGTACTGAAGCCTGCAGGCACCCCGTCCACACTTGAGGAAGTATTTCGGCAATAGATTTTGGGAAAAAATACAAAGATATCAATATGGGGTGTTAAATTAATTACCTTAACGCTGCTTGACTGTTTTCTTCTCTTGAGATGTACAAAAATGTTTGCAAGAAACCCGGAAGTCGGTACACACTTTACACAGCGAATGTATTATTATTAGGACTCGAGATTTACATGTTCATACATCAAAGGTATGGTTGACGATGGAGCAAATGTCATGGAGTAAGGAACACCCCCTACATGGTTGGATGATATCAGTATCACGTCCACGATTTATCTTACCACATAATTAATAAATTATACTGTCTGTGTATCTAATTTTACGCACTCGTAAGACGACACATCGTACCCCACGTACTACATGTTGGTCATGTACATTGTACATGTACATACACAGTGTACATGTTTATGTATTTCGCTTGTACATATAATGTACACATACGAAGGGTCGGAAATACAATCCAAGTAACAGCACGGTGCACTGAGTTTGAACTTCTTGTGAACTTTAATTATTTTACCGCTCTATCGTAATGAGGAATGTCCCCCAAAGTCCGTTTCCGCGTAATCGACTCCTGAAGTATTTACATCGTGAAAAATCACATAAAATTCGATTTCGAGGTTTTGGTATTTTTGGATAGTCCAAATATCAAAGTTTGTCCCAGTCCTTTTACATTTTTGAAGAAAGGTAAAGAAAGTTGAAAATAAACACGATTTCTGGAGTGTGTTTGTGGCTCTTTTCCCCCGCAAACCGTCACTGTGAGCTCCCAAAACGAGAACTTTTAATGCCTTTTCGATGAGTTGTTTCGAACGTTCCGATTAATACCAACCATGCATGTGCGATACCATTGGAAATGTCATGTCATCATCTGTCTACTACTAGCCGGTCGGCCAATAGGCCAACCCAACAAAAGTTCCTAGTAAGTTGACGTAATAAAGTTTCTGGGAATTTTCAGTGTCATGGCCTTTCTGTAAAAACTGATGTTACATACATGTACACTACATGTACGACGGCTAGCACTACGCGCTCAACACACAATGTGAATTATTTTTCAGTGTGTGAGCGGAGTCTTTTTTTCAAAGCCCGTTTTCTCGAAAAGTATTTCTACAACAGTCGCATCGGTAAGTCGTCTTTATCGTTTTATAATTTCGGAATGGAATTACTCCCGAACATAATTTTGGTATCATTGGAAAGCCCATTAAAAACTAGGTATGCATATCTCAAAATGTCAAAGTTGGGGGACATTCCTCATTACGATGGAGCGGGTCACAATTATTTATTTATTTATGCCGCCATGTTTTTGACGGGGCAAAATTGTTTATTTCGAACAGTCGTTGCCGTCGATCTGCGACCCATCGAACCACGTACATTCCAGATGCGCGCGTGCGTGAAGTTCGATCGAGCGCTGGGTCGCATATGCGCAGACGGCAACGGATGTTCGAAATAAACAATTTTGCCCCGTCAAAAACATGGCGCATATTACCGTGAAAGGGTTTGTTGTGTAGGCCTATACATGCTTAGTATTTAGTAACAACAAAGAACAAGTTGTACGCTAGTCTTGGTTCAAGACTGTGTTTGTGTGTTTTTGATACACGCTTCGTCTCTGCACGCCGCGCGAGGGCGCTACACGAAGCGCTAGCACGACACCGCTATCACAACACGAACCGCTCTCTCAAACACACATTATTAATTATAAGGTATAAATATTGGTAATTATAAAAACAAAATCAAATGGTCGAATGTTTGTGAAAAGTTTGCTTAGTGTAAGTTGTAAAGTAAACCTGGTGAAAGTGGTCATGCTATATCAGTCAATCTTCCCTAGAACTTAAGTTATTTTTTGTCTGAGATGTTTTCATTTTTAAGGAAATTTAATCAGAAAGAGTCAACAATTTCACATTAGAAATATAGAATGAATACAACAAATCTGACACCATTTTTCACTATTTTTCTCTTTAACGTCACAGCAAAATTATCTAAAACTTTCACTGGTTGGTTTGTAATGTTTATCTTGATTCGTAGTCGTCCAAACAGTTTTGTCAACATTACCAATGTTGTATTCGATAATCCTCAGAACACGTCCGTTTCGATTACAAGTAATCGATACTTCGTGTCCTCCTCGCTGGTAAATGAACTACTACTGATTTATAAATTGGAACAATGCAGAATACCAGTAAGCATGCATGGGATGTCGATGTCGCATGTGCATATGATATAGTGCATGCTTCGAACGTACGTATTTTTACTGTATGAGAATTTGCGCAATATAAACGAAGCTGCCAAGCAAATCCATATTGAACTTGTGTCTTCGAGATCAGGCAAGAAATCGCTATTTTAAGAGAACTTGATAACACGTTATATACAACAAAATGCCGAAGAATAAAGGTAAATATTCTTAATCGTTAACAAGTTAAAAAATATTAAATGTGAGTGTTTTGTTAGAATGTATTCCGAGTGATAGGCCTAGCCCTAGACTCACTCATCATAATTATTATAATATTAATCATTATGATCAAGAAGCCGAATTTCTGAGTCATTTTGGATAGATAGGCATAACATTTTTTGTAACAATAACATGACTAAACGTAGGATCAAATTATTATGTATATCTAATCAGTCATCCATGAATAAGGAAGTCTAGACAGATATAGAATTAGAAAATCAAGAACAATTTTCAGTGTCATTTGTATTCTTTGTATTGTAATGTAGGAAAGGGAGGAAAAAACCGAAGGAGAGGAAAGAATGAAAATGAATCAGAAAAGCGTGAGCTGATTTTCAAGGAAGACGGACAGGGTAGGTATTTTGTCTTGCAGTAGTGTTTCTAATCACTATGGTAATACATGGGTAAGGCCAAGAGAATGAAAGTCATAGATTTGTGTCCGGGAAATTTCGAAAACACATGAGGCTTTTTTTCATTATTCATTATTCATTATTTCCATTGATCATTAACAGCGCAATCACAAGATGTTTCTTCTAATTTGACGTATTCTTAATCACTTTATGTACATGCTTTCTACCTGTGAGAGAGAGAGGGAAGGGTGAAGGGTAAAAGAGGAGTAACAAGGAGAATTTAGGTCATTGACTCTTTTTATTGTTTTGCACATCACGCTATCGATCTATCATATTCCACGATATGCAAAGATAATTAACCTCTTCATAGTTTGGCTTGATCATTTCAACAATTCCCTTATTAATTACTGATAGTAAAATCGAGATTAAAAGAATACAATACCATTCATGTCTTATATCTCCAGTCGTTGTTTAGGTACAGAGTTAAACAGCTAAATAAATTTATATGATAGATTAGGCCTATGGCTATTCCTGACTTTCCTGTGCACGTGCGTGTCGCCGTACGTATGGTCGCCTGTGTATGTACGTGCATCATTATACGTGCGGGCCAAAGGCTCAACAGCGAACGTGTTGTGCATGTGAAGGCGGTACAGTTGCAGGTGCGGATCGGACGGAGTTTACCATACAGTTTTAGCGCGATGCGACCTTTTTTGTGAACGACGTACGCGGGACTAAGACTGTATTAAGAGAACATGTGCTAATGATTATAGCACACATACTGGTGGAAATTTGGTAAAAACTTTACTGATGTGGATGATTTGGAACTAAATTTGTTTGGTGGAAATACCTTTTTTGTGCAAATAATGAAAAATTTAGGCGGTAGCTTTTGGGACATGCGGGCGGTGGACGCAAATCTACGACTTTCATTCTCATGGCCTAATGGTACACCCAAACTGTGACATCTTACCAACATTAGTTGTTATGGTCACACACAGTATTGCTTGACTCGTGTTTGAGGGCACACTTTTAATTGTTTAATTAATTAACATTTAATGTTAGTTCTTTTGTTTCTTTAGGTAATTTTAGGTGTTATTATTGTAATAAATGGTTTGTTTTCATTTGCAGAATATGCACAAGTATTGAAGATGTTAGGTAATGGACGATTGAAGGCACATTGCTTGGATGGAGTAGAGCGATTGTGCCACATTAGGGGAAAGCTACGGAAAAAGGTAACATTTTACATAGTTGGAAAACTTGAAAGGAGTTGCAGTGATCATGATTACAAATATAAGCAGGTTTTTGTGTGTGAAAGACTTGTTTGTAAGAAAATAAATAATATTGGATTCTTTCCTATAGAAGTCTGATAGAGGGTAGAATGTCGTATCCGACCGCCACTTTTTCTCATTCAGTATTTAACCAATAATGTAATATTACCTTCCCAGTAAGGTGGAGAACATATATGGATGATGACATATACTTAAAATTATTCCAGGATATTTATTTCATGATATTTATTTCATGAAAAATCAGGCATTTTTGGTATACGATGACTTCCTCAGTAATGTCAGTCTGATCTTGTCAACTACACAATTAGTGACCAACACAGTCATTGTACATGCGTAGTGGCAACTATAATAGGATCCTTCTATTTTCTGAAGGGGAAGATATTTTAGAAGGGAAATAAAGTCCGAAAACCATCATAAAAGTGGATTTTAAAGACAGTTTTCATTTTCTGTACCCCAAAAAATGATAGAATCATTTTTTAACTGGTTAGTGGTTGAAAAAAAATTCCAAAAAACCCTTAAAAAGTGGCGGTCATATACGACATTCTTTCCCTGATAGATTTTCATTTTCAATTTTAATGTAAAATAAAGAAATATATTTTCTAAAGGCAGAGGGTTATCACTACTAAGTCAAATAACTAGAAAGGAAATTCATTATTCAAAACTTGGGTTTTGTTTCCAGAAATTAATATCACAAATCCTCTCCATATTTTTTTGATACACATATTTAATTCCTTTATTTTATGTATTAGATATGGATCAATACAGGTGACATCATTTTACTTGGTCTGCGTGATTATCAGGATGACAAGGCGGACGTGATTCTCAAATACAACACAGATGAAGCAAGATATCTTATGGATTATGGAGAGCTACCTGAATCATACAAGATCAATGACACAGCAACGTTTGGACCCAATGATGATGATGACATCCAGTTTGGAGATGTTGAAAAGGTAACTGGTAGATTATCCCAAGGTCCTTACTGCACTAAATGTCTTGGCATTTATTAATATCGGTTAAAGATTTAACTTGTGATCTTTTTGTTCAACCATCTACTTTCCCTTTTACTGACATAAGGTCACATCTCAGAACTTTGTTGGCAACTTATTATTAACCCTCCTCCTAAAAGCTGAACTTTAGTGGCAAGTAGTTATAGTGGTCAAAATGGGGTCATGCCTATGTTCCCTCAGCCCTATGTTCCCTCAGCCCTATGTTCCCTCAATGCCTAACATTTTTTTAAAATCCAAATTAGGCCCTATGTTCCCTCAACCCTATGTTCCCTCAGCCCTATGTTCCCTCAGCCCTATGTTCCCTCATGGAGTGTTAAGACTGGATGAGGGAACATAGGGCTGAGGGAACATAGGGTCTATTTAGGGCTGAGGGAACATAAGGCTGAGGGAACTTGAGTACGGTCCCGTCAAAATCAGTCAACTGACTATTTTGGCTGTCACACAGTGGCATTTTTGACTGGTTTTTACTGTCATTTTGACCACCCTCAACAATACAAGACAATGCTTTTAACAGTCAAAAACGGTCGACTCATTTTTGACATGTAAATGTACTTTAATACTACACGTAAGGTTTTACAGTGTTTAAGTTTAAGTGCACTAGAAGTATATCAACATTTTGATCAATTTTGACACTTGCAGTCATAGAAGGGTTAAGCAGAAATAACATATGGGAACACTGCCATACATTTTGTTATCTCTCAGTTTCTTATATTTTTGTTGTTTTTTCTTATTTGAACAGGTCTGAAGTTGTGGCCAAAATGAACCCAAGAGTGGTGCTGTAAGAATTGTAAATTATGAAGTTTTCTAAAAACAGGCAGTGAGTAAACAAGTAAAGTGAAATTTTGGCTGATTAAATATTTTCCTCTAAATATGCTCAAATAAACTTAATATTTCGCTGAGATTTTTGTAAAAGTTCAATCTCCCCCAAGTCCTGATTAGCAAATAAATATCACATTTGTGAACATTGAATTTGAAATATTGCGGCATTGGTAGAATATTTCTCAAGTGTAAGATTTTATTTAAATCCACATTTTTATATCTGAGAATTTCTGGTAGTTCTCTCTGAACTCTTGCATCAGCCAATATCCACTGGATCACTTTATATGTTTTCTCACTGTGCAAAGTGCATTGACATGTATGTATTTATACGTATGCTTTGCTGTAAAATGTCAAATGCAGAGCACAAAAATGTGACTAAGGCACTAATTCAGTGCAATTGTATGAAGTCAAAACTTCAGATTTACATACGTGTCAAACTTTGGGATGAGCTGTGAGTCACAAAAACTTTAAAAGGGTTTCTACTATTGTTTCCATCTCAATAAAAAAATTAAAAATAAAAATGTGAAATTACCCCCCAAAAAATATGCAGAACACAGTTAAAAAATTTCTAAAATAAGAAATGCATGTAAATTTTCAGGATAATTTTTTTTTAAATTGATTGATTTTTACCGATGATGCATACTTCCTTGCAACCCGTAAAGAACTTCACATGTTTTTGAAAAGAACTTGACGGGTTTGTCTTTGAATGTCAGTCTTTTATAATCATATGTTGGCATACATGTGATTATCTTGGGGAAAAAATATCAAACAGCTTTTTCGCAAGGAAAACCTTCTTTTTTTGCTGATATTTGTTGGCTTTAAGTGAGCTGTGCCTTCCATTTGTTATTTAGTCTGGGTCTTTGGAATTAGACCGGATCTATACAGTAGATTTTTCCTATAATTTTGTTTCAATGGATATTAGAGCTACTATAGTTGTTTACTTATTCATTAGTATAAGTTAAAGTACAGAAAATTGTACAAGTTTGAGTACGAAAACCCTGTCTCAAATGGTAAAATGTAAATGTTAAAGGTGCACTCTTGTCATGTTTTTTGTGAAGTTATAATGTACATTTTAACTAATATTTGGCCCAAATGTGAAACACTGTCATGCATATGTGCAATCATCATTGGCATGGTGATCTAACTGCAAGATTCTGTAACTGTTGGAGAATCTTTCAGTCAGGTGGGAATGGGGGCATGCTAATGATGAATGGTCACATGTATCCAGAAGTATTTCACATCAGGGTCATGGTTAAAATGTTGTATGTACATAATAAACTTTTAAAACCTTAAAAACATTTATGTGAAAAGCAACAGACAACAAAATTGTAGGGAAACATGTATCATATCAATCCTGCCTTTATGTACAATACATGTAAAATAAACTATTTCTAGCAAATGCATTGTATACACCTTTAACCACATTATAATATAAGCAACTTCCACTTCTCACAAATTCTACAACTTGGTTGTTGTCACTATAAAATAAGTAGAATTTGAAGCTTTGCAAAGTGACAGGTTAAACTGGAAGTTTGAGGTAGTATAATCATCATGTAATATCTCTGAATTATAATAGTGTTGGTTCTGAGAAGAACCGGTAGGTGGTTTAAACAACAATTTGGGAAAATGGTGATGAATGTGAAACAGATTTGGTCACATTGCAAACTTTGTAGAACAAAGATATAATGCTGGATTGGTTTAGTTTTGCATGATAACGTCTTGTTGTTTTTGTTACATGTATTAGCAATTAGAGATTTAGGTGATTTTAGAAATTCGGGCTAAAATAAGAATATCAATTAAAAGTGCATGTAAAGAAAAAAGATGTTATATTTGTGTATGTACCTAAGCCAGTTTATATAACATAATTAATGTGATTGATTTGATATACCTAGATGTAGATCATGTACATGTCTTGTACCATCAACATTTTTCTTCCTAATTTTGAGGAATTATCACGGTTAGGCTACTATTTATCTATTGACAATTTTTGATTTCTTTTTAGAATTAAACTTGAAAAAAAAAGAAATGCAGTAAACAATTTGGTTGCAAAATGTATCTTTGTTTTGTCTGAATAGAGTAACAAGTTTACATTTAAGTCTTGTGTATTATGTTCAAAATTTTCTGGTATGTTTCTAAAGGTGTTGAATGTTCTATGAAATGAGGTGTAAAGTTTGGAATTTGGGATACATTTTTGTTAGTTAATTAGACCTAAAATCACATTTTGAGTCTAGCCGTGGGACCAAATTCACAGCTGTTGGAGGATTACATGTACTTTGCCTATTTGTTCAAAAATCATATTTGTCTATTAGAAGTTGTGTAGAATAAGGGGCTAAGTAAGCAAATAATGGTGTAATCCTACAAGTGACTTGAGAAGTTTAACATTAGAGATGTGATTTTGGACTATTTCACCAACCAAAATCATCTTACTGTTTAATTTATGTAGCATTTATTCACAACAGCCAGAGAAACTGATGTCACAATGAAAATGTATTGAGCTCTGGATTGTGTGTTGGGCGAGGGGGTACTTCTACTATGATTTATTTGCTGGGGTTGGATCTTTTAAGATGGAAATTCATCTTGAACTGTTGACCCTATGCCAAAGAATGCTTTATCTTTTATTGTACATCTAGTTATATTTGTTATGAAATGTATGGTTAACCCTCAGTCATAGGAAAGGCTCAATATCAGTTCACACAGAATTTGAATAAAATGTTTATTTGATTCTTAAAGGTTTTAATTATTTTATTCATTAATATGCTAATACATTGGGATTGAGTGGTACTCACACGATGGTGTAACAGACAAATCCTACATTGAAAAAAAAATCACAAAACACATCACTCTTTAAAAACAAATTTTTAACAATTTAATATTGACTTGTTCATTATGTACAGTTGTAAAGCTCAGAATAAACATGGCTATTAATACATGAATTGGTTGAAATACAATAAGACAAAACAGAGTTCAATTGAATATCATGATGAGTTTACTCAAACTGTGGCCAACATTGTCAAGTTCCCCGAGGTAAAGACAACCTCATTCTGATTCTCAGACTTTTGTAACAAAACCAAGATGGCTGACCTCATTCAATCATTGTCTTGTTCCCTGAGGTTCATGATATAGATCACATCACAGGCACCATACTATTTTGGACACAAGTCTCATTCTGAATTTCATAGATGTGAGTAGAAAAAACAAGATGTAGAAGAACAAGTATGCATTTGATATTTGGACTGCTACTTATTGCTAAAGTAATGTTACCGTCTTTGATCACATGTACACAGTGCCTTTGTCTGGACGTGATTGGGGCTAAAAGAACCATATACAAAAGAAAATAGCTAAACACTTAATAAGTTTACAACTTTCATTTAAATGCCATTAAATGACACCTCTTTTATACTGCACTTTGGTTCTTCCCAACGTATGTTGCAGTCAGTCTCATAGCAAGTCTAGTAACTCTGACTGCATAATCATTCTCTGAGGATCTCAAAAGAAGCATTACATCATGGCTAGACCAAGCAGGTGTTTTTGGTTTAGAGTTTTTGGTCATCAGCACAACTCAACGAACTCGATCCCATCTCCATACTGTACTGTCATCACACACACCAATAATCACTGTGCCATCCCTTGATATACTTGTCTGTCTTATGGCTGATAAACACTTAGGATGCGTCAGCTTGGTGCACCTGTAATTAAAAAAGTTAAACTCATTTAAGATGAAATGATTTGGTTCAATACCAATTTCATACAACTCTTGACCAAATTAAAGTTGTTCAGACTTTGAAGCTACAATGGTAAATCAGAACCTATTTGCATACTTTGACATAAACAAAGTCCCCATCCAATATTGAGCACTTTGAATTTGGCTGGGATATTGCACCTCCAAATGTTTCCAAAGAAACAGTTTTACACAAGATTGTAAGGTCTATCACTGGCTTGGAAAGGTTATCCAGCAATGAACAGAATAAAGAGGTGAAACATTTTTAGGCAGAAGTCATCCTTAGACTGGTTTAGGTCAGATGTCAAAGGTCAGATGTCAAAGGTCAGCATCATATTCCTTACCTTGCTTTGGAAGGTTCCTCCACATCCAGGTCCCACACATATAGCTTACCAACCTGGTTACCAAGAGCCAATATCTAAGAAAATAACACATTAATATCAATAATAAGGGGTGTGATTTGACAAAGTAAAAAATCCTGAAAAATGGGTAGCAGGCCTGGGACTCCCTTTGGTCTAGAGGACAAAGCCCTCCTGGATGTTTAATTTTGGAGGATTTACAGACTCTCCACATCCCCACAAACAAGAAATTAGAGGTTTGGACACAATACAGGCTACTTCTTTCTTTCCTTGGTGGCCACTTCTCTTCTTTCAAGAAAATTTTGAGGCAAAGCAACATTTATAAAAATCCTGAGAAATCACAGGCCTGCAATAATGGAAAACCAATGATGTTCGCATCAAAGAAATTGTGAATTTTTTTTTGTCTGAACACCCAATTTAATAGCACATATAGTGTTGTATCTTGTCTGGCACCCTGCATACCTTCTGAGAGTAATCCATACTGAAGCGCATAAACCAGATGTCACACTGTGCATACTCAAACTTGTGAAGTACAGTAACTCGTGATTGAGACGACTTAGTAATACTCTCCAGGGGGTCTGAGATCAGACCAGGTTTCCAGCAAGCTATGCAGTTCTCACATGACTACAAAATAAACCAGAAAAAAAATGTTACTGAGCAAACTGCATGGATAAAACTGCAAAACATATAAGCAAGAACACCAGCCAGTCTATCTACTTATGCATAGATGTTCGACTGTTAACCATGGAAACTTATGATTTGACTCCACAACGGCAAAGGCTTAGTGACCAAGCAGGCATGCACATCTAAGAAAGAATCATTTGGGGGGCATGCTCAGGGACTTCTGTGAAAATTATTGTGACAACACCACACTCACTTTCCTACAATTGGTCCTTATGTATGGACATACAAAGCAGATTTCCTGCACTTTCTGGACTTAAAATTGACAAACCCTGTATTTAGCTGAATGATTGAATGTCTACATACCTTTGACAGGACAAACTCCCCAAGCCATCGTACACAGTCAACGTAGTTACGATGTATATCTCTCGTTGAGAAGTCTGGAGTGTTAACATGTACTGTCTTAAATGGACTGATACACAAGGAAAAATAGAAAATTTATTTCAAAATACACCGACGATCTAAAGGTTTTATCAAAAACATGTTGATCTATCGAGCAGAGACTTAAACAGATTGTTTACCAATCCTCATGTAAGATTACACAAAATTACCTTTTATTAAATGTGTATCACAGAAATGTGTTAAATTTGAAATTCACTTAACTATTACATAACGTGTTAACATACCGGTCTGTCTTGCTTGCATTGTACTCATATGAACTCTTAATGGCCGATAGTACCATTGGTGTTTCCATTCTCCACATTTTCAATGAATGATCCATTCCACAAGACATGATCCGTGTTCCATCAATGTCAAAATCCTATCAAACAAAAGAAACCAAATGGTTACATTATCCAATGTGTTTTGGAATATATTAAATTAATACAAAAAGAAAATTTAAATTTCCTTTTCATGGAGTGATACGTTTGTGTTATTCAGAGCATCAGACTTGTGTATTCCGATGGCCAACTCATCAGAATGTTGGTTCTAATTAAGAATCATGGAGTTTGTTTCCTAGCTTTATTTCTTTAATTGATTTGCTTCCACTCAACATTTCAATCAGTTTGCTCTAGTCATCCTCAGGCTGACACTGAAATTTCAATCAAGGCAGATGACAAGATGTCACTTTAAACCTACAACTCACATTGTCATTTTCTACCATACAAATCCTTCATTGTAACTCAATACACTACTTACTGCACTCAACACCTCATCTCTGTGACCCTCCACACCACCAAACACAACAACAAGAGTGTCTGTTTGGATATTCCATAGCCTCACTGAATGATCTGAAAAACCAAAAAATACACATTAGCCACCCAAAATATGAAAAGGATGCAACACTGAATATGTTTATTCAAAGCGATTAAAAATCAAGAAATATGTTCATGTTCTTTAAACCAAACCATACATTTAATATTTAATTTAATTTAGTCCAGGGTAACCCCAATGGTACAAGTCAACCCCCTCCCACTGAAAAATGATCTTAAAGATGTAATGCTCACCTTTACTGACAGAGAGTAGTAGGTTACAATCCTTAGGATGGAACTTGAGTTCATTGACTGCATTACCATGCGCAATATAATGCTGAAATCAAAGGAAATCATCATAAAAAGTAAAAGTTATTAGGCTACAGTAAGCAATGATTATAACAACCATCTTGGTTGATGGAAAGAGTTGGCCTATAGATTATTAGATTTAAATCTGTAGCAAAATTCTCCATATCCCTGACATGCGTGACAGCCCATTATAAAGTGCCATTGAAAAAATATACAAATATATATGTATATTGTTACAAATGCACCAGTCTCGATTTAGCAGTCTCGATTTTGTTTGCCATAGACTTGTACATTAGAAACCAAGAAGACCACTCTGGAATATACGCCTGTATTGTCAAACAGTATATCATGTAACTGAAATGTCCAAAATAAAAGAACTATAATCTCATTCTTGTGTTTCCTAAGATCTGTTTGCTTAACTTACCTTTACACATTGCATGGTGATTGGGCTGATGATACGTATGGTACCCCGTGACCCTGCCACAGCAAGCAATGGTAGACCTGTCTTCTCATAGGACCAGGCACATGTGTAGAAACTCTCATCCGACTACAGATGAAGGCAAAGGTGTCAAGGTCAAATTCATTCCAAACAGAAAACAGAAAACTACTTATTATTTTGTCTAACTTGAAATATAAAGGTTTAAGCAGAAATCTCCATGTTTTAGCATGTTTAGTTTAGTTGGAGTTTTGCCAACAATAATACCAGAGTTTTATCTTCCATTTAATTCTCCTGAAGACGATCTGAGCATACTGATCGAAACGTTGAGTTGTAACCTCCAGTTCCTTTCAGAACTAATAACATGTACTACTCAATTTGAGAATTTTGCATGGTGTCTTTACTTATGGTGTCTTTACTCATGGTGTCTTTACTTATGGTGTCGTTACTTATCCATTTCACCATGCAAAGCTACAAATATTACTTCTCTTTAATTACAAATATACTGAACAAAATTATAAACGCCCCATGTGGCACTTTGAAACTTTTATTAGCCTTAGAAGTTGCAAAATCATACAAAATTCATTTTGTTGTTCAATATGCTACAGATTACTGTCCGTTAGAACACGATAGTGGCGTCTGGCAATCATGGACATGCATGTGGACACGGTGGGGGTCAGGTTGAAACATGGGGCGTTTATATTTTTGCTCAGTGTAGTATCGTTGAAGGCCTAGTGTTTTATAACATTGTCTTTACAAATCAACCCATCCTGGATCAACCCTAATGAATATTTCTCCAGTGAATAACGGCATAAAAAGGATACATCTGCATCTATATAGCTCTGAAGTAACTTCATCCCTCCACCTTCTAGCAGTTCATAAACAGATACACGATTGCTGCCTGCTGTAGCAAAGACCAAGGCATCACCATCCTTATAGAAAGGGTTAAAGGTCACCCCAAATATGGGCTGGCTGTGGTCTTCTTTCAAGGAACCACTACATTTGTACTGGAGTTTATTTTTTGTGGTTCTCCATCGTCCTCTATTGCTCTTACGGTTGTTGAAGCTACCAATCATTGACCCTGTTGGCGTATCTGAGCGGGAGTTACTCTCAGCAGTTGGTGTGCTTGCTTCACTCCGACCGTCGTCAAGCTCTAAGGACTGGATAAATTGAGTTCAATTAATGTTTATTTATGTTGTAACAATATGGGTTAATCTAGTCTTAGATGCATAATGATGAATTTTCAAAATGTCCACTTTCTAAAATTTTCCAACTTAGGTATGAAACTGAAATACAATGCACTACAGGGACTGACATCCTGTTATTATTATCATCAAGACCCAAGTCTCTACCTATTCAGGGACTGACATCCATTCCTGCTATTATTATCGTCAAGACCCAAGTCTCTACCTATTCAGGTAAATATCAAGTAGTAAATGAGCATGAGTAATGTTAGTATTGTTCTGTTGTCTAACTTGGCAAACTATTTTTCTGACTTCCATTCACTAATGTAGAAAAACTTGAGGACGATCAGAGCATACTGATCGAAACGTCGAGTTGTACCACCAGTTCTTTTCAGAACTAATTACTACTCAATTGAGATTCCACATGGTGTCACCGCAATTAGTCTTACTTAGAAAAACTTGTTCAGTTAAATGAAGGCATCAATTAATAAATAAAGTTTGCAATTTTAATAATTCTGAAGGATTTTAATATAAAGAAATTCAGTCAAAAATTCTGTAACATTGATGTCCAGAAACTGGAGAAAAAATAGGCAGTGTCGTGTAACATGATACACTTACATGTACCTAGTAAGGTGGAGAACATATGGATGATGATGGACATACTTCAAATTATTCCAGGATATTTATTTCATGAAAAATCCGGCATTTTTGGTATACGATAAATTCCTCAGTCATGTCAGTCTGATCTTGTCAACTCCCCCATAAGGCATATGTGAACAGCACGGTCATTGTACATGTGCAGTGGCAACTATAGGGTCCTTCTATTTTCTGAAGGGGAGGATTTTTTTTGAAGGGAAATCAAGTCCGAACACCATCCATAAAAGTGGATTTTAAAGATAGTTTTTGCTTTCTGTACCCCCAAAAATCGATAGAATCATTTTTTAACTGGTTAGTGGTTGCCAAAATTTTTCAAAAAACCCTAAAAAGTGGCGGTTGGATACGACATTCTTTCCATTTGGTGTATAAATATTGCCTATCAAGTCCACACGAAGAAAAACTGTAATGTGCTCCATCGTTAGATCATATGAAGGGATTGCGCCACGTTATACCCCGGCCCTGGGGTTAACAACAGGGGTTGTAACAACAATAGTCAATACTAACGTTAATCAGTCTGTTGCTCATTATGTGTCCGGAAAATGGACAACATCATTATTGCTTACATAAAGTTGCAAACTATGGTGACAGGAACACAGACAAGCTTTGAAATTCACAAATAAAATACTAAACACACTTACATTCTCATCACCTGAGGCAGTATTTTGATTACCGTTGTGAGGAAGAGTTTTAGGCCTTTTTAGTACTGGTCCCGGATCGGTATCTTCTTTGTCGGACATTTTTAGTTTGCGCGGCAGATTATGCACCTCTCTAAATATGACATTATGATCTATGAGTGCGCGCGCAACTTCTGAATAAGCGCCCCATATTCTTCGCAATTATTATAATGAGCTTAAAGGGACGATAGTATATAGTCACGATCAACAAGGCATGGAATCAGAGAGCAAGTTTTAGACTCAGTGACTGAAAATAATATCTCACATTAAATAACATCTCTTCGCATTATTATAATGAGCTTAAAGGAACAATAATATATAGTCACAAGGCATGGAATCGGAGAGCTAGTTTTAGACTTAGTGACTGAAAATAATATCTCACATTAAATAATATCTCACATATTATTACCGTTGCTGCTGGATAAATGAGCCATTAATTTTCAGTCATGTGTTCATCCATGGAGGTAGAATAAACTAGGATACCAATTCAATGCCCTGTTGAAAGTCTGCTCTGATCGTGACGATACTGGCCCTTTAATGTCCAGGATTTACCATTCCTGATCGAACTTTCAATTGTTTTACCTGTATGAAACCGCTGATACTCGGTATTCTATGATCAGATTCAATATAATTATCTCAGTGAGGTTTGAATATTAGAATATCATTTTCAAGTAATTTTATTGCTCCTTAATTGTCACTTGTAAGTTGCACCATGCTTGAGCGTAACCACAAAATGAGGCCTAACTGTCATCCCAATGGCGGTACAACATCCCTCTTTCCCTGATCCCTGGGGAGACTGTTGAGCGATAGCCGAATATGAAGAATTATTTGTTAACTTAAAAGGGAAGGGGAATTAGGAAGGGGAAAACTGAAGGGTATAACCCATGCTAAACGAAATATACTATACTGTACATAATGTATAGTATACCTGAGCACAATGTTTTTGAAGCCAACAATTTAGAGGGATTATATTCATTATATGGTTTTAATTAATTTTGGCAGAAGGTAATTGTTTAATGTACGGCTAGTATAGCGCCCACTAGCGGTCATACGACTAGTATAGCGCCCTCAGTGATAATATATTGATCATTTCACAAAAACCCAGCCCAGCCTCTTAGTTACGTAGAAGAAATCGGCTAAATTAAAATGTGCTTAATGTGTGGGAGTTTGTGAGATTTATAGATATTAATTTACAAATTAAAAGTTTATCCTAAGGTTGATGAGCAGGTTTTTAATACATTATATTTATCTTTACCGACCGTCTTAGAAATATACCCCATCCATTCTTCCTCGAACTCCCCCTCCCCCCTTGGCCATTCCACATTCTTTTTCCACAATCTGTAGAGGTACACGTTTCTCATTCTTTCCCTGTGTGATTATTTTCCATTGTATTTATATTGAGATTTCCTTATTTGTATTGTTTGTAAACATTCTTGTTTTTCGGGGGAAATTAATTGCTTCCTAAAGATTCTAGACTGCTGTACAGAAACTGCTCATTCCTTTATTTGAAAATCTATATTATTGTATAAATCAAGCATCACATTACAGTATTTTCAAAATCGGTATTCATTGGTGATTTAATATTTCATTACATGCATGTTAATTGATTTTAAAAAAAATTGATAGTTCTTAATGTTTTGATTGAGATCGTTTTATTTCGTTTTATCTGTTTGTGTGTTTGAATTTTTTATATTTTTTTGAATGTTATCGATATCACAACCACATTTTTCTCAATGATGTTCCTTTTCTCTTAGAACGTACAGACTACACAGGTACAGGTGTCATTACGCACGCGCAGTTAGCTACAATACTAGTAAGGATACACAAATTGCACGAACTGCATGACAAAAAATGCAACAGGAGTGAAATTGGGAAAAGAAAGCGGACATTTTAGCTATCGAAGAAGGCACCGTGAAATATTTTTGCCGAAATTCTAACATAAGTTCGCTGAGATAAGGAATATGAAGAGGCGAAATGCCGAATGTGGCAAGCTAAGACGCCCTCTGAAACGAAACAAGATCGCAGAAGGCATCTACGGCAGGTGAGATTTAGGATTGAAAATATGAAACTCGTGAAAAAATAAACAAGGTTTTGTGTGAGTCGTGTGTACAGCGTTCGTCTGTACTGTGTTGGTGCATGGTGTCACGTTCGTGTGTGTGCACTACATTAACTATTAATTATGTAGGCTCTATGTTCTACAAATGAAACTCGAGTTTAGACTGCCATAACATAACAAATAACATGACGTTTATGCATATTAAGTGTTTATGTTCAAAGAATAGGTAATAATATGATCAACACTACTGACACGTTCAGGTGAGTTTGTATTATTTTGTGCAATAAAGTATAACTGTTACTGTTAGTGTTACTGTTAGTGTTACTGTTAGTGTTAGTGTTAATGTTATTGTTAATTTATGGTGTTGTGATCACAGTCCCCCTTTACACTAAATACAGTGATCAGACTAAAATGTGACATATTCTCAGCTCATCATTAAAATGACTGATCAAATGTTGTCCCCATCCTTCCTCCCGAGCTACCCAAGGGTGGGATGTTTGTCGTTTTTGGATTCCAACATTGTATTTAATGTGGGAATTTACCATTGTAATAATGGAAGGAGACGGCACTTTTTAGGTTGTTTCGTGCCTACGCAAAATTGGTATCATTGGAAAGCTTGTCCTATGATTAATACAATGTAAGTTAAATGAACGTCATAGCTCAATTTTTAACGAAGTTATGCCCATTTTTTAAGGGGGGTTGTCTGGAACTTGTTTCCAAACATTGTAAACAAAGAAAACAATTTTCTTTGTTTAAATAATGAATCCATTAATGGTTGAATTGGCTTCATACCATTACAATTGATGAAGTTATGGCAATTTATAATAAAACAGACAAAAAACTAAAAAAACAAAAAACCACAGCAACACATCAAATATCATTAATTATAAATTGTTGCCCCAAATTTCCTCTTTCCTGATTATGACATCCCAACAATACAATGCAGCAAAAACAAACCCACTTTTTTATCATTTTTATTGTGTAATCAAACATTGCATAACAACCTCCACGTACATTGCATTATGCACAAAAAACAGAACTAGTAAAATGGAGTCTGGACCCCCTTCCACAAGATCAGCGTGCGCTGGAATGCACCTAGGCATATATTCAATTTTTTTTAGGTTGTAGATGAGACTCTAAACTTTCAAAAATAACCCTTCTGGACTTTTAAAGCTGTTTGATTATAGTTTATAAATGAAAAGAAGTGAAAACTCAACAATTATTTATCAAAATTTGAGATAGGATTTCTAATTTAAGACCGATTTTCTTACCTTATTAAAGCAACGAACCCATCAAATTATACACTATTCGAAAGCTTATTCTCCTGAAAAAACAAATGTTGTGTAACCAACCTGTCGTGAGATATCCAACTAAAATGACAAAAAGCCGTTGCGCGTTAAAAATCAAAATGGCTGCGCCCATGGTGAATCAGTTCGCCTGACAAGGTGAAGGTTTATCAGATGTTTTCTCATTTTTTATGCATGTAAGTTGCAAAATAAACACATACATGTAGCTTGAAAAGATCTATTGTTACTCTACAAAATGAGATATTTCAGAACAATTTTAGTGTTAAATTTCTAGTGTAAAAAGGGGCGTGTCACTGTTTTTGCTAAATAATAGTCAATTAAATATATAACAATTCCGAGGGTAAAATTGTTGACCAGTGTTATCGACATAATGATTCTGTATTCCAATAAAAACTTCCAGTAAACTTCCTGAAACATTTGCCTTCATGGGGGTGATGTGGGCTTATCTCTTCCTTCCTCCATGGTTAACAATAACAAGTAATATACATGAACCATGCATTCCACTCCAGTCTGACAATAACAGTAGGAATTGTCAAATAAAGTCAAACCATTAAATCCTCTATTTGACTAGGGTATTCTTATAAATCATACAGTATGATCACAGATTTACATGAAAGTTACTTGGTGTAAATGTCAAGTTGATCATGGTATCAAACATTCCTTGAAATATTTCTGTCTGAGCATGGAGGAAGTTTCTTCCTCCATGGTCTGAGGTACATGTTGTACTATCATTTGAATAATCCAATTATTTTGCATAATCAGAATGCATTTTCTCTATTTTCTCGTTAACCCTAACTCCCTAGCCTTAATTACCAGGTACCTTCCTCAATCCTTCATAATCCTCCGAAATGTGTTTATGCATGAAGCTCACTGCCTCAATCCTTCATAATCCTCCACTATCAAATGCACGACCCTCCTCAATACTCCATAATCCTCCAATTGATGATTTTCGAACGTGCCTCATTCCTCCAAAATCCTCCAAATCCTCTGGAGGATACAAGATTATGTTTCTGTCAATCCTTCACAATCCTCCATAATCTTCCATAATCCTCCACATTCATCCAAAGTAAATTTCCATTATGCCCTCAATCCTCCACAATCCTCCAGGATCTCTTTGAACCATGCTTCCTCAATCCTCCACAATCCTCCACTATCAAATGCACGACCCTCCTCAATCCTCCATAATCCTCCAATTGGTGATTTTCGAACGTGCCTCATTCCTCCAAAATCCTCCAAATCCTCCGGAAGATTATAGAGGAATTAGGAGGGTTAGGGTTAATAAAACAATGAAATATAAGTTGAAACCTTCAAAGGTTGTTTTGTTTACATAAAGACATTTGTGGGAGTAGGATTGAATTCTGATTTGCCTGTCAACATATCAAGCAGTTTGAAGTTGTAAAAAATGTGTAAAACATAACTGGAGATGAAAAGTTCGCAAGTGAATGAGTTGTTCAGGGTGGGCATACTGCTTCATGTTCCATGTAGGAAGAGGAAGATTTTCATGCTGGTTAAGACGATTAAAATTGAATTGAATTTTTTAGCATGCTGCTTCATGTATAGAGCAATATCGGTGGACAGGATAATTAGATTTAAATAGTTAATAAATAATAGAACATAATGAGTCACCATACCACTGTGGTTATCTTGTAACATACTGTAACCATGTATTATAACAGATGTTTACAGATCAAATCACAATAATATATTTTTGAAAAGGCAGTAACAACAATTATAATAACATACATTTGGTAAGTTTATTTTTTGAATACAACATAAGTAAATAAAATTGTATAAAATTGTTTAGCTAGTGATTGAGGGGAAGGTACGACTTTGGTAATTACTAGATTATCAAATTAATTAAGTATTATCTCAGCACTTGGTGTACATATCAATCATCATGATCAATTATTTGTCTTGTATTTTATTTCGTTTTGTAAAACAAATTTCAGAGGTTGAAAAACAGCGACCAAATAATAACAAAATATAAAAATCCATACTTTGAAATGTATATTTTTGAGAAATAAAGTACAAGGTAGCTTGTTTCAACACTCAATCTATTAATTTACCAAAAGAAGATATCCATTTCAGCAAACGTTTAACAGGTCTTAGTTTTGGATAAAAATGTGACTACAATATAATAATTATTTATAATAAATGTCCATTGTAATTTATGTTTTTATTCGCAGAAAATCTTAAAGATTTCCAGTTTATCATACAAAATTACTGATTGTATATTTGTCAGAACAATTTTATCTACATTGTAAATGTTTCTCAATCCCAGTTTGATACTGAATTTGAAAAGTTAAATAAAACAAATTATAATAATGGATTAAGGTTTGTGATAAACTGATAAAGGACAAACCTCAAAACCAACCTAGATTTTGCTTCCTATTCATCCCATTCAAGAAGAATCAGATATAAATTTGATGAAATCAGATCCCATTGAATCACACATCTATTTAATTGCTATAGTTGACGCTATGCACCCATGGTCTTCCTTTTATATTCAAAGCATTGTGGATTCACAGACAGCATAAAGCTCCTGGCAAGTTCTTGCCTTATAAACACAGTGGGTTAATTGTGTTGGCTGACTATTCATCCCAGTCATTCAAACTACCCCAGGCAATCAGTTCAATTTCAAGAACTACATGTATATATCAAACATAATTGTTCAATGGTTCTTTTCATGACTTTTTGAATGATTGAATTGAAAGGTCTTCAGACTAGTCGTGTATTCCTATTTCATCAAACATGATTTTTGGGAGTCCTCTGTGCCAGATATGATAATTTTCAAAGCATACATGTTTGAATTCATTATTTTTCTATATTAATTATAATTACCCTGACCCTTGCATACATCAAATGTGGGGACATGGGAGGATTTTATGATTTTCATTTCCTTTTGGAATACACACAAGTACATGTACATATTATTTATTATGTTTTGCTTGCATACATGTATTTCTGATTACTGGTACATAGAGATGAGCATTCTTTTAAAATTTGACAGTCCTACACAGAAATTAAAACTTGTGTTGGTGCTTACTCTTAAAAGGGACAATATCGTAATGATCAGAGCAGACTTTCAACAGGGCATGGAATCGGTGTCCTAGTTTAAGATGAACACAGTGACTGAAAATGACTGGCTCATTTATGCAGCAGCAATGGTAATATGACCATATTATGTGGGATATTATTTTCAGTCACTGAGTTAATCTAAAACTAGCACTCCGATTCCATGCCTTGTTGATTGTGACGATATTGTCCCTTTAAACTATGAAGTTTGTTAATCAATTGTGAGAATTTTCTCTGAAAACCCACTCTTCAGTCTCATATTAATTAATTTGAAACTTTCCCAGGGGGATACACCTGTTTTCATGTAGATCTTTATGAAGGTTATACTTCATTTGTTTCTCTACATGTTAGTAATACTGCCCTGATTTCACAACTGATAATGTACATGTTCTGTATACTACCAAGGAAGTATTAATTATCAGCATATAGGAACTGATCAAATCAAAACAAGTACAGTTACAAATTAACAAAAAATGTATAAGTGAAAATGTTTATCAGTTGGTAGCTTTTCATCTGTTATTCCCTTGATAAAATCATTATTTATTATCATGTAATTTTGGTTAATCAGATTATGACCTGCATGCTGATCAATATATTTGATTTGATTTTCTTCTGTTTTTGTTAGCACCTTCTTATATTTGAAGTTCTTGGGAATATGGGCGTTCGTCTTGCTTCTGGATTTCATCTTGGAGTTCCGCTTTGAGTATTTGTGGCCTCTGTGGCTACTCTTACGAAGCATCTACGACTCCTATAGATACCAAGGTCTGGTAAGTAGCTAAAACAAAGCCACTTGATAGTTTTTGGACTCCTATGTTTAAATCACAAAGAACAGTGAGGTAAAGAAAATGTTAAACTAGAAAAGCACTCTTTAGAGCGCATACCTCCACCAAGTAGAGCTTTTTCAGTGATAAAAAATACCTAGAAGTGGTCAATTACCCTATTTGATTATACTGTACACGTAGATAAATTTTGTAAAAAAAAAAATTTAAACCAGGGTCTATGACGTGACAGCCGTACGTCTAACTCGCTGAGCCACCAACGATTCTTGAAACTTGATGAAAACATTAGGTTATAAGTAAACAGGTTATTAGTTTCTACATGTACATGTACTTATTACATGTAGCTCACTGATCCGCGATAATGTTAGTGTTAGAAACGTTATATATGTCCTAAAAATACGCTTTCCTGAAATCGGAGCTTCATCAAAATCTAATCGATTGGTCCTTGTAGCAAACTCAACATATTCAGCAAATTTCATCCAAATTCATGGAGAACCTTTTGAGATATCTTGTATAGAAATACAGAATTACATCCACACACACACACACCCAGTCTTTTTCCGTAATTGTGGGGACATACTGTACATGTACACTCGCTTTTAGACACAGTTGTGGGGACCAAATATGCTATGTGGACATGAAACTGTCCCCACAGATACGGTGTTCTTGCCTACCCTTTTGTTATAAGTCCCCACAACCTTGCGAAGGCCTACCCATCACACACAAACACACACACAGGGGTGAAAACATTACCTCCACCATGACTTACGTCGGCAGAGGTAAATTTATATAGAATACATGTACATGTAGTTAGCATGATTAATGTATTTCTGCTCATTACTGCCCAGATATACAATTACTGCCCAGATATACAATGTCTTGACTCTTCTTTCATGACAAATATCATACAACTAACAATAACATCATACAATTACCTTAATCACTTGTCAATGTAAGTGCATACATTTGTGTATGTCAGGTACATGTACATTAGGGATGTTGCTGACAGACACGGCTATGTGCCATTAGGGTAGGGTATAATTTGTGATCATTTACTACACATGTACATGTAGCAATTATTGTAACAAAGAGGATGCATGTCATCTTATGATGGATGGGCAAAGGTTGCATCTCTTACTCTAGTCAGTGGTTCATAATGGGTTTCTTTGTTTCCATAGCAAAGACTGAGTCATCAACGCTTGATATTCTAACCTTAATCTTATTTAAATTTAGAGATGCACAAAACACGTTCTTTGTTGCAATCAGATTTACATGTTTACCTTTCAGAAATTGATGAATTGTTATTTTTCTAAGGTTAGAGAAGTCATTTTTGAATGAGAAATTGAAACAAATATTCATGACGGGGGTTCAGTGAATGTAAATTATTGAATAAAATATTCTCCAATTACCAAGTTTCTCAGCATCATGATAATGTTACACCACATCGTTCTTTTTTTACTGACAATTTTGTTTTAAAATTTAAAAAAATTATTTTCCTTGAAGAAAGGAAAACAAATCTTTTAAAATGAAACATTTCATGAAGTAATTTATAAAAGCATGGTTTAAATGAGTAATTAAGTAATGAATTTATGACACGGTTTGTGGTAAATTCATTCTGTAAAATCTGTTTAACCCTCCTACTGTTTGACCATTTGAAACCATTCAAAATTTCCACTTACCAAAATGCCCATTGGTTTTGAACACACATGGTGATACCATTTGAAGAGTGTTGGTAGCAAGCTTTACTACCATTCAAATCCATTCAAATGCATAGAGGGTCCATTGATTCACCACTTAGAAGTATCCAAACAAGGTTTTGTATTAGCTGTACTACATGTACATGTACCATTCAAAACCATTTGGGGAAATCAATACTGTACACAGTTATTTCACCATTCAAAACCACAAAAGCGAACGGTTTCAAATGGTGGATCAACTTGTATGAAAAAGGTACCAGAAGTAGGAGGGTTAAATTGTCATTTTACAAGCAATTTGTTTCCAAGGAAATTTGCAATTTTTTTATTAAAAAGGAAATTGGTGGTAAAATAAATATGATACATCATGAAACATGCAATATAAACAAAAATAAAATGTTAAAACCATAAATCTGACTTTCTAAACTCAAAATGCTTGTTTTGTTTTTATGAACACCTGCATGTACACCTGCATGTTACACTGTGAAATTGAGTGATAACATGGACCAGGAAAAATCACAAACACTTTTTTCCATTTAATTTTAATGAAAATGGGTTTTGGCCAGAGCTTTATCAGTTTTGATTTTTTATTTAACAGGATTAAATACAAAAATCAAATGTTAATTCCTTCTTCTTTTTAGAAAGAAAATTTATAAAACAAAATTATAGACACTTGCATTAAAATATTTACATGTACATGTATATGTTTGCTCAGTATGCATGTTGACATTTAAAACACTTGATGTATATCTATATCATAACAAATAGGAAATTCACAATAACAATTGACTGTGCAATGATGGTTGTATTTGTAATAAGAGTTGGAAACACATTTTCTTAAGTGGCATTCCTTTACAAATTTATTTTAAAACAAATGAAATTGTAGATTCTTGTTTTTTCCATTATTGTTTGGCACTGTTATTTCCTGCATTCATCCTTGTGCAATGTACATACACTGTACATGTAGATTTAGGCGCTTAATTAACAACGTAATTTTTGTTGAATAAATAAACAGCTCTGAAATATTCCTTTGCAATTTCTTTTACTCTTTCTTTAACCCTAACCCCTTGGGTATTTTTACTAGAAAGTATCCTGAATCCACCAAAATCAACCAATTTTTGTCACACACAAATTGCTGGTGTCCTGAATCCATCAGAATCTGCCAGTGTAGATATTGGACATATCCTGAATCCGCCAAAATCCACCACTAAATTTTTGGTGGATTTTGGCGGATTCAGGATACCATGCTCACATGAAAATTTGTATAGTATGTTGCTGCATAGAATCCATCAAAATCTAACATATACAGTACATGTACTGTACATGTACATGTAACTATAATCCATCAACCAACATGACCAAGCAGTTAAAAACTATTGAAATCCTGAATCCATCAAAATCCGCCACATGCTCAATGTGGAGGTATCCTGAATCCGCCAAAATCTTCCAATACAGGGGGATGGATTTTGATGGATTCAGGGTGGTTAGGGTTAATAATCATATTTTTTTGTAATAGACCACCAATCAATGTAATTGATGTATTTATGTATTTCAGGCGTTCTCTGTGGTCTTTATATTCATCGCCTTCACATCTGACATGATTTGTCTCCTATTCATCCCGGTCCATTGGCTCTTCTTTGCAGCCAGTACCTATGTATGGGTGCAATTTGTCTGGCATACTGGTAGGTTACAATCACTATGTTTATAATGCCACTATGTTTATAATGCCACTATGTACAAGTAATACCTATTCAATTATTAGAACCTTTGTGTTAACAATTCCATGTTGTGATAATTGTGTGTGATGACCATTAATTTGTTGGTACTATGTAAATGATTGTTGATTACCATACATGTACATTTCTATTCACTTAACTTTAAACATGCTGTACACAACAAAACGCAACAAATGGTTCACGCTAGTTATTGAAGGGAGTTTTAAAAAAATAGTGTGAGATTTCACAATCATCCTCATTATTAATCAAATATTAAAATGTTGGGATATTGCCCTTAAACCTAGACAATTGACCGTCGTATGATTTGATTATGTGAGCATTATTTGTTTAATATAGTATGTGTAAACATTGTATGCTTGTTCTTCTGAGAGGCAGTCATCAATGATTTTTGCAGGATTTTAGTCGACAGCTATTAATGTACTTACATGTATGCAGAATAAAGTATAACCACGTCAAAAGCTCATTCTTACAAGGAATCTGTAGAATTATACAAGCCTTTTATATCCCCAAACATTTTGTTTCCTGTTTTTTCTTAGCATTATGTATACATTAAATATAAACCAACATGTACAGACCTTCTTGTCTTGCCCAATTGCTTTCACAGACGAGGCAGAATTCAAGACATTTACAAGATGTCAAGACATGTTAAATGTCAGATTTACATGATAGGCAGAAATTTAATCTAGTGTAATTCAATTATCATCTTATCACCTAAAGTAATACATGTACCTTCAGTGTACATTCAACTTGTGTTACCATTAAGTTCATTTGTATTGAA
The DNA here is from genome assembly GCA_029582265.1 of Zoroaster sp. YZ-2022. Lineage (NCBI taxonomy): Eukaryota > Metazoa > Echinodermata > Asteroidea > Forcipulatida > Zoroasteridae > Zoroaster > Zoroaster sp. YZ-2022. The sequence continues at coordinate 20,847,878 of CM055837.1, forward strand.
GTAAACTCAAGATGGGTACATATAAGCTGGGGGTCATTGTGAATCAATCGATATTGACAGTTACAGTTGAATAAGTGCAGTATTTTAAGTAGACCGATGCTTTCCTATTGCAACTTACAAATTGTCCACAGAAAATACACATAATGCCACATGTATTTGTCTTCTGACATACATGTACGTATTTGACAATTTTTTAAAAGTATGTATGGATATTTTTTTCACAAAATAAACTTCAAGGTGTTAAAATATGCATGATTGTTGCAATACTTTATTCTTATCCTCTCATTTCTAACTTCTGAAATATTGAAACATTTAGTTTTTTGTCTTTTCTTTAATTTGCATTATTAATTTGTTTGTTGAAAAAGTAAAAAAAAAAAAAAAGTATATAGTGCTATTGTCATTACTGTCAACGTGCAATTCTGCTTTACATCTGCAAATTTGAATAAACCAATAATTAACTAGTTAGCTGTTTACATGTAGTTTTAATATTATTAATCAATAAGTCCTGTAAATACAAAATTAAATATTTTGTCATGTGTGTAACATGTGCAAATTACATATTCATAGACACATGTTCTGCACTAGGAGTACATGTGCATCATTCATCTAGGGGTTATGAGATATCTACTTATCATACATACATTGCATTACATTCTTATAATGCAATCTTCTAACAAGACAATCTATCCTTGAGGAGAAAGAAACCCATCACTCCATACGCCTTGCTAAATTGTGTAGTTACCATGGCAACTTAATACATTAAGCAGCTACATCTGATTATAATAAACCTCAGGGATACAATGGGTCCCCAGAAACCTCAACAAGTTGACCACTGTAATATTGTTGTATGCTATATTACATATTTACATAAGTGTCAGTCAGTGGCTGCACTCAAGTATAATGTACATGTATGTATACACTAGTTGATGCTGTAATTTTACCGGATATTTCATCTGACATCCTGTATGGATAAGATTATACTCCTACATGTACAGTACACATGTATCAACTTATAATTTTTTCAAATTTTTCAGTTATCCAAAAAATACATTTAAAAAAAGATAGTGAGGAAAAATAGAAACAATTAAACAAAAATAAAATAAAAACAGAGAGCTCTATAAATTATTGCCATCTGTCAAAATTTAATTAAGGTTAGATTCACATTACACCTGAACCATACATTGATACAAAAATGTATAATTCATAGTAGATGGTTTACACTTATGTGTCTGATGTATCCGTATTCATTATTGAGGCCACACATGTATTGTATATAAATAACAAAATGTATCATCTTGTCAACATACATGTACTTTGTTTTCTTGCTACAGATCGAGGCATATGTCTGCCCACAGTGTCACTATGGCTGCTGTTTGTCTACATCGAGGCCTCAGTACGATTGCGAGAACTAAGATCAGCGATACCTTTTCATCTTGACCTCTGTCGACCTTTTGCAGCTCATTGGTATTTAACAATTATTTGTGTTCATATAGCACATTTTCTAACAGATGCAATGCGCTTAAATAAATACACAATGTAGCTATTAATACATGTGTAAAATACCTTGATTAAAAGCTGTTTTATACTTATTACTAATAAGGGAAAAATACAATTTTGAAATAATAAATCTAGACTATTTTTATTTTTTATTTTTTATTTTTTATTTGCTTCTTTCTTGTAGCATTGGTTATCCAGTAGTTACACTTGGTTTTGGTTTTAAAAGCTACGTCAGCTATCGTATGAGACTTCGGAAACAGAAAGAGGTACAGAAAGACAATGATTTTTACATACAACTGCTACAACAGGCCTTGCCTCCAGAACAACAACAACACCATCAGTTACAGAATGCAGCCTTGACTGCTGAAAAACAAAAAGGTAGGAGGATTTAGCTCAAAACAATTTCTGTAAAAGACCCTGTCAGAAAAGGAATATTAATCTTTAGTAACCCTAACCTTTCCAAATCCTCCAAAAAACCTCTTTGCTAAAGTGAAGGATTTTGAAGGATTGAGGTTACGTGCTACATGCTCTTTGCTAAATTGAAGGATTTTGAAGGATTGAGGTTACGTGCTACATGCTCTTTGCTAAAGTGAAGGATTTTGGAGGATTGAGGTTATTAGGCATACTTGCCTTTCCATGGTACATGTACATCCATGTTTGTTGTAGTGATTGCAAGGTCAGTTCTTGGGTCAGTGGATACAGTTTATTGCTCCATGCATGCAGGGAGGGTCCCTGGCCATGTACATGTATACAGATTAGAAACACGTGTTTGCATACATATTATGTGCTTGCTTTACTACTGAAGGATTTTGGAGGATTCAGGTTATGTGTAAGCAAATGGGCCTAGTGAATTAGGAAGGATTCAGGTTATGTGTAAGCAAATGGGCCTAGTGAGTTAGGGTTAATTTTGTTGGTAAAGACAACAAGGAAACAGAAAACAAATAGTCAATGCCCAACAGATAACCTACAAAAACACAGACATGGAGTGTCGTGGCCGAGCGGTCTAGCTTACCGGACTCAAGTTCTGGTGTTAGCAGCAGAATGTGGGTTCGAATCCCGGCTGTGACACTTGTGTCCTTGAGCAAGACACTTAACGATAATTGCTTCTTTCCACCCAGGGGTTAAATGGGTACCTGTGAGGGCAGAGTTGGTTGATTAGCCCTATATGCGCTGTAATGGCAGCAATTGAGCTGTATACTCCCCAGGGAGCTGAGATGGTTTCAGGAATGATTTATGAGCATTATAAGCCTTATGAGCAGGGGTAATGATATAATGCGCCTTGAGCACCACTTAGTTGGTGGATACGTGCACTATATAAGTCCACACATTATTATTATTATTATTAGTTACTTTAATGAGACTCTCCTTACTATTAACTGACTCATGTAAAAATATGACTATCAGGAATTTTGAGAAAGGAGTTTTTAAAATTATTTTTAAGTGCAATTTTAAGCAGACAACCAGTCAAAGTAAATACAGTTTTTGTATGAATGTTGAGTAAGTTATGACCAAAGGGTGCTTAGCATATTTTTGTGCTAAGTAATATTGTCTGTTTAGTAGTTAAGTGGAATTGACCACTGAGGAGTCTTTAGCCTATGGAGAGATGCAGCATTTATATTGTGTCTGAATTATTGTTTGTCCTGGATTATTAAGTAAGGATAGTTACCATGACCATGGGTAACATTCCAGGAAAGTTTTCCCCTGTTTTCCACAATGATATGATAAAATTACACAATTTCCTGTTCAGGTAATACTTGTATCAGATTATATTATTATGTTTGTGTTTAAGGAGCAATATCATCTAAACTAGAGGAGCCTTCGTCAAATGGTGTCCCTTCAAGAAAAGGATCGCCTGTAATTCAAGGAACTAAAGGTTCATCTGACAGTGACAAAACCAAGGAGCCAACACGCAAGCAAGTAACCAGTAACAATGCTTCTGTCACCACTAAATCTGGAGACCCAGACTTGATAGAAACTAGGCTGCCACAGCGCAGCGTGAACGATTACGATGGGTCAAAGGAAAACTTTGCCAATGAACAGATGCAGGCGAAAAACTTAAAACAGAATACGGTGAGCTCTGGACGTCAGAAGAACCAGGCAGGGAAGGAAAACAGTGGTTCATCCTTGTCCCATGGGGGTAGTAAGAAGCCAAAGCCCTTAGCCTCCAAACTGGAAAATAAAGATAAAGAGAAGGATACGAACCTTAACGTTGATATAGCAAATGGAGCGGTACCTTCTGTACCCATCAAAGATGATAAGGTTTTGAGGTAAGTGATAACATTCTCAGTAGTTGGTGATATTGAAATGATTTTATTTAAAAGAAAACTCATTTTATTTACTTAATGAGAGAAGAGTTGATTATACATTTATGATGTATAATGTATTTGATTGTCCTTTCCCCTACAGCAGACATAAGGTAGAGACATTTCATGTGCAGTGCATAGAAAGCTAATGATTGAATTACCATTCTGCCATTCCTTAATGCCATGAAGGTTCATGAGGGGGGTATTTCTTGCCTAATTTTCATCCTGATTCCATCAATGATTGAAACCCATAGTGTTCCTATCTTGCTTGGGAGGTATAGTCAGCTGTATATACTAATAAACCACAGTTTTGGAGATCACAAAAATGATATGTAGGAAGAGAAGAGTGGAGAATCTTTCATCACCTCTTGTTATTAACCACAGGCAGAACTAATGTCGTCTGCTCACATCTGACAGGTGCTGTGGCCCCTCCCTACTTCACAAGTTTAAAACTTGGAGACAATTTGAAATCAAAAGTTTTAAAATACTTCTTGTTGTCAGGTTGGAATCTGATATCAAGAGATTGAAAGCAGACCTCCAAGCCAGTCGTCAGATGCAGTCTGATCTAAAGGCACAGGTGAATAACCTACTATCTGATGAGCAGCATGATAAGGCAGAGTTGGAGCAGATGAAAAAGGATTATGAGTCATTGCAGACAAAGTAAGTATTATGTCACCTGTCATTCATGGATTACCATAAGCTTACATAGTCTTACCTCACAGGCAGATATACCTTCTCATGGAGTAGCCATCTTTGTTTTCTATTGTACAAGTCTATAAGAATGAAAATGAGGTTCATGTCCTAAATAGACTGTTGCCTTTCATCTTGATTTCCTGGTGTCTTGACTTTCATGGTGTCTTAAAAAATGAATAAAAAATATAATATAAATAATATAATATAAATATAAATATAATTGTGTAACTATCCCTTCTTGTCTTGGTTTACTTCATCGGTGTACCTCAGGCTTCACAAGCTTGTTACCCACACTAGTCATTTAGTTTCTTACTTAATCCCTTCTTGTCTTGATCCACACTAGTCATTTAGTTTCTTACTTAATCCCTTCTTGTCTTGATCCACACTAGTCATTTAGTTTCTTACTTAATCCCTTCTTGTCTTGATCCACACTAGTCATTCAGTTTCTTACTTAATCCCTTCTTGTCTTGATCCACACTAGTCATTTAGTTTCTTACTTAATCCCTTCTTGTCTTGATCCACACTAGTCATTCAGTTTCTTACTTAATCCCTTCTTGTCTTGACCCACACTAGTCATTCAGTTTCATACTTAATCCCTTCTTGTCTTGATCCACACTAGTCATTCAGTTTCTTACTTAATCCCTTCTTGTCTTGACCCACACTAGTCATTTAGTTTCTTACTTAATCCCTTCTTGTCTTGACCCACACTAGTCATTTAGTTTCTTACTTAATCCCTTCTTGTCTTGACCCACACTAGTCATTTAGTTTCATACTTAATCCCTTCTTGTCTTGATCCACACTAGTCATTCAGTTTCTTACTTAATCCCTTCTTGTCTTGATCCACACTAGTCATTTAGTTTCTTACTTAATCCCTTCTTGTCTTGATCCACACTAGTCATTCAGTTTCTTACTTAATCCCTTCTTGTCTTGATCCACACTAGTCATTTAGTTTCTTACTTAATCCCTTCTTGTCTTGATCCACACTAGTCATTCAGTTTCTTACTTAATCCCTTCTTGTCTTGACCCACACTAGTCATTCAGTTTCATACTTAATCCCTTCTTGTCTTGATCCACACTAGTCATTCAGTTTCTTACTTAATCCCTTCTTGTCTTGACCCACACTAGTCATTTAGTTTCTTACTTAATCCCTTCTTGTCTTGATCCACACTAGTCATTCAGTTTCTTACTTAATCCCTTCTTGTCTTGATCCACACTAGTCATTTAGTTTCATACTTAATCCCTTCTTGTCTTGATCCACACTAGTCATTCAGTTTCTTACTTAATCCCTTCTTGTCTTGATCCACACTAGTCATTCAGTTTCTTACTTAATCCCTTCTTGTCTTGACCCACACTAGTCATTTAGTTTCTTACTTAATCCCTTCTTGTCTTGATCCACACTAGTCATTCAGTTTCTTACTTAATCCCTTCTTGTCTTGATCCACACTAGTCATTTAGTTTCATACTTAATCCCTTCTTGTCTTGATCCACACTAGTCATTCAGTTTCTTACTTAATCCCTTCTTGTCTTGATCCACACTAGTCATTCAGTTTCTTACTTAATCCCTTCTTGTCTTGACCCACACTAGTCATTCAGTTTCTTACTTAATCCCTTCTTGTCTTGATCCACACTAGTCATTTAGTTTCTTACTTAATCCCTTCTTGTCTTGACCCACACTAGTCATTTAGTTTCTTACTTAATCCCTTCTTGTCTTGATCCACACTAGTCATTCAGTTTCTTACTTAATCCCTTCTTGTCTTGACCCACACTAGTCATTTAGTTTCTTACTTAATCCCTTCTTGTCTTGATCCACACTAGTCATTTAGTTTCATACTTAATCCCTTCTTGTCTTGACCCACACTAGTCATTTAGTTTCTTACTTAATCCCTTCTTGTCTTGACCCACACTAGTCATTTAGTTTCTTACTTAATCCCTTCTTGTCTTGATCCACACTAGTCATTTAGTTTCTTACTTAATCCCTTCTTGTCTTGATCCACACTAGTCATTTAGTTTCTTACTTAATCCCTTCTTGTCTTGACCCACACTAGTCATTTAGTTTCTTACTTAATCCCTTCTTGTCTTGACCCACACTAGTCATTTAGTTTCTTGCTTAATCCCTTCTTGTCTTGATCCACACTAGTCATTTAGTTTCTTACTTAATCCCTTCTTGTCTTGATCCACACTAGTCATTTAGTTTCTTATTTAATCCCTTCTTGTCTTGATCCACACTAGTCATTTAGTTTCATACTTAATCCCTTCTTGTCTTGACCCACACAAGTCATTTAGTTTCTTACTTAATCCCTTCTTGTCTTGATCCACACTAGTCATTTAGTTTGTTTGTTTATTCTATCTTTATTCTGGATATCTCTTTCAATACAAAGTACTGGTCTCCCAAGAGGTCCAGATTAAAACATTATTGTATTCTACACTACATGTATTCAAAATGTACAAAATTATATACAAGATATATTTACAGTATGTGTACATAATATACACAGTCATAACATAGTATTAGGTTTAAAAGTGTAAACATATAAATGTTTTACTTAATCCCTTCTTGTCTTGACCCACACTAGTCATTTAGTTTCTTACTTAATCCCTTCTTGTCTTGGTTTACTCCATCTGTGTACCTCAGGCTTCACAAGCTTGTTACCCACACTAGTCATTTAGTTTCTTACTTAATCCCTTCTTGCCTTAACCCACACTAGTCATTTAGTTTCTTACTTAATCCCTTCTTGGCTTGGTTTACTCCATCAGGCTTCACAACCTTGTTACCCACACTAGCCATTTAGTTTCTTACTTAATCCCTTCTGGTCTTGGTTTACTCCATCTGTATACCTCAGGCTTCACAACCTTGTTACCCAGAAGCAACAAGACAAGCAGACCATAGTTCGCATGGAGCAGCAGCTTAAGATTGAGCGTGAGTCTCGTACATCATTAGAAAATCAGATGAGAGATGAACGTAAAAACCGCAAATCTAAGGAGGCAGCAGCAGCTAGAGCAGCAGCAATGGCTACTGCAGGCCGGTACGTAGTCTTTGATAATGTGAAGAGCCAGTTTGCTTCATTCACTAAATGTATATCTAGTTTTTCCCCATTATATTCATGATTATCTTCACAATCTTGTGTAAAATAACATAACAACTGGTCATTTGGTTAGATTTTTAGCTATAAAAGTAATTCCCATTGCTGAAAACCTTTGTAATAACTACTTCCTCTGATTGAGACTGTTTGTTGTAGACATGCTAGTACATTCATTAATGGCCAGAGTGATATCCTTATGCTATGCATCTGCACCTATCTTGGAATTTGTTCTCAGCAAGATGGATATACATCTTTTTCGCTAGATGTTGGTGCCCATGCAAAAGTAAAATCAACAGGCGTACTCAAGTAGGAATTCTTATATCTGCAGACTGATAAAACAAATGTTACATAATTTACTTAACCTGTATTAACACTGTACTATCATTGTCCTATCAATCAGCATTGATTTCAAATAGCATCATCCGATATTATTTTCTAATGTAGATATGGTGAATGCGGTGATTCTTGTCGGATGAGGATGCTTGACCAGGACTCAGAGATCCAACGTCTACGCAAAGAGTCAAGAGATAAAGATGATCACCTCAGAGAAATGGAAAAGCAAACTGAGGTATGACTTTATGATCACAATCGACCACGAGTCACCAAATCAAGAAACAAAGAGATTCTGTTCAGTCAACAAATTTACATATTTCAAACAAGTAAGATAATGTAAAATGATTCCAGTGGTTTTCTGCCACTAAATCAGCCTCTTATGTCCAAACTAGACATAAAGATGGTGAGGTAAGGTTCATGTTCTATGATCTACCTTAAGACCATTCATCATAATGTAACCACCACTCCATCCTCTGATATGTTTGCAGTTAATGCATGAGCGTCATGAGACACAGAATAAGACAGATCTCTTGATGTCTGCTCTGATGGCAATGCAAGACAGGACAGCTAAGCTTGAGACAAGCCTCAGTGCTGAGACACGCCTCAAGCTGGATCTGTTCTCTGCCTTAGGAGATGCTCGTAGACAGATGGAGATCCTTCAAAGTAAGATTTATAGTTGTCTTTGGATAATTCCACAGTATATGTCCTGTTTGTCACTCTCTTAATCCACAATCACAAAGCTAACAGCTATTAGATATCAGTCATAATTGTAGATGTATAGAATGTAGTGCATAAACGGACTGTCCCTCTATTGCTTGCCACACAGTCATGACAGTCATTTTATAAGCTTACTGCCAAATTGACCATATTAACTGTTATAAAATCTATTCATACTTCATGCTCATCCAAAACAATCAAATTTGGTGCATTTTTATTAGAATAACTAACAATTGATAATTTCTGACCCAAAATGAGTGTTTATATATTTATAACAGAATCAGAGAACCAAGATGCATTTTAAGATTTTTTGCTTTTGTAGAACCACATCACTTATAGAAAGCTTACTTTCTTGTTATTTAAGAACAAGATCTAACATTGTGTTTGAATTGTTCATTTCTTAAACCAGCTCAATTGATGAAGAAGGAGCGTGAGATTCATGATCTTAAGACTAAGATTGCCGAGGTGATGGCTGTCATGCCACATAGTAACTACTCTGGCTCTACATCTCCTATCTCTGGCACTCCACGCTACTCAGGCAACTTTGTTAGCTGTGAAGAACACATGCCAATCCTCCCAGTCAGCCCTCATACCCAAGTCTCTGGTGCCAGTGGTGATGCTCGGATCATCTCTGTACCACTGTCTGTGGCTCTGAGTTTGACCTCCGGAGGGCTTGCAGGGGTCTCGGCTTCTTCTACGCCAGTGTCTATTCCGCAGGGTTCGTCGTCTTCACAGTCGCCATCCCCGTCGGTCAGTCCAGTGCCGAGCATTGGAAATGGCAAATCAGTGCTGGACCCCAATGCAGCTGTGTACAGGCCCAAGAGCAACTAGACAGGATTCTTTTGAGAGAGCAGGGGCAGGAAGGGATTTTGAAAAATCAACATCAATAAAATTAGTCCATAAAAAGCTATTATTGGTATTGGCATAGAGGTGTTATCCCACAATATTTGACATATTCTACTGATTAATCCAGTAAATGCCATAGGAAACAGAATGCAATGATTTCAATTGGATGATTTTGGCACAAAACTTCTTTAATTATTAGTGAATTACAGACATGTCAAATCTCAAAAGGGAACATTTTTCATTCATTTTATGAACTGCATGAAATACACTTTTTAATTCTTTCAGGAACCCAGTTGTAGAGTTATAAAAAGCACAAGCCATATCTTTCAGCTTATGATTTAAATTGATTTAACTGATACCAGTCTAATTGAAAGCAATATTCTCCTGAAGACGATCAGAGCATACTGATCGAAACGTCGAGTTGTAACCTCCAGTTCTTTTCAGAAATAATTACTACTCAATAGAGAATTTCACATGGTGTCACCGCAATTAGTCTTTACTTATCCTCTTCACCATGCAAAGCTGCAAGTTTTACCTGAAAGCAACATAACATTATTATGGATATTAAATCCTGAATACAGTTTAAGGTCATAATGTGCATTCACACTTGATGCAGATGTGTACAGAAACCTATCTGTGAATACTTCACCTCAACAGTCCGTATATTTATATGACAAAAAGTAAAAGCTTTTTTTTACAATTTCTCACACAGTGTTCTTTCTAATAACAAGCATACAGTATTAAAGGTCAAGGATTATCCTGATCAGGTCCTCTGCTCTCTCCAAGTCTGTCTAGTATTGTAGTACTGTATTACAATGATCTGTATGACTAATCCTTAACAGCCTTGATGTGTTCTTCAAATGCTGTATTATTTGACCATGTGCTTTTGACCATGTGCATTTGTATCGCAAGATGAGCACGCAAATATTGCGTGCATTTATTGCTATTTGTTGCCATTACATTGCTTACTTGTTTTCTGAAACTTTGTCGTCTTTTATGTGCTTTTGTAGAAGCGGAGTTACAAGGTTTACAAACATAATCAGTGCAAGACCACTCAGGAGGTAATAATGATATCAAGTTTTCTTCTGGGGTGACCTCAAACATCTTTATTTTAAGTTAACAAGGTTTTTCATTTGTGTCTTGAGGCTTTCTTGGACATGATTGGACATAAGGTTTGTCAAGGTGTTATGTAATGCAAGCATTGTGTTTGAAGATCTGTTATTTATTTAAGGTAATGTAACCTATCTTGTTCACATGTGCTGACACCATGAAGCCATTTTTATTACAGATTGGGTGCTCTGATCATTTCTTGTTTAATTATTTCTAATTTTTGTTAATTATTTTATCTTTTCATTTGTGTTTGGTAATTTATCTATCATGAATGGCAAAGAATGGTCATTACAGGTCTTCCACAACAATATTGTGTCATGGCCAATAAAAACAGTTTCTAGTTTCTGGTGCCTGCGCTTGTCACCATTACATCCTGAATTGTTTTTTTCTTCAAAATTCCAAGATTCTTTCATTTATACTGGGTTTATACTCAGTTCAGTACCAAGTTCCACTTGGCTCTATTTTTTTCAAGAAAAAATGTGCTCAAGAATATACACACTTGAAGCTTTTGTGTACAATATTCTAGTTCATTTTTATTTATTTAGGGTAGGTTGACTCACGTATGTCATTGCCAAATCAGAAAATAAGGATTTGAAAAAAAAATGATATTACTTCAGCATTTTTGAAGCTGGGACCAGAAACTCAAGACTTTCTTTGATTGGCCTAATGTGGTTCTGTTAAGTCAGTTACTTCTTCCACCATCTAATACCCCCACACACATATGTTCATGATACACTCAAACTCCTTTAATGTCACTGATTGTAAGTCCTATGGTTATTTGGATTTGTTTATTTTTGAAACTACTAAAACAGACATTTAATTTTATTCATTAACCGTAACCCTCCTGAATCCTCCAAAATCAGCCAGAGGATTTAAAGGATTTGAAGGATTGAGGCAGTGGGTATCCTACATGGTCTAAAATCGGTTGATTTTGGAGGATTGAGGAAGGTCTCTAGTAAAAATTTAAAAAACCTAGCGGTTAGGGTTAAATAACATTTGTGTATATGATTGTGAGAATATTGATGAAAATTCCAATTGAATGTTTGCACATGTTGATTGATTGAAAACCAAATCTGATTGATTTGAAGCTCAGATGGACCTGGCATTACATGAATGCAATATTACCTGGTGTAATGTGCTAAGATACTTATCTAGCTATACTGAGGTTGTCTTAAAGGCTAGGTACACCATTGGTAATGACCAGAATTATTATCTGAAACCTAACTTGATGTAAAAGTGGTACAAGTTTCAAACCTCCTTAGAACTAATTCTATTTGAATTGCTTTCATCTTAGAGAAAAACAGAATTGTTATGTTGAATTTCACAAGTTGGCATGTGGCGTTTTTGGGTGGTTAAACTTATAACAAATTGTTAAACCCTCTTTTGTCTTTCTCACAAACATTGGCACCAATTGTTTCAACTTTCATAAAGGTATATTTTTTTTAACCAGTGGGTTGAAGTGAATTTTCATTTCCAAATACCAATGTTGTATGTATCCTTTAACTTATCTTGTGTCAGCTCTGAAAACCCAATGGCAAATAGCACCCCAGTGGTATACTGTATACCATTGGCAAGTTTTATGATACAATTACTTGGCAGGTCACTTCTGAGAATCGTTAACTGAAATCCTCAGATTGGTTTTAGTTATGATTGAGCAATAATCATTATATGTGGTTTTAATCTCAACCAAGGCTTGGTTTATTTTGTTTCCATTTTCATTATTATTATTGACAAAAAAGAGGTAACTAATTTACACAGGGCACGTGTCATCCTTTAATTCCCCAAATATTGATGGCGTAATTATTTCAAAAGAAAACAAAGCCAGTCCAAAAATTAAAACCCACATAAAGAAACAAAATATTTATATTATTTTATTTATGTTGTTCTCTAAAAGAGGAACAAGAGTGTCTTTTAATGACAAACAATTACTAAATGTCATTAACTTAACAAGTAAATTTTCTCACACAAAAATGTTCATAATTATTTTTGACTGAAAGTATAATTCAGTAATTCATATTTAATTTGCCCGATTTGTTAATTTTCAAAACCCAAATATTAAATGTTTCAACTAAATTGTTTTGAAAGAGAGGAACATCCTAATAAAGATATTTTAAAGGGTGGACATTTTGGGTCATCTGGTCCTTATGACCACCAGTCAAATTGTGACCACCAGTCCATTGCAGTCACTTTCAGTCGGTCACCTGTATTACTCCACTTTGGGTTTGAATGTCACTGCTAAGAAACATAGTTTGACATCGACCTTGATTATAAAGATTATCTGGATTGGCTAATGTTCATGTATCCATGAAGGATTTTAGAGTTTCCACATTTAACAAACTGGCATTCTGAGATTTACTATGATTGCAAATATTTATTACACTTTTTGAGGGTTAAATTATCAAGGGAATGTTAGTAAACTGTTTGCTATCTTTGGAACCTTGTTTTTATTTCCTGAGTACAGTCATCAGTAAAACGTGTTGATAATTTGCATAAAATATCAGAAGTTGTTTTTATGAAAATATTTGCATGCAAATGTGTATATTTGCATATGGATATGTTTAAACAGCTGGTTGATGGCACAGTTGAGTGAAGGATACAGTCTGGAAGTTTACAAACACAAAATTAAATTCTGTGTCAGCATTTTCTGGTCATAATTTAGTTCATTCTTTTGTGCTAAACTCTCATAGAATATAAGGTCATTAAAGATGGTATGACCTTTGACACGTTGAACTTTATGCAAATTATTATGTACTTTGACCTGATGGTATTTGACTGGACATGTCAGTTACTGTGAATGAAGTCCATTCATAGCCTTTGTGACAGAACTATTGTATCTTGCTTTTTGATGCACAATATGTGCTGGACCTTGTCAGTTTGTTGATCTATGCCTTGTCTGCTCAAGATAGTACATGGATTATGTATGGTTAGTAAGGCTGTATTGCCAATGGGTGGCAAAAACATTAAAAACTGTGTGTTGCAAAAAAATAATATTGGTTTTGTCTCAGTTTAATTCAATAATGTTTATATGAAAATAAAATAGGGTGGCTCATATGATCCTCATCTCTCTGAAGAAATGGGGCTTTGTAATTTATTGTGGGGGGAGGGATAGCTTAGAACCCAAGAGTTAGTGAACTATTAAACAAAGTCCATTTATTATAACCGGTAAATTTAATTAACCCTCCTAATATAGCTGAACATTAGTGGCAAGTAGCTACAGTGGTCAAAACCAGTCAACTGCCTGTTTTGACCATTGACCGTTGACCACCCCAACAATACAAGACTGCTTTTACCAGTCAACGGTCAATTTATTTTGACCTGTATATGTACTTACTACACATAAGATTTGACAGTGTTCGACTTTTCATTGCACTAGATATACCTTGGCAAGTATATCAACATTTTGACAGATTTTGACCCTTGCAGTCACAGAAGGGTTAATTGATTTATTTTTTTAAGTGTTAATTTTAATCGGCTGAACATTAGGGCCTATCCCTCGCGACTTTCGAATGATCTTGTCCCAATTAATTAACAAGGCGCCCCCATTTGACGAATCAGCGCCAACTCACCGCTGCCCTATACTTCACTGGTATTTGGCGATTTATGAAGATACGTAATTAATGAAAAAGGTACCAGCTAATTCCATGAATGAATGTCTAGTTTCCTGTCATCCTATACTATATATAGTATAGCGTACACATTGGTTAATGTCGTTGAGTGTAGTGAGTGTGATTCAGTTCCTCCATTTTGGAATTTGCATTGCCGATAATGACAGCTGTAACGTCATAAATCCATTGGATATTACTCCAGTATATCGGTGGTACATTTCCATTTTCGCGGGGAACTTTCCTGCTTGTTTTCTTTTCGTTAGAGGACCAGTTTAAATCCGTCAAAATTTTCCTCGGAGTGCATTCCAAGATGCCGCTGCATCAACTGGCCGATCCCTGGCAGAAAGTGGCCGTCAAAGAACAGGCGGAGGTGGGACAATGTTTTGGCATTTGTGTGGTTTTGTAACTCAACTTTTTTAAATAGTTTTGTTTATTGTTTTATTTCTTTATTTAAAAGTGTTAAATTGTCTTTTGTCTCTATAGTTAGCTAATGTAGAGCTATAGTACCATTTCACATATTTCATACCAAAGTTTAGCCTAATTAAAAATAAATAAATAACACCTTAAAAGACTTGGAAGTTGGAGATAGCACCTAATGTTAACATAAGTGTCAATAAGACAATATAGTCAACCTGCCTCATCCACCACAGACTCCTCTTTCTACAATATGATGTGATTACCACTGTGAGGGTCAGACCATCAAACAGTACCCACATAAATACAGAATATCATGTACAACAAATTCTTGTAAATCTATGTTTTCTCCCTTCCCAAAAATACCCTGCTTTTAATTTAACATGTTAATTGTTAGCTTTACATAAATATGATCTTCAAATATAGGCCATTTCTATAGTTACTCACTTATTATCAAAAAAATATCTTGATTGGGTACCAATCATTTGCTCTCTAATTGTTGGCATCTATGTCTTGTTTTCAAACATCTTTCTGTGACAACACCATTTTAAAATCTGACTACATGAAGATACAATTCACATGAACCGCAAGCTTGCTATTTATAAACAAAGTACACAGAACCCGGTTTGATCATTATCTAGTCATAATATTAATAATTTGTTTTCTTAAAATAGGCTACATTCAAATACCACTATCAATTAAAACAATGCCTTGTTTTCCTTCTCAAATTTAGAAATCACGTGTTACTATTTCCTTTTAGTTGTGATCCTTTTACTTAGCTTTGCTGGTCAAAATCAGTGAACAATTTCCCTTGTATCACAAATTCCTATGCAAACTTTTGAAATTGATATATTCAGAATTCAATGTTAACACATTTGACACAGACACACATGTAAACGAATATTGTTATCATTAATGAATGGCACGATGCAGATGGAATGTGCACATTTATGTAGTACGGCAATATGGATTTAGAAGGAAAAAAACCAGTACAAATTAAAAATTCTAAGCTTGGCATAGCCCTGATAGGACCCTATCTAAAGTGCAAAGTATATGACCAAGAGTTCTTCCCATTCGTATACCTGTAAAGTTTGCCTTTGTTGGCTGAACCGAGGAAATGCAGGCACTTTAACTTCTTAAGTGCCTCTTGGAAAAATGATTTTGGCTGAAAGATGTCTAAAAAGGAGGATTTCCTCAACATTTTTCAGAGCGACGGCCAATCTGTGTACAAACTTCATGCCGTTCATCGAGCGATGACCTTGTCACCTTGGGGTCAGAACATCAATTGCGCAAGGGCGACAGGACTTCACTTACATTGCGGGCTATTTAAAGAGCCGTGTACTGCCGCTTAATTGATGATCTGACCCCAAGGTCATCGCTCATGTGCATTATTCAGCCCTGTCAAGCATGACAATACTGTCCCTTTAAATGCAGACCTGTCGGCTTATAAAAACCTTTACGAGCCATTACAATATGGTACATGGCTTAACAGACTTGAAATTAATACGGAAAGAATGTCGTATCCGGCCGCCACATTTTAAGGGCTTTTTTGGATATTTTTTGCAACCACTAACCAGTTAAAAAATCATTCTATCGATTTTTGGTGGTACAGAAAGCGAAAACTATCTTTAAAATCCACTTTTATGATGGTTTTCGGACTTGATTTCCCTTCTAAAAAAATCCTCCCCTTCAGAAAATAGAAGGATCCTATTATAGTTGCCACTACGCATGTACAATGACTGTGTTGGTCACTAATTGTGGAGTTTACAAGATCAGACTGACATGACTGAGGAAGTCATCGTATACCAAAAATGCCTGATTTTTCATGAAATAAATATCCTGGAATAATTTGAAGTATATGTCCATCATCATCCATATGTTCTCCACCTTACCAGGTAGGTAAGATTACATTATTGGTTATATTTAATGAAAAATAGTGGCGGCCAGATACGACATTCTACCCATTAATACTAAGGCCAATAAAAAACTTCCGGTTTCTGGTCGTCGGTTGGCTTCAAAATCGGAGCTGTGATTTATGATGTACATGTATGCATACTGTACTTAACCATTAATAGATTAATTCACATACGCTGTTCGTGATCAGGTACAATCAGCGATCTATTTGTACAACATGGGGGAGTCTTCTAAACACAAAATATCTTAAACAAAAACCCAACAAAATAAATTATTATGATGATTAAATGGTATGAAAAACAAAGGACTAATAACATTATGTTTGTATAAATTAAAATTTATAATGATGTTGCCTTTTTTGTTTTTCAGTTAATGTAAATGAATTATTTCACTAGTATCATGTACAAAAATTCAAGATGCCATTATAAATTACTATTATATTCAATATTTCTGCCTATAATTTTGGCTTTTCAAAATATTTGAAGGAAATCCTTCCCTGAATAAACAAGTACGCCATATTTTTTCACCAACACATTTCCCGATAAATATGATCTGTTTGTCTAAACTTACATTGTTCTTACTTATATTGATTTCTTCTTAATCTACAGGGAAAGAGCAGCGAGGAAATGCTAGTCGACAATACCAATGAATCAGTAAGTACTAGAACCATTTATATAAGAAACAAGCAAATGCATTCTGTCAATTTAATCATACATGTAAATATGTTGCTGTAATCATTTCATATCTAGTAGGTTTTATTTATTATTTTTAAGACAAGGGTAATTACTGAGAGGAAATAATAGCCAGATCTCTCATTTCCTGTTTGTATCAAATATTAAAGTAGGCAGATTATATTGTATTGTTTTCATAAAATTTTGCCAATGAATTGGTATTGGTAGCAACCCATTTACTAGGAAATGGGCAAGACTGTGGCTTAAAGTCAACATTTTGAACAGGAAGAACCAGATTATTTGGTGGGAACACAGGAGTTGAATTTAGTTTACCCACATTTCCACAACAATAATTAACCCATGCTGTATAATGCACAAATACTTGTACTGCATTTGTTAACAGTTTGTCAATCATGTAGGTGCATTGACTTGTGAGTGTTATTGCCCTAGGCTTATTGATCACTTGTGCACATAGTGATAGCTTGAACTGTGTGTGCTGCACATTTGCTAGATGATATGTTGATAAGTTTTAACGTATAATTTTTTTAAATAGTGGATAATACTGGAGGCAAAAACCAACAGAAAAACAATGTTGAGTTTGAATTTTGTGCATCGGATGATAAAATATAGAGGGGGTTATGTGCCCTTTAACTCCACCCATGAATATTTACTGTACATTGTACACTTCTGTTTTCCTTGTCCCACACTGTGCCTTATTTTACCAAGCCTGTACTAAACACTTCAATGGATAATGTAGTTCTTCGCAGTTGGATTATTTGACAGGGAAATTTTACTGTAGTTAAACTAAACAAATTGACCAAAATTAATAATGCTTGATAGCACTGTAATCCCAATTGACTACATAGCTAGCTTGTCACGAACATAATCTCACCTACTCGGGTGTAAAACATAAAATGAATCGTATAATTCTTGCATGAGACAATCAAACATTTGGGTTCATGTTGATTGCACTTTATGAGGCGCAAGTTCTGTACAAAATGATTTTCATTGCCAGTGGTTTTTGTCAAAATCTGCAGTTTGTCCTTGGCACATGTACTCAAGGAAGAAATGTATTAACTATGAAATCTCAGGGATAAATGTTCTAGGTATAAAACAGTCGTCTTGTGCCCTGTAAATTATCTGTCTTTATTCATTCAGGGAATCCTAATTATTTACTAACTGCATGTAGAGATGCATTCATGACTTTGTTAAACACATGTGCACATTTGGTTCACTCACTGTAAGTTCATGGTACACAACTGTACATGTAAAAGCATTTATTAGTGTTTGGTTGTATGAACCAAGAAAGATTAGGTTTATGGGTAAGAAATGGTGTGGTTATGAAAAGCACAGTTAGTAAGGAGTATGTACATGTAGTTCTTATTATTAACCAAATTGAAAAGAAACTGTAGCAGTGTTGTCAAGTGAAATTTGGGAAAGTTAGAGTATTTCTACATGTTGATCAGTGATTGGTCAGGTCATGTCAAGACTGACCCATCATGAACTATTTATTAAAAAGTGAAATTTCTGTGTAATAAATGCCCATTTAGAAAGAATCTCCTCAGTCCTCAGTGGCACATGTATTTTCATATATACAGTAGGTAACCTTCAATCACAGGACACAGATTGTCATTGTGAACTGTGTCCTTGTATGAGTTCCAACACCACTTTACAGCTGCATAAATAAGCTAAAACCAAACCACATTCTCTCATTAGTTTTCCATCACAGATCATATTAGTGAACTTTTCCAATCCAAGAGGATTAAAGAATCAATAAATATCAAAGAATATTTGCAAAAATGTTTGTGGACACAACTCAAGAAGCAGCTGAGATTCAAGGCAGCTGTTTGTAGTTTTTCTTGTTGACCGAGATGACGTTAATTGCTTTAGAATTTGTTCGGCTGTGGTTAGTTTGATTATGGCTACCTGATTGGATCAACCTTTTATTTTCGTCTGTGTCTGGAGTAAACATGTACAATCAGTCCATGTACTAATACAGTACATGTAGTTGTACACCTTGTACAGTGCATACATGTGCAAATATAACATACATGTTTATTGTATTGTACAATACATACATACATACATACATACATACATACATACATACATACATACATACATACATACATACATACATACATACATACATACATACAAGTATACATATGTATACATACATACATACATACATACATACATACATACATACATACATACATACATACATACATACATACATACATACATACATACATACATACATACATACATACATACATACATACATACATACATACATACATACATACATACATACAGTACATACATACATACATACATACATACATGTAACTGAGCCTGTGTACATTTAATTTAAACATGTACCCAATGTTTAAGGATCAGAAATGCTGAACTATTAGCCATCAAAAGCTATATAAAGGTCTGAATATTACATTAACAGATTCATACTAATAGTAACACATTGGGTATTTTAAGCCTAGTGCTATTGTTTTGATGACCTTAATTGATCCCCAGTAGGTCTATTGCCATTTGTTTTCATTTCCTTGGCTACCATTTACTTCAAGACTTTTGTTCAATCATGTGACCTTGTTATCAAAAAACAACTGGGAAAGTTGATTGATTACAGGGTTCTAGAATCCAAGTTAAATGAATGTACAATTCTACATACATCCATACAGTAAAAACACCTTGAAGTATCATAAGCAGGGTTTGTACTGAATTGTTGTCAGTAAAGAGTTTTTGTAAAACTTGTAAACAAGTTTTACAAGCCTATAAATGTTAATTTTTAAATGTTTATTTTTCGAAATGTATTTGTGCTGACTGGATATTTGAAAATGCTGTGACATTTATAAATTGTTTAAAATGTTAGAGTCACATAAATGTAATATGTTTAACAAAATTTAAGTCAAAACAAATACAAAAGACAGTTACCTGTCTTGAGAAACATTACCATTTAAATTGTTTGAGTGCACGTTGACTCAATTTACATTTTACATTTACATGGAGGGTAGAGTTTCTACACGGAATAAAAACAAGAAATTCATTCATAGCATACATGTAGGTTGAATGCATTTAAACAATACAAGGATTTGATGTAAATGATCACATGTGCATGGAGACTTGTTACCAGAATAAAATTGCTTAACTGACATTCAATTAACAATCAATTTTTGTGTTTAGATTTACTGGGACTACATGTAAGTAAAGCTTTCACTATTGAAGATGATTATAATACACTGTCAAATGACAGATTTAATAAAAAGATTGTGGCCTTGAAGTTAACAAACCAATTTTCTGTACATTTATTAATTATATTCATGCAAGTAACAGAAGTATTTGATTGGAATTTCTTTAACCCTAACCCCTACAATGTAGGTATTCTGGCTAGGAACCTTCCTGAATCCTCCAAAATCCTCCAAAATCCTCCAGTGCACTTTTGGAAACATGCCCTCATCTTCAAAATGCACCATGCATTTCCGTTGATCTTTCATATTCAGCACTTATGGCCTGTACTTCTTGCCAGGTAGTAATTTTGTCCCATTTGAAGAGGTGAAAGTACCAGTTTCCAACAGTGCTGTATTTTTCAAAAAAGTGCCCCATGGAGGATTTTGATAGATTTGGGGTGGTTAGGGTTAATCAACTTTTTAAATTAAAGA
Organism: Zoroaster sp. YZ-2022; assembly: GCA_029582265.1. Lineage (NCBI taxonomy): Eukaryota > Metazoa > Echinodermata > Asteroidea > Forcipulatida > Zoroasteridae > Zoroaster > Zoroaster sp. YZ-2022. Next base: position 20,868,741 of record CM055837.1, read on the forward strand.
TTGTAATGCACACAATTTGAATGATATTGTGTAAATGTAAATGCTTTCTATCTGTACTTTGTAATCTCCAGCTAAGTTGATTTATTTTACTTCAATTCAATGAGAACAATCAATAGAAATATTCTGTACCTCTCCTTTAGAATATGAATATTAATTCTTATTTGCCATTCATTGCAAGCGTTTACTATACCATGGCAACAGTTTCTGACATTACTTTTGTTCTTTTGTTTTACAGGAAGATTCAGAGATGAGAGAGATCAATATTACAAGTATGGCTGCTGAGGGGCTCCAAAAATCTGACCCCAGTCAATTTGAACTCCTAAAGGTCTTAGGTCAGGGGTCATTTGGAAAGGTTTGTATTTTCATGTGTTAGAGGGTTTTTTCATTATTGTGTTCAAGTAAAGGTAGTGTTTCTTTGTTGTAAAATCTCATCGAGTTATCATATTTTAAGGTTTAAAAATATTATGTAGTACAACATTCTAAATTCAAAGCCACAGTGTATTGTACAAATGTACACGTTCTGATTATTTACACTTAGTAAAATTGTCTCAACATTTTCTTCCTGAAATTCAACATTTACCTTTCAAATGGATGTTTGAGACTGACCATAAAATATTCATAGAGGCAAAATTCCAAATGTGTGCACAATAAGATTTGAAATGACAAGTACCAAGGCCATACACTGCCAGGCAGTTAGACTATTAGGCAAAGTAAATAATGACATAGTCTGCTTCTCTATAGGTGCTATCTCCTTACTGATTTAATATTATCTATCAGCATCTGAGGATTTCATGAATATTGCCACCTTCATCCAATCTGCAAAAATGGTTTATTCAGGGTCCATTTAAGTCCTGTGATTTTTGCTTATCTCCCGATCATATGTTGTTCTCAGATGAGAACATGATGGTACTTCCTGTCATCGTCATGCTCATATTCAACACAATGTTTTTTATCAAAGATAGAGTATATGGAGGTGGATTGATTGAATTGTCCATCGTGAGTAAATCAATGATTGTAGGCTTACTGGAGCTGCCATTGATATAACATCATAACACCTAGTGATGAGGAATCGTGCAACCTGCTGATCTTAGTGGCTCTTATATTACTTGTCAATCTCATCTGACCTACATTGTATAGAATCAAGATCTTGTTTGTCTTAACAAACCACAAATGGACATGGAACTATTCCAGTTGCATGGATTTTATCCTGAATACAACATGTTTAAATGAAACTAATGCAAACTTTACACAAATCCCAGTGATAGTGATTTTATGAAATGTATTGAGTCTACAATATTACTAACAGAAGTCAATTAGCATTCTGGCACATAGTGTGTATCAGGTTTGTAGTTGAGTACTTTTTTATGAGTACAATTACAAGATCGAGTACACCAACTCTAAAGTTGTAGTCGAGTACTTTTCATAAGTACATGTACAAATATGTGTACAGAAGAGTACGAGTATTGCAAATTCTGGTATACATGTATGTTTATAAAAAATGCCTCTAAAACATTCATTTTCTTTAAAATCAAACATTTAAGAAAAAGTTATTTTTATTGATTATAATTGCTGGATACTCTGTTACAGAACATGTATTTTAAGATTTTTTTAATAATTGAGTTTTGAGGCATTCAAAGCATTTCAGAGTGCATAGAAAATTAATGGAATCTCTGTTCAGTGTTTATCTGACTTCTATTTTATTTTTACAAATTATTCCTACTGTAGATAATGGATGGCACTTGGAGATCAAAGATTTATGCAATATCGTACCGTATTCTAGCAAAGATAAAGAACACTACACCAAACGATATTACAAAACATTATTATTCCCTCCCAGCTTCACACATGATAAATTAAATCAAAGACTGCAATCTGGTAAATATAACATACGTCATACATCCACTAATGCATTTATGACAAGGTTACAAACAGGTCAGCTACATTAGTTCAATCCACACATCTTTTTTCTGGCTGTTTATGTTTAAAGTAAGGGAACTAATCTTTTACTGGAGTGTCGTGGCCGAGTGGTCTAGCTTACCGGACTCAAGTTCTGGTGTTAGCAGCAGAATATGGGTTCGAATCCCGGCCGTGACACTTGTGTCCTTGAGCAAGACACTTAACCATAATTGCTTCTCTCCACCCAGGGGTTAAATGGTTACCTGTGGGGGCAGAGTTGGTTGATTAGCCCTATATGCGCTGTAATGGCAGCAATTGAGCTGTATACTCCCCAGGGAGCTGAGATGGTTTCAGGAATGATTTATGAGCCTTATGAGCAGGGGTAATAATATAATGCGCCTTGAGCATCACTCAGTTGGTGGATACGTGCGCTATATAAGTCCACACATTATTATTATTATTATTACTATCTATGCTCAATGTCTACATGTAAAACATCAAATTTGTCAACAAAAACACCAAACACCGGCAACTGGATAAATTATCTGTTGGCCAACAACAAATTTTTCAGTAGAATTTTTTAACAAAATGAATTAAAAAAAAAAAAATATGAATATTCCAAGTTTCTTTTGTTTTTAATCTGTAATTTAGTTCAGAAAAACATAAAGCTGTTAGTGTAAAATTATTTTTGGTTGTTTTTGAAATAATGTTATACTGTATGTATATACTGTATGTTCTGTAAATCACAGTTTGTTTTTGTATAACATTAATTACCTCAGTATCAACAAGAGTAGATTAAACTCACATGAACCAGCCCCCCCTCCCCCCAGTTGTTTAAAGCAGTAAACTGTAGATATAAGATTTAATACACAATGTAATTTTGAATAGGCATTCCATCAATAAACAGTGATCATTTACACATTTGTTTATATTGTCATTTGAAGATCAGTGTAAGTGACATGAAGACTGGCAGACTTCCGGAATGCATTACAAGTTAATACTTATCGTTTCGGTTTACTTCATGCATTAAAACATTGATGACATGTAGGTCTGGCAAAAGCTCACATTCTTTCTGTACCAGAAGTGTATGATAGTTCTTAGAAAACTACTGCAATTTGATCAAGCAAAAAACAGAGTTTGAGTGAGCAGAGTTTTACATAAAAGTTGACTTGGTGTAAAGTACATGTAGGTACAGGTATCAATCTTCCTAAGATACATGTATTATTCCATATAGAAAAAATGTAATTGTTACATGTACATGTAAAACAATTTCTTAAAGTTGATGTCTTACCAGTTTCTTAATTAGAGGATTAATTCTGAGTACATTAGGTTTTGTTTTGGTCCAGAAATATTAAAGAGCCATGTCTTATCTATTACACATGTCACTCATACCACACTCACTGATGTCTTCTGTTTATATTTGGTCTGTGTAATTTGATGAACAACTACATGTATTTATATAAATGTTACTTTACTGCATGAAATTAATATATGGTAGGCCAGTAGATGTCATTGAATGGTACATGTTATGTACATATATCAAATACATTACATATTGTAGACACACTGTAGACACAATGTATGAATAGTATTCTGTATAGCATGTATGAGCAGACATATACAGTGTAATTCAAATCAAAGGAGTTAAAACCATGTCCAAAACCTGAACTCCAACAAAACAAAATGTACTATGTAATATTGTTCGCAAAGCCAATAATCTACCTTATTCTACCATTCATTTATTTTTCAAGATATCACCTGATCACGTCTTAAGGATTTCAGGAACTTAATTATGTCACTCCCCCTGCCCATCCAATCTGTTGGAGGGTTCAGCTGCCTATTAACAAAATGACAAGAAGTATTACAAAATGATTGCACGGCTACATGTAATTAGTTGGGCTGTATTATTACAGACTTACATAAACCCCTCAAGCAAATGATGAACGAGTGTAATGATCATTTTTAGAGGCTATGTTGACTGAGTGGGGGGGGGGGGCAGTATTGCATCCCATGACAGGTGTACCCCTACTTACATGTTCGTCTCTGATGTTTTCAACAAGATGTCTTTTAATTGCTTTAAATTGTATTTCACTCAATCATTTTGACTATATTTAGTGTGTACTGTACATTTAGATTTACAGTAATTACACATGCACAGTATTTGATGGACATATGAACACATATGGTGGGGTGGTACATTGTTTGACTGTTTTACGTACCCTTATGAGTGTGAATTAATGTACTAGAAAGCTGCGTCATGTATGCATACTGTACATGTCTCAGTCAGCCAACTCTATGGTAGTTATAATATCTCATGGATACTGTTCTTGAGGATCAGTGAACACAAGAACCAACTCAGCAACATGTACATGTAACTCACCATGTTAACCAGTTCACGTCGGGAATATTTATTTTTTTCCGGTTCCCCGTGCGGGTTTATTTTCAGTGAAAAATCTGAAAAAATTTCTAGCCATTAATAAATAAAAATTTGTCAATGAAACTAAGTTTCGGACACCCAAATAAACACCTTTACTCATTGACATTTCGAGAATTAAATGGCTAGTTTTTTAATTACGGTTGTGTTTGTTCAGCACAATTAGACTGTTGGCAAGCTCCGATGCAACGGCCTATTAGCGACCAGCGCCCGGTCGAAAAGACGGCATACCCGGAGAGAGATTGAAGGCCTCGTAAAAAATGGATATAAATCCGTCTTTACAAATTCTTGGCTGGTATGTCAAAGGAACAGGTCTTGGATAAAGGGATTATGCAAAAATCAACAAAAAGAGTGAACTCGTTCAGTGTTTGCAGTGCATTTTGTCCGGGGCCACCGAACCGTGACTCCATGGACTCCGAGAAACAATTGCGTGTATACAAGTCGGCCACCACGACGGCACGCCACATGTGGCGTGTTGACAAGTCTCCCGGTAACACACACAAAAATCGGAATGCGTGTTTAGACGCTCTCCGATCCACTGTACAAAAAAAATTATGTGTATACACAGCCTCCGAAGCGAACTGGTTAATATACTCTTATTCAGCCAAGTGTACTACATGTAGATTATTTGTACAAGTTTGCTGGCAATCCTTGATCTGTATTTTCAGTGAGATGTTGCTCCCTTGCCTGTCCATCAGTGTCAACCAGCTTTATTGAGTCTGGTGTCAGCGGTCTGACTTGATATTATCCTATAACTGTATACATGTACATGTATGATGGATTGAATTACAAAGATAGGAAGTACTTGAACAGGAGGCAGAAGACTTGGATTTAATATAGAGCAAAGGAAGAGGGAGGGGAGGTGTTTATTTCTTGTTATTTTGTCACTGGTACTTGGTAGCAGGTATGAGCATGTGTTGTGGGACTGGTGATGCATGGATAAAATCCATGGATGATATACATCAAGTTGAAGATAGCTGACCTTCCAATGAAGAGGGTTAACACTGCATGATGAAAATGCCTTAAGGACTATCGGTACCAGAATATACCATCCAATAAACTGTGAAATGAAATTGCAATTGATTGTCAGTGACAGAAACGTGGCAGTTCATTACCATGCTTAATTCCACTTCAATCAGGTATTGGAACATGTTGGATATTACACTGAATATCTAACAAAATCATTTATTGTCGGTGTTTCTGTTGGATTTTATTGTACTCAGCAGGTTTCACATGTGGCCATTGTTGGGTTTTGTTGTACTCAGCAGGTTTCACATGTGGCCATTGTTGGGTTTTGTTGAATTTAACAGTGTTAGTAGAATGCCTTGAGGGAGTTACGGATATACATGTACAGGGATATACAAGTAGTTACCAAATATCTTCTTAACATTATTATTCCATAGTATTCTGTTTTTATTGTATCTCTGAAACATGCATATACGGGCTTTTCATTTTGTTTTTTTGATCAGGTATTTCTTGTGCGGAAGGTGTTTGGTGAGGACAGCGGTACCCTGTATGCCATGAAAGTCCTGAAAAAAGCAACACTTAAAGGTATTTTTTATTCAGTAATTTCATCATCATTGAGTTTATATGAAGATCTTAACAAATGTCCTTCTTTCATTGCTTTATGTACATATTGATTGATTATAAACAAAATTCCAAAACATTTGTAGAAGATTTGCTGGCCTCACTACTAATAAACTTGTCAAAATGATCTTCAGCTGTACCAGGAGTAGGACATAAAATGTTCTATTATCAACCATGGAGTAATAAATATATTAAGTTTGTTTTATCAATTCTAATTGAAATCTTATTTATTCACAATCTCTGAGATGGGAAAAGTCTGAGATACACAATGAGATGGTTTCCCTGGTAACCAAACATTAGTAATATTAATATGTTTTCTGTTGACAGTCCGTGATCGTATGAGGACCAAGATGGAGAGAAACATACTGGTAGATGTCAACCATCCATTTATTGTCAAACTGCATTATGGTAAGATATGAACCCCCCCCCCCACCATACATGTACATGTACAGAGTCTGTACATCTCGATGACACACTGTAAATTAATTTCTTTAAAGAAAAATACAAAACCTTCCATTTAAGTACTGCTTAAATTAAAGGTAACTTGTATAAAATCGTTATATCCCCCCGTGTCCCCAACTGAAATTTGTCTGTCTATGCTACTGCTTCACAACGCTATCTTTATTCCACATCATCATTTCCTTCAATATCCTCCTCCTTAAATCCTAAATTATTCTTGTGTTTGTATCCTTTGGTATTTCTAGCATTCCAGACAGAGGGCAAACTATATTTAATCCTTGACTTTCTTCGAGGCGGTGACCTCTTCACCAGACTCTCCAAAGAGGTAAGGCCCATTCTTGAATATCGGCTAAAATTTCATAACAAAATGTATTGGCTATGGTCTGTTGTTCTTTATATTTGCTTTTAAACAGGAAAATTTCCTAAGCAGGAATAGTCACTTAGCATGTTTTCTTGGTTCACAGCTAAACTTTCATACAGTATACATTGGCTTTGACTGGTTGTCTGTTTTAGTGCTTAACAGAAATATTGACATTTTTTTTACTAAGCAGTGCTTTGAAACTTATCCCTTTCTATGGAATGTAAACAGCTGTATTTATCTATAGATGATTCAATCTGACCGTCATATGAGCATCTAACATGTACATGCCCAACATACCTTAACGACTCGTCTTCATCATTAACCGGATGCTTTAAATCAATATTGAGACTACATGTACTTAAAGGGGCTTTCAACAAGGCATGGAATCGATGTCCTAGTTTAAGATGAACACAGTGACTGCAAATTACTGGCTCATGTATGCAGCAGCAACGGTAATATGACCTTATCATTTGGGTATTATTTACAGTCACTGAGTTAATCTAAAACAAACACTTTGATTCCATGCCCTGTTGATCATGATGATACTGCACCTTTAAATAAAAACTATGACACTGTAAGGAGATACTTATGTGTCATTATACCTGCACTTTAAGAAACATGTAAAAAAAAAAAAAAAAAATTTTTTAAAGGTTGGTTTTAATTTCATGTGAACTAGTTCCATCTTCCCAATGTTCAATCTTGTGAAGTACATGTATTGGGGTTTAAATTGCAAGTGTCACCTGATAGTAATGAATACTCATGGACATTCATTTACATATAGAACACACGTGTGAATGACTAGTGTGAAATGATTCTAGTTCTAAGCTCTTATTCTGATATCAATTTTGATTATTGAAAACCCAAATATATTCTTCTTAAAACTGATATAAATATGTTTGTTTTACTGTATGACACATATTTGAAGAAAGAAGAAAACTGACAAGGCAAATTTAGTTTTGATTTAATTTCTAAGTGTCTTTCATTTTTACATTTGTTATTTTGGTTTGTTTAGGATTGCATACTTACACAATTTGTAATTTACTTAAATAGTTACATGTAATACATTTACATTATACAGTATGGCTTTGCCAACACTTGCAAGGTTCATACTGGTACATATATGCATATACATACTGTACATATAATCACTGATGCTACCCTATAAAACACACTATTGGTAGTCTCAAAACAATATAAATGATCAGATTTAAATGTAACTTTGTAAAAATCCCTTAAACTATTTGTTTTAGTACAAATTATTTTGCAAACAAATTTTTGCCCCAGAGACTTGCATTTTAAATTCCATGGTGCAATGCATCCAAACAATTCTGAAGGCATTTTCAATATATTCTTATTAACAACATAATACAATAAGCAAGATTGTTATACATACATAGGGTACGTGTTAGGGTTAGGGTAGTTTGGCTGACAGTCCTGTACATAATGGTCATAGTGTACAATGCAGGTTAACAAGTATTACTGGGATAGGGTTAGGGTAACCTGGCTGACAGTCCTTGTACATAAGAGGATACAATTGTACATGTTTGTTTACGCCAGAAAAATGGATTCAATTTAAATATGGAAATGTTACCTAGATGTAGTACATGTTAAATGACATTACATGTACATTGTATATGAATGGTAAAGGTAGTGCATACATGTACTTGTGTTACTTATAATTTGTTTATTTTTGCAATACAATTTTTTTGTGAACATCTGGAGTTGTAACCTCCAGTTTTTTTCAGAACTAATTACCACTCGGGTAAAACTTGTAGTTTTGCATGGTGAGGAGGATATGTAAGACTAATTGCGGTGACACCATGTGAAATTCTCAATAGAGTAGTAATTAGTTCTGAAAAGAACTGGAGATACAACACAATAGAGAATTTCACATGGTGTCACCGCAATTAGTCTTACTTATCCTCTTCACCATGCAAAGCTACAAGTTTTAAAAATGTCATTACCCACCTATGTACATTGTACCTACATACATGTACACTGTAAATGCACCCATTATTTTGTACTATTAATTGGACACATGCCTGTTTATTTAGTTTTTTAAAATTTCTTTTAAGCCTAGGCCAATTGTCAGACACAGGATGCATGTTCCAGTAGTTAATAACTTTACACATGTAATGCATTGACATGTATACATATGATGGTGATTGACACTACACTTTGAATTAAAGACTTCCTGTAAAGGTTTTATACTCATTATCTTACAATCAGTTACATGTGTCATTTCCCATGTAAGACCAGTGCTTTACTCAGACACTAAGATCTTGTCCTTTAAGCAAACATGAGGACCTGTACATGTACATGTATTAAGATGCTTGGAAAATTTCAGAAAGAAGTACTTTAATAAAGCAAGTTAGACTGTTCTTCAAGGAATTACACACATTTGGTACTACATAATTGTATTGATGTACAATTTATATGGTGAGAAGGTTTTTATGACACATGCCGGTACATAGTCATTCTAGTCAAAAGGGCTGTATGCTACATGTACATGTACATATAGGTAGATTGGGGCCGTATTAAAGGTAATTTCTTAAGGTAACATGGTGACATTTTACCAATAATTTGACCAAAGTACTAAGTTCAATGTCATCTTATGATTGCCTTTGGATCTATGTAGATGTCAAACCACATGAGGCCCTTAGTTGTTTGACTGTGTGTGTTTCATGTTAACCTTTGTATTACATTGACAAGCCAGGAGTCTTCACATATGTCTGATTTACTTTGTATTGATAAGTAAATTTGCCCATGCATGGTGTCACACAAGAGGTAGAAATCCTCCTCTGTAAATGACCTTCTGTTTCTCTTTCTCGGAATTCTTCCCCACCCCCTCAATTTCTAACCAGTTTGTCTCAAATTCTTTATAAATAATTTAAATGTATTTGGACATTATTTATATATTCATTTTTATTGTTTCCATTTTTATTTACAAGGAAGGTACAACATTGGTAATAGTGAGATTATCAAATTAATAAATTGTTATCTAAAAGTTTACTTGGTTTTATAGTTATTGTGTTACATACATGTATGTAGTCACCCTGAGAACAGTTTTATACTTAGTTTCAGAAACAAAATGGCAGATTGATTAATACCCTGCAAATGCTGTTTAGGCATGTGATAGTCAATTACAATTTACATGTAATTCCTTACTTATTTTTGGATATACGTAAATAGTATCACCCTGGCTGTAATACATCCGGTCCCCCAACAACCCTGCATTGATTTGTGGCATCTGCCTCCAACCATCAATTTCCCTCAATGGGTTCTAATCACATGTGAAATGATACCTCATTATTTCAACCACAGAGTTCAAGGGATACTTATAATTATGTTACACGTATGTGGAGGTTTCGTCAAAGGTTTTTGTTTGTTTTTTCTTTTTAATTTTCTTTTAAAAATATTTTGTGATGTATCATTGGTCATGTTATGTGATCAATAATTTGGTTCAGAGATTTCAGTTAATTCATGACTGTTTTTGGTGTTATCTGCTATTGCACACCATATGATCCAACTACATCACATCACAGTAAATCAGAAAATGAAAGTAGGCTTTTACAGTTACACCTTATGTGTTCCTCTATGTAATTGGAGTAAATTATATAATGAATTTATCATACAATATTCCAGTTATTAACAAAGTTGGTAATAATGTTGACCCAGATGCTTTATTGATGTTGTAATTGCTGCAATTTAACTCAGACTACATGTAGTTACTGATTTAATTAATAATATTTTCTCAAGGATGGTGGACCTGATTACATGAAAACAATTCAGTATGGTCAATCAGTCGTGAACTAGAAATAACATTGCTTTCTTGGAAAAATTGTTAATTACTGGTATTGTAATGTAAAAGAATCTAAGTAATCTAACCATCAAAGGAACTCTCCAAAACACTGGAATGACAGTCAATCTGCCTTGGCCTTTATGTGAAGTTATGCTTTTAATTATACAGCCATCAACCTGAATCTCACAAGGGGATAGCCTTTCCTTCACCTTGGCAAGATCTTATCTTTGTTTTAGTCTCATCCTGAGAGTAAAGTTATACTTGAAGAGAATGGGATAGTGACATTAGAGTCCATTTGATGTCATCAAGAATTTGCTGTGAATTAGGGCTGTGCGTTTTTGGTTATTTCTGAACCGGATACCCGAAATTGGAAATCTTCGGATACCCGGGTACTCGAAAACAATTTTGTAAAAACACATAAATACTCCCGAATGTATAAAATAACCATTACGAAGTTTCAAAGTTTTTTAAGTTTCAAACAAAAGCCAGCAAGTCTGTGAAAGGCTATCTGCAAATATTTCTTCTAAAGCCTTCATCTACGTTTTCTTCATTTTGTTAGCAAACAATCAGAGACTTCCATAATTTTGTGTGACTTAAAATGTTCAGTCAGAATTTACGGGTGATTGGAACCGAAAAATAGAACCGGGTAATGACATTTTCGGTCGGGTACCCGGATACCCGGCAAAGACTTACTATGAATGCTGTTGAAATGTATTCAATGTTCAACTGAATTATAATCATTCTCAGTACTTGATGTCACAATTAGCTTTGCATATTTGTGTGCTTTGAGTATGATGCTGCTATGCCGTGTTGATTTCAGGATGTCATGTAAATAGAATTGCACAGCATCAACATAAATATGAAACACATAGCTTGGCATTAATATGATATTTTACACCACTATAAATCCAGCCGATCTCTTTTATCCTATAACAGCTAATGTTCTTCATAATTGACTCACTACCATTTGATATGCACCTAAAACAAATTTACATTGTAGAAGGTGGAAATTACAAGTACTTGTTGTGCACTTAATTGCAATGTTGCAATGGTACAGATTTATATTCGCTAGTCTAGTTATTCTGTAGACCTTTTCCTGAAGCTCAGCTATAAATACAATTTGGCAAATTAATCAAACAAATTTAATTGAAGTATATACGTGTACTCCAATTGGAATATATGTACTCCTATTGGAATACATGTATATTAGATGAGTGTACACAAAAATGTGACACTGTCCATGTCAGGCAGCTGATCTGAACAAATCGATGCTTGGTCAGCTGGTCACTGGTCGGTGATATTCAGGAAGTATGCTCTGATTACTTAGCACTTGAATGGACAGTGCTACATGTATGTATCAAGACGTCAGTGGAGACTCATCAAGCAATCTATTCTTCATCATCGTAATCAGGTTGCCAGGAAGCATCTACAGACACGTCACAGGAACCAGCCGACTATTACTGCTCACCAGGCGGCACCATACTAGCAAAGATTTGTTGATATGATAAGTTAATTGTGGGTGAGGAAGGGATATATCCATAGCTCCCTAGGTACACTGTATAACTATGACCTATTACTATAATCAAAAGAATGACCCCAAGTCTGATACTTATCTATTAGCAGATATGCTCTTTTAGGCTACATAATTTTCTAAAAGTTTCAATAAACAGTTGAGATGATTGCATCACCCAGTCCATCCCACTGGGGCTTTGTGGGTAAATGACCAGTGAACACTATCTCTGTTATAATGACAAATTAGCAGAATTGCTTAATATGAGTATGCTTTGAATCAAGATAAAAATTAAACACATAACCTGTGAAAGTTGCAGTTTATTACATAACAATAACTTGTTTCATAAACAAATGAAATTTTGTATTCATTCTAACAATGAAATTAGGAAAGAGGACTTTTTCCTATAAACTTGTCGGCAGTGATTTAAGTTTTTCTTAAAATGATAGTACTAGTACAGTACATTACTATTGATATTACTAGACTAGATTTTGTTTACTGTTTAGTATCATCTTAAACATTCTGAATAGCTACAGGGTTTTTTAATTTGGTATGAATAAATGCTGGCGGTGGTTATTGGCAGTGATACAGTCAAGACGTCATAGCATAGTGGCTGTTGTAATACTTCAAGGCAATGGTATGGTCTGTCATGATGTCATATGTTCAAGCATGGTTCACGACACCTATTACCAGTGTTTATCATGTTCTGGCACTCTTAATTGGATAGATAGGCCTGTTCATTTGGCCTATATGAGATTAGATATGCAGAATTTGCAAACAGAGGTTGTTTATGAGGATTCCAGAATTGTTGAAAAGTAAAACAACAAACAAAAGCATTCTTGTCTTTATTTAGTCTCAATTCCGTATCTAAACCCCAACAATTATTAAATTTTTGTATTTTTCTTTTATCTTCAAGTGAATATGTGTAGATTAACGTTGGGTATTTTGACCTTTTTTCTCATGTGGAGTAAATATCTGTAATTAAATAGTCAACCAGTGACCACAAACACAATAAAAAAACATAACTTCTACCACATAACTTCTACCACACACAAAAACATGTACATGTATGCTTAATATGGAGAGGGAGGTGAAAGGATGTGATTACAAGCATGGAGTGGTTACAGTCATATTTAGATACATTTCCTGTGACATCAGGATGTTACCAATGTGACAAGGATCCTGGTGTCTGTGTAATTCATTAGGAAGTTATCAGAGGTCTAGCTTACTCTGTGTGTCACATTGAAAATGGTGTCAGTGTTGGACGGTCCCTAAGCATAGTGTATACATTGCATAATCCTTGACACTGATTGTTTATTGATGAATCCTGCCTCATGGCATAGACAGCAAGCACCATAATTTATAATCAGTAAACTTACCATCGACAAAGTAACATTGATTCGTGTCAACAACAAAAATTAATTAATCCCTTTAAATTACAAGCTTTCACAGAACTGTGACGACATCGATTCTCTTTCAATAGAGGGCATACAAAATAAAGGCCAGAACATGTAGTAATACATCATCTCTGGGAAAAATGTATTTAAATGAAATCACAGTACCCAAAGTGAGGATGATTGATTATTTTGCTTTCATCATGCATGTCCAACCCCATTTGTATTTGTACATGTACTCAGATAAACCTTACATGTTGAAAGGAACAAAAAAATGTTAAGAAGGAAAAAATGTACTCCAGTTTCTTATAGAATTCCTTAGTTTTGAAGCATGACCCAGATATGAAATCATGACTCTACCTTGGTATGTGGTGGTAGTAATGGTGTGAATAGATAGTCACTACATTACGTTTCATCTTACTTGACCTCAAGGGAGGTGTCAGTCACCTGATAATCCAAACTATCTTGGGTTACTATACAATATTTGTGGAATCATATTAAGGGGCATTCCACCATGAGTGATAGTCTTTGTGTGATAGTAAATTGTCTTGGGTTACTATCCAAGGATTGTGAATGATTAAAGGGAAATTCATGCTTCGTTCAGGCTTTCCATGTTGTAGTATAATGTCCATTAACAAGCTGTTTTGATCCTTCATTCTAATCAAATTGTGATTCCCATGTCCAAGAATAATTATGCGTACTTAGTAGTACATGTACATCAGCCTTCTATCAAGTCATTAGCTTGAGTTAGCATTAACTACTTCAAGTTGAGACATTAAGACAAGGCTATTAGAATGAAGTAGATTTCTACCCATAAGCAAGTCTTAGGAACTTAAGGAAACTGACATGTTCTCCTGATGATGACTAGAGCAGGATAGTTGAAAATGAACACCTATACAGTTCTTATCAGAACAACAACAACAATCTTATAGTTGAGATTTAAACCACATGTTTTCAGGTATTTGTCAAAAAAGTCAGAATGGCCAAACTATTAATTTATCATTTACATTGCTTCTTGCTGGTAGTAATCAAATACAAATCACAATATTGTTAGTTCATGAAAGTCGTTCTATTTGTATCCTGAAGGCCGTACTTTAGCCATCACTTGATAGTGTAATATTTGTAACCTTTGATCTTATTTCTCACTAGGTGATGTTTACTGAGGAAGATGTGAAGTTATATTTGGCCGAGTTGGCCCTTGCCTTAGATCACCTACATGGCCTTGGTATCATCTACAGAGATCTAAAACCAGAAAAGTAAGTAAACAATAACAATATCAGCATCTTTTCATAAAGATGGACAAGGACAAATTTCATACACATTGTATGTGTGAATCTGGGTTGCATGATGAAACAGAAATGATGTTGAGGTTTGATAGTGTGAACTCCCCTGACTACTACACAAGTCTATGGAAATCAAAATGAGGCTTACTTACATGTCAAAAATAGACTGGTGCCTTTCAAAGTGTGATTATTTTAATAGCAGTCAAGGAACAAGACCAAATGAATGCAGTGCTGTAAAGGTTATTAAATCTTCAGTGTGATAATCACTCATGCATGTACATGTATTTGTCAACTTGGATATGTGCAGTATTACACAATCATTCACAATAAAACAATCTTTTAGAAAAGTTCCTTATATTAAAACCTCTAAACCTTAACACATTTGAACTGATTTTTCACATAAAATATATAATGATTAAACTGTTGAGTTGTAAGTCAGTCAAGTGTTATTATATCTACACTGACTACAGCCCTGTAGGTGTTTATTCTTGGTTAACGTTTATCCACTGAGTGATTTAAGCCATAGTCATCGTTTCATCATTATTTCTGACAGGTTTCATTTCATGCATTCGATACTTAAGAAGTGTAATATGAATTAATTCCTTTGATGGATTCATCTGAGCATGTAGGTAATCTACACCGGTTAGAAGATTCATCTAGGCATATACCTCATTGAGTGCTTTCTTATTATTTAATTCAACTCCCTCCAGTCATCAGATTTAAACACTTTTTCCGGATATAAATTACAATTTGAAGGATGTAGACAACAATAGCCTTCAAGGGAGTAAAGGGCACTGTGATTTAGGCTTATTTTTTCATACTTGTGTATTTTATGCAAAATTTTATACAGCAAAATTGATTACAACATTTTACCTGAAAAATATTATGCATATATTTTGAACAAGCGTTTTCCTATAATGAAATAATGAATGAATTTTACAAATTATTATTTTTAATTACATTTTTATTATATTCTTGATTTTTTTTGTAAAGTATTTGAGTTTTAGTTTAACTGCAAACTGCTTACCACTGGAACATATATTAAATTAATAAATAATGTAAGAAATGTTAAAAATCAAGCAGGTTTTTTCTCAAAAACAAAAAATCCTTTGAAGACTCGGTGTAAGTGTGAATACATTGGAACTAATTTATATCCACTCTGTTTTCAGTAGGGGACTATGCATGTAAGTCACGTTCCAACAGTACACTAATTTTCTTTGTTGACTTTGTGAATAAGTAATGTAATTAGCATGTTTAATCAAATTTTAATGAAACTTAGTTATAGATACATGTAACAACTACATGTTAGCATGTTTCTTGAATCTCAGCTGGTAACTATAAAACTAGCTTAGCACATGATTCTGTTTAGTAGAGTTCGTGCATAATACCTCTGTGGAACTTGCCTATATATCCCTGGTTGAGACTAACAACAGCTCTAGCAGGAAAGATAAGAATCCAAATACCGAACACATGTTATTAAAATTTGAAATATGTCATTTGGGAATGCTTAATCATCAGTGCATAGACTAAAACCAGTGTGAGTTCCCTACATGTATGCCAGGTGCAATAATAATTCAGGTAGTATTGTCGATGATCACAATAAGGATTCCAAGACATACTTATAATATATCTTCAGATGGGTGTAGATGGATTGGATCAATTACTGTCTCATATTAATGCATTATAGGCTGAAACATGGTTGAAAAGTTGTGTACAACTTATTCTCTAGATGCTTATAATACAATAGCCATCTGTTCTAGGGATTAACATTGCATTATGTACAGGCAATCTGTTCAATTTGTTTAAAGCTTTATGAAATTTCCATCTGGCGACACATAAATATGAGACTAGTAAATTTCTGCGTATGTGTGTACTATAACAACACAATAAACTAACATATAAACCTCATCCATGCCAAACATAATGAATAATAAATGCAGAAAAGAATTTTAAAAACATGTACAAAAACAATTTTAGTTGAATATGTATGTTTGTTTCATTGATATATCATTTGTCATGCTTATAATGTAGTATTTTGCTGGATGCATCTGGCCATATCAAACTGACCGACTTTGGCCTCAGCAAAGAGTCTGTGGACAACAGTAAAACCTACTCATTCTGTGGCACTGTAGAATACATGGCACCAGAGGTGGTCAATCGTAGGGGTCACACAACGGCCGCAGACTGGTGGTCATTTGGAGTTCTAATGGTAATTTTTATTGAAAAGATGTAGAAAATACTCCATGGTAACATATATACATGTACATGTATCTGGCATATTGTGCTGTTAGTATTTGTACATGTAATATACATATAATGTTTCCTAATGCATTTTGGAATACTGGTGACAGAGATTGAAAAAGAACAGTTGTATTGTAAAATATATTTACAAAATCAGATTATATTTTTCTTTATACATACGATTCAAACACCAATTGACTATTCACTACAAACAATTGATTATTCACTACAATTGATAGAATTGTATATTAATCCTTAAACCTCAGTCATAGTCACAAGTCATACAATTTAACTCAATCTACGTGTACATGATGAATGTACCAGCAAAAGTGAATTAGATTGCAGTAGTAGCAATTGTTACTGTGATCACACCATACATGTATATTGAGTGAATGAATAGACTATTCATACAGTAACCTTATGTATGTGTCAAAGAATTTTCAATTTATATGTAAGGTTACTCGGGCAATTTCATTTTGATGAAATCCAGAGGTACATGTACATGTTAGTAATCCCTTCAATATCCAAATGATGTGGCTGATTTAAAAAAAAAATTTTTTACTTGCACAGCACATTTCTGTACACAATTTTACATAAAGGTGTCGACATTTCTCTCCAGTGTGTTGTCATTAAGGAGATAAACCTAGATATTTAAGTCTCTCGACTACTTAGGATGGAGTTAACTGTCGGGCATAGGCTGTCTCAGGTGGTTTCTGCATACAGAGATGATGGTGGATACATGTCTTTAAGTGACATCTTTTAATGCAGATCAATTATATTTATAGTTGGGAACATACTGCCTCCTGGCTCACTCAATCCTGAAGTCAAGCATCTCTAGATATATACGTACAACAATAAAGAAGGGTTTCATTTGATTAATAGATGTTTCTATGCACTATCTATCCTGTGTTTACTCAGTAGAAAGCAGGCATACTAACCAGTTGTGTCAATACACTGTAGATTATAGTCATAACTGCCATTTTAGTTTTCTCATGTACAAACATATGGGGATCAAAGTGAGGCTTACCTCAAAAACGACTGGTACTTTTCAAATCATGTTTTTTAGGCTGATTTTTCATTGGTGATCAGGGAACCAGATATATATGGATGCAATGTGATATCAATACCAATGTTAATTATAATAATATACACCTGTATCTGTTTTAGTTTGAGATGCTTACAGGTGCGTTACCATTCCAGGGTCAACACAGGAAGGAAACAATGGCCATGATCCTCAAGTAAGTACTCTCATTCATAACAACAAAAGTCAGAAATCTTAAGGCTGGGCTATAAATTGACTATATTCAATTACTTGGGGCTTCTTTGTGAAATTTAACAAGTTTGAAATAAATATCCACTAGGTCAAATTGTTTAAGTGGGTAAATATCAAATTTGAGCCCTTTTGTAAGGTTGATACACAGTATGGATTATATATTCTTTACTTAGTGTCTGTCTTTATCGATTGAATCCAACATGCTGTATGCACCATACCATTACTGATTAACATTACTTCCTGTCCTCAGAGCTAAGCTAGGAATGCCACAGTTTCTTAGTACAGAAGCTCAGAGTCTTCTCCGTCAGCTGTTTAAGAGAAATCCAGCCAATCGGCTTGGTGCTGCTGAAAATGGCGTTGAGGATATCAAGAAACATCCATTCTTTGCAAACATAGATTTTGAGGTGAGTCACCATTGTGATACCTTTGACTTGTGTCTCTGTGGTTACATGATGGAGTCTCTCTTGTTACCAGAAACATGTGTTCTGCAATTTTTTATTTAATAATTTTCCTCAAAACTCTATTTAGCTCATTTTGTAACAAATTCTAAATCAACTTTCACAATTTCACTGGAACTGATGGACAATTGAATTGAAACTTTGACATGGTATTGATGTTTATAAAGTATCAAATCACCTAATTTGTCATGTTGCTTGAATGATCAACTTTCCATTTCCTCAATAGGTGACTGTTATGCACTGATACATGTAATACAGGGTAAACGGTTGTTTTTTGTCCCAAAGAGATAAAAATTGACCTATATCATTCAGCAGTCTCTGTAAATAAAACAATGTTGAGATTAAGCAGCATAGTATATTGAGCTGATAACATATTTGATAATAACCAACAGCAGTATCCAATAAACTAAATTTCCTAAATGGTGTAGTCTGGTGACCTGAGATCACATCAACACATTCCATAGGAACCCTGACTTATCTCTCATTCACATTCAAGATATTCATGTTTCACATATTGCGATACTGGGTGTGACTTCAGAGCATAACAAACTCCCTGACATTCCACAGATACCGCATATTGATGGTTGTTTTACCAGAAAAAAAATTTGAAAGTATTTGTTGATCTGTAAGAATTGGCTTAGCACCAAGCAACTTGGCATGGAATTATACAATAGTATACACATGTATATCTTGATATAAATCTATTATATATGTTTTGTTTGTTGGTCTCCTTTTGCAGTACACGTTTGCAGCTGTTAGGGATATTATAGTTTGGCTTCTGTGAACTGAAAACATATCCACCGACACCCACTAACACAGGGAACATCAACCACAAACTCTATCAACCACTGATATCATATCCACGCAAACCATCTTGAAACTAGCATTACTAACCACAGGGAACATCAACCACAAACTCTATCAACCACTGATATCATATCCACGCAAACCATCTAGAAACTAGCATTACTAACCACAGGGAACATCAACCAACAAGAACAAACCAAGTCACTATTGATAATTAACACACCTCAAACAGCCATTTGGGGAACAAAAAATAAACTATATGTTAAGGTAGAAAAAAAAACGTTTTTGGGGAATTATGTACAAAAATGATATACTAATTACCCCCAAACCTGTGTGTTATAGCAATGAATCTCCTCATATGCATTTTGATATGCAAACAAATCCGTGGCAGTTCTCAGACTCCCATACCATCTTCATAATAAACCGGTCAGACACATCCCTTATATCACATTATTTTTTATTATTTTTATTTCACAATTTTTTTTTTTCATTTCAGAAACTCCTGAGAAAAGAAATTTCTCCTCCGTTCAAACCAGCTGTGTCTAACGCAGATGATACCTTTTACTTTGATACTGAGTTCACATCCAGAACCCCAAAAGGTATGCCCAAGCAAATACTGCCATCTGTTGTTTCATCAATTATATGGTGTCATTAGCATAACACAATATAAATACCAATGTTTCATTTGTATTTATTTGTTATTTGAAAATTTCATATGGTTGTATTAATTACATAAATAACAATTACTATTATTGGTTTTTGTTTTGAATAATTTATACCATATTATTCATTGTAGTGTATGCATGCAAAGCAATCATTATTTTTTGCTGCATGAGGGGTTATTTTTGGTTTTTGCTTTCCTGGGACACAATGTGACATGGTTCTATTTCTATGTTTCCCTCATCCTTTCTTACATGTCATGTTCCAGTCCTTTTCCCATGCCCCAGACAAAGATACAATTGCCAATATACACTATTGGCCAAATTGACATGTCATGTATGTGGCAGGTTATCAGGTTTTGTTTAGCAGATAAATATAATATTTTCTGCTTAGTAGGTCTATGATAATTGGGCTGTGGTTGCAAGAGGTGTGTGATGTTAACATAGTGACACATGAAGGAAATTAAGCTAATTATTATTGAAGGCAGTTGATGAATGCTTAATCAGAGATATAATCATGTGGGTCTGTTATAGCGGATGGTATTCATTGTAATGATGTCACAGACATTGGCCATTCATCAAACCATTCATTTCCTTTACATTTTTTCAGACAATTGGAATATTTTGCAGGTGTGTGGGTTCTCCTGAATCAAAATACATAATGCATTTTAAATTATTTATATGTTGGTTTGACTTGTTGCAATTTGTTTTCTTGCTTGTTTTCATTTGTTTATTTATTAGGCCCCCTTAAAAAAGTCTCTGGTTTCTGGTCTCCGCGCACATCGCCTCAGACCCGTGCATTGGCATTTTTAATTTTGTTGTTGTTGTTGCTATGAAATGATGTTCAATTGCAGCCAAAATTACCGGATCGATTGGAATTCTGTCGTGCTGTGTTTCAAATGATTTTTTTCACATAGGGGTATGAACATTTGCACGATTTGTGAGGTCTCTCTTAGCCGCCAAAAAAAAAAGATGGCCAAAAAAAAAGCATGTCACCGCACCAATTTTGAAGCCGACCGATGACCAGAAACCAGAGACTTTTGTTTTGCCTTAAAAAAATGAAATTGGGTGTGGTGTAGGGGTGTGGTGTACAGGTGTGGTGAGGGGGTTGGAGTTTGATTCTACTTATTAATCACAAACAAAGAACAGATGAGCCTCATGACCTATGTAAAGTACAAAGCTTCTTAAGTATTGTTGTTTTGTATTGACATGCTAACTGTAATTAACCATTGTTAAACACTAAATGTCAAGCGAATAGTGCATTTGCGTAACTCATCAAGTTAGACTATAGAAACTAGGCCTCAGGGGGTGTGGGTCGTCTAACACTCAATCGAAATATAACAATCAATATGGCAGATGTTGACATTTTACACAGAAGCTAGATATGTATAGTGGATGGGAAGCAATCCAAGCCTTAATAACGACCTTAAGATGTTTGTGCTATACAATCAGGATGGATTTAGCCCTAACAAATTGATTGCTTGTTGTTTGTTGGTCTCTTGAGTTCTTTGGTTTCAATTGAGTAAAATTATTTATCATCAGGTTTTTTGTTGGTTTTTCTTTCTTTGATAAATGATTTTTTATTTTCATGGTTTGTTGTTGTTCCAGATTCTCCTGGCTTACCTCCCAGTGCAAGTGCCCATCAACTATTCCGTGGTTTCAGCTACATTGCTCCAGTCTTACTACAAGGAGATGAAGTCAAGGGTACTACTAATAATTCACATACACAACAGACTGCAAAGGATATGGTAAGTAATCATTCGGTGTTTCATCAAATGTTATAAATTATTGATGAATATGTTATGCTGTAAATTAAGTAGGATTGGAAGGTTTGTGGAAGAACAGTTTGTGATTACACCATGTAATATCTCTAATGAGTTGTAAAAGTGTGTTGGTTCTTGTATTTTTTAAATTTGTTTGTAGGTAGAGCTTTTCAGAGAGCTTACAAAGACTGAATGTAAACATCACTGCTAGGATTTTCCCAGAGCTAAATTTGGGGTAGGAAAAAACAAATAACTTGAAAATGTTTGTGAGCTGTTCATCAAATTGTTGATTTCTCTTTATTACAGAAAATGCCAATCAAGCATGCCAGAGTAACAAGTATCTCAGAAGAGTATGAACTTCAGGATGTAAGTCTCTTGATTCTCTCTGACATTAATTCATTGCTTCTTGCCTTATGGTGTTTCTGTTCTATGTTTAGACCCCTTTCACACCACAGTCATATTGTGTGGTCCATACAAGCCTTTGGATCACACAAAGGTGTCTAGGAAAATAGTCTGGTCCCTTTTGGTATTAAAGATCAGCATTAAATGACCAGTGTCTTTGGTTCAGGTAATCTGACCAAGATGACTGCAGCCTTATATATGTGTTGAGCCTTAATGGAAACATATCAATAACTAATCATTATTCAATTCTCGTACACCTCAAAGGTCATAGGTCTTGGGTCATTCTCCAAGTGTCTGCGCTGCCTCCATAAAGCATCAGGTCAGCATTATGCCGTTAAGATCATTAAGAAAGGCAAGAAAGATGTACAGGAGGAGATAGAAGTGATGCTGCGATACGGACATCATCCCAATATCATCACATTAAGAGATGTAAGACCTATTGTTACTTCATTTCTTAGTTAAATAGGGACAAATTTACTGAAGAGAGATTTGAATCTGGATTACCCTGTGTGTAGTGTAATGTGGGAAGCTTTTAGCTGTCTTGTAGACTGTGTATCTTAGGGTTCAAATAATGTCTATAATTATACTGTATATACCTGGACAATGTGGGCAGTACCTGGCAGTCAATGTGCTCTATATTTATACTGTATGTACCTGGACAATGTGGACAGTACCTGGCAGTCAATGTGCTCTATATTTATACTGTATATACCTGGACAATGCGGACAGTACCTGGCAGTCAATGTGCTCTATATTTATACTGTATATACCTGGACAATGTGGGCAGTACCTGGCAGTCAATGTGCTCTATATTTATACTGTATATACCTGGACAATGTGGACAGTACCTGGCAGTCAATGTGCTCTATATTTATACTGTATATACCTGGACAATGTGGACAGTACCTGGCAGTCAATGTGCTCTATATTTATACTGTATATACCTGGACAATGTGGGCAGTACCTGGCAGTCAATGTGCTCTATATTTATACTGTATATACCTGGACAATGTGGGCAGTACCTGGCAGTCAATGTGCTCTATATTTATACTGTATATACCTGGACAATATATACCTGGACAATGTTGGCAGTACCTGGCAGTCCAGGTGGTTTTTATATATATACTATATACAGATACTGTACATACTCTATAAACCTGTACAATGTGGGCACCTGCTTAACATTGACATTTGCTGGCAGTCCAGGTGATATCTAAATATACAACATAATACATTGTGGACACCTGTTTAATGAACACATTGTGCACCTGGTCCTTATTTCCAACATGCATACATGTAGTGTACCACAATCAGATATTGACCCAAATATCAAATTTGTTTATGGTGCACATATCTTTGATTTTATGGCAATTGATCTTATGTGACTTGACCTTTAACCTACATTAACACAATCTGTAAATATCTGATAATTTAAGCCCGGGAACTATAAATGAAGGGTGTAAGAATTAGGAGGGAATTTAGGAGATAGGGTCAGAGAACCAATCTGATTGGATGATTGAATCTGTTGCTTGGTTACCAGGTATATGATGATGGACAGAATGTTTACATGGTGATGGAACTGATGAAAGGAGGAGAACTCTTGGACAAGATCTTGAAGAAGAAATACTTATCAGAGAGAGAAGCCTGTGAGATCATGCATGTCATTACTAAGACAGTGGATTACCTTCACAAACAGAGGGTAAGATCTTTCTCAAAAAAGAAATTCAAATTTTCTCCATTGAAATAAATTTTAGACAGGTTTTTTTTTTTTTTTTTTTTTGAAAATGTGTTCAATACGTTCATATTTATTTATTTTGATCTACAAATATTTTTTTTTTTTTTAAATTATAACAAATTTTAAAAAACAATTTCTCACACCAATAGAGGACAGACTCCAGTATAATCTATCCAAATATTGTAGTTCACTGGTTTTGTGCTTAAAAATAAGATCAGCTCAAATAAAAAATCATTTCTTGGTTTGTTTTATACCATCAGCAACTTAAAGCTAATTTTTAAATATTTTTTTTCAAGCAATAAATTGCTTGAAAATTATCAGGGGTTTTAAGGATATTATTTTCATTCTTTTTTCCACTGTTCTAGGTTGTCCATCGTGACCTCAAGCCAAGTAACATACTCTATGCAGATGATTCAGGGAACCCTAGCTCGCTAAGAATCAGTGACTTTGGTTTTGCCAAACAGATGAGAGCTGATAATGGCATGCTGATGACACCATGCTACACAGCCAACTTCGTAGCACCAGAGGTAAAGAAATGCTCAGAATGTATACAGCTTACACTAAATCTGTGTTGTATACAAGGGGATCTGTAATGTATACTACCGGAATAAAGTAACTGTGCATCATTTGAAGTTATGCTATTTTTTAATGAAAAAAGATAATACAATGATTTGTGGTGTTCTGTTAAATCACTGTTTAACTGTTAACAGGATAATCTCGAAATCTGTATGCTTGGACACTAGGCTTCGTGACACGTCCTTGAAGAGATGTGGTATCAAAAGTCAGTTCACAAACTCAGTATCGTGTGTGTCCACCATTGGCGTTGATGCAGGCTTGACAACGACGACGCATAGACGACACTAAGCGATTGAAGAAAGCTTGGGGAATGTTGTTCCATGTCTGAACCAACGCTTGTCCCAATTCAGCTAACGTCAATGGCTGATTCTGGGCTTGACGTAAACGTCGCTCCATTTCATCCCAAGCGTGCTCGATAGGGGACAGGTCCGGAGAAACAGCTGGCCAGGGTAGTACCGGAATGTTCTGCTGTCTCAGGAAATCTGTCACAACACGAGCGACATGTGGACAGGCATTATCTTGCCGAAGCGTGATGTTACGTCCTTGTCTTTGAATGAACGCTTGCACATGAGGCCCAATGATCTCGTCCCTGTATCTCAGACCTGCATCAACGCCAATGGTGGACACACACGATACTGAGTTTGTGAACTGACTTTTGACACCACATCTCTTCAAGGACGTGTCACGAAGCCTAGTGTCCAAGCATACAGATTTCGAGATTATCCTGTTAACAGTTAAACAGTGATTTAACAGAACACCACAAATCATTGTATTATCTTTTTTCATTAAAAAATAGCATAACTTCAAATGATGCACAGTTACTTTATTCCGGTAGTATACATTACATTTGCTTGTTTATTGTGTGTCTGTAGGTTCTTAAGAGACAAGGATATGATGCAGCATGTGACATGTGGAGTTTAGGAGTATTACTCTTTACGATGCTAGCAGGGTAAGTTTGTCATTCTTTACAATTAAACTGACTACAAATCATGTTTTCATGTTTCTCTACCCATTTGCTGACCCCCTCCCCATGAAAATTACATTGACAATATCTTATTTATGGGGTCTTCTGTCAGATCGGCCCTATCTTGTTTACAGCTCATGATGCATATGAAACTAAACTCAAATAACAAACGAGACATAATTTGCACAATTATGAGAATTTTCTTTCTATTGATGTGATCAGGTATACACCATTTGCCCATGGTCCAGACGATTCACCAGAAGTGATCTTAGCTAGAATTGGAGAGGGCAAGTTCCCAATGAATGGGGGAAACTGGGAGCATGTCTCACCTACTGCCAAGGTAACTCAAATATGTACACAATTGTCATCTCAATTAAGACATATTCTGTGTTAAATTATTTGATATGATAACACAATTTTGGTTATAAAATAGTCTTATTGATATGCATGCATTTTTATATGTACGTTTTAAAGTTTCCTTTTTAAGAAATTATCAAATCCGCTCAATTAGGAGTTTTAGGTTATTAGAATGTACAAATAGTACATGTGACCCCAAATTGCCTTAACTATCTCCAAGGAAACAGGAAATTACAGGGATGTTACTCTATGAATTAACACAAATTTGTGAAAAAAATCAATAAATATTTAATTTGTTTATTGCAGGAATTGGTGCGTTGGATGCTTCATGTTGATCCATTCAAGAGACCAACAGCATCTAAGGTATTACAACATGCCTGGATGCAACATTGTGATACATTACCTCAGAATAAACTCACTACCCAGGATTATGACATAGTCAAGGTATGTCTACACTGGTAACCTCTAAGTCATTCTGTGAAGGATTATTAGACTGGCTCTAGGTACAATACACTGAATTTAATTGACACTGGGCATGTACCTGGGCATGGAGTGCCATGGCCGAGCGGTTTCGTGCATCGGATTTGTGTTCTGATGGCGGAGTCGTAAGAATGTGGGTTCGAATCCCAACCGCGACCGGGGTACTTGTGTCCTTAAGCAAGACACTTTACCATAATTGCTTCTCTCCACCCAGGGGTGAATGGGTACCTGTGAGGGCAGAGTTGGTCATTGTGTTTGATTAACCCATATGCGCCGAAATGGCGGCAATTGAGCTGAATACTCCCCAGGGAGCTGAGATGGTTTCAGGAATGATTTATGAGCCTGATGAGCAGGGGTAATAATGTAATGTGCCTTGAGCACCAGTTTGGTGGATACATGCGCTATATAAGTCTATATTATTATTCGTACACCTATGTCTCTATGGAATGCTTATCCATGTGCATTACCAACTATTTGACCCAGGGTCAATCTAATTTGAAGTGAAATTGAGGTTTTCTCATAATAGAGGTTTTTATATCATGATACTATTTATATCATACTATGTGCACTTGCTCATGTAAGTAGTTACTGAAGGCATGCATGATATTTATTATACTTTATTATATATCATTTTCAATTATGAAATTGGAAATTTTGTTCAATAATCAGTTTCTCTAACACTGAAAACTAATTCTCTATATTCTCTGATTTTGTTACCAAGGGAGCGATGAAGGCGACATACTTGGCTCTTAGTAACACCCCAAGGAAAGAGAATCTTGAGCCTGTCACCTCCTCCATGCTAGCTCAACGTAGGAAGCTCAAAAAACTAAGCTCTACTACACTCTGATGAAGACTCTTTACTAATGACCTATGCAGCTGTCTTCACAAACAGCAGCAGAGTAGGCCTTATGCCCAACTAATGAGGGCGCTGTTTAGGATGACCCTGGTGGCTGTTACAGACAGTGAACAATTTACAGACAGTGAAAAATGGGCAGATTTTGGAGATGCGTGGCTGCAGACTTTCTGATCCTCATCCATTGTTCTCATCCATTGTTCTCAACATTGTGTGTATGCACAGTTATGTGAACAATAGAAATGGTTGGAAATATCTGCTGCCACCTAGTGTCCCATTAAGGTTTAGTTAATCTTAACTTTCCATATAGGCATTGTTATAGTGTCCTAACACATTGACCTTAAGGACTTTTGTTGATATTTAGAAGTAGGATATTGTCATTCCTTGATTGTTTTTCCTTAATAACACAAGTGAAGTACTCAGGTTTAAACGGTTCCTGGAAAGCTTTGAATAACAAGATTCACAAACATCACTGGGAAGTCCTGGCATCCAAGGGCCACATTTCATATAGCTACTAAGCATATAAATTAAGTAAGCAAAATCAAACTGACGACCAGATAAAAGCAATGCTTATTTTGTGATCATTTCAGCAGAAAATTTGAATTAACAGTTTTAACAGAAAACAGGATCCTGAAAGCCAAGGGCACAATTTCAAAGACCTGGTAAGCAGAAACAAAAATTTGCTTAGCAGATTTGGATTGTTACCAGCTAAACTCTCATTTAAAATGTGTGCATTTTGGCTGGTATATCATTATATATTGCTAAGCAAAGTTCTCTGCACAGCATCTCTAATATGAGTGGTAATATATAAATGCCTGATCCTAATCTAGGCTCAGTTTTATAGCACGACTGATTAGCCATCATCGATGTCCTCTTCAAACTAAATCTTGCCTGGTAAATGTTCCTTTGGACAAATGTAGCATTGGCTAATAGCTATTGCACGATGGTATAACTATGGCTTGATATACACATGAGTGTTGCCTTGATGTGAATAATGTACATTTATATTTTGCAGTTTCCTTTAGACATTGAGTGTTAGCACTGTAGGTGTAGACAAGTTATCAAAGACTTATTTTTGTATCACGATTATAAAATAATAACACGTTGAAGACAGAGTGTGCTGTTGAGAATTGGTTGAGACAATTTTGAAAAGTTTTGAATATAGAAATTACGTCTTGTACATTTTTCTACAGGTGCATTTAAGTCAACAAAAAACTTGAATAAAATAATAAATAATATTTACTAACTACATTTGTAGGCATATGTACATATATTTTTTTTTCTTACAACAATTTCTATTCATTTTTCCAAATAAATTTATCAAATTAGTTAATATTAGAGGTGGAATTGAAATACGTTTTCACTGTAGCATTTTATTAGCAAGTAATAAACAAAGAAAGTAGTCAGTTTCCTTAACTAGACCTGGCCTAAAACTGTCTGTATGAGGTTGATTTCAAGATATACTACTCAAAACAATTTAGGGAACACCGGAATAATCTCAGTTAAACACAATGTTTCACAGAA
Source organism: Zoroaster sp. YZ-2022 (assembly GCA_029582265.1). Taxonomy (NCBI): domain Eukaryota; kingdom Metazoa; phylum Echinodermata; class Asteroidea; order Forcipulatida; family Zoroasteridae; genus Zoroaster; species Zoroaster sp. YZ-2022. The sequence goes on from CM055837.1 coordinate 20,897,559, forward strand.
TTGATGAGAAACAACTGCACAATGAAACAGATGATAAAGGATGCATGTAGTGATTACACATTTCATGACATGACTGCTGAAAGAGAGAGGAGGTTGCAAATGAAAATCCCGGTTCATGGAACATTTCAAACCTATTTGATGTTAAAAATCCGGTGTTCCCTAAATTGTTTTGAGTAGTATATATATCCATATGAAAACCTTCTTCATCCAAATGTCCTCACAAATTGAGGGCTACATCACTCCTTTGGGGAAAGATTTTCAGATATGGAATCTGAATGACATAATATATTGACCATGTGATACACTGTGCATGTTACGTATGATGTACATGTGATGATCATGTGATAGCAATTCTTGATCCATGTAAGGTGTAGATAATGAACATGTGACAAACATTTAACATATCTACAGATATTCTTTAGCGATAACCCAAATGAGTATTTTGAGTGATAATATACTCACTGTATTTCCATTAAAAAACAGCGTTCAAACATTAATGTTTTAGCATTGATTTTCATGGTTCAAGAAATATCCACTATTTATAGCATAGTAAGGTTCAACGATTTTAATTCCTTTATCATGTGACTTCCTGTGGTAATTTGGAGTTCATGGCAAATGGGCAAACTTAATCTGCAAAATGAGTTGATTGTTTTGAATAGGATAATAACAAATATATATAAAGAACACAAGTTTAAAAAAAAGATTAAATATATGATACTTTCTGCGTGGTCTTGTTAACTCGCTTGATACATGTAAAATGTGTTTCAAAGGTAAACATGGTAAAATATATTTAAACAAATTATGATATGTATCCTGGTTATTAAAGTCTTCATGTAACATGTTTAAAAATATATATATATTAATTCACATATCTTCCATTGTTATGAAAAGATATTTTTCATTCGTTTTAACGAGTCCCTATCAACTCTTTCTTTCTATCAAGTATTTCTTTGTCTTTATTCGTTTTTTATATCCTTAGAAAGTATCTTTTGTTTATTGTTGAACTGATATGTGTAGATGGGATAATCTTTGAAAAGGTCATATACACTAGTGATCAGTAATCAATATATTGAGAGTATAACAAGGTAAATATCTGATAAATCTATCTGACCATAAACAATTTCTCATCCAAACAGATATTTAATTTAATTAAGATATTTCTGTTTTGAATAATTCCTGGTGAGTCTTGGTAATGATAAGTTGATAGCTTCTAGGTACAGTTACAAAGTGTAGTATTAAAAAAAAGCTTTCTTGAACAGGTGGAGTTCTGACATATTAAACGGTGACAGAAGGGATGTAATATGAGATGTTTTTTGTACAAAATCAGGAAAACTGCCTTTTACTTCTGGCTATTGGCATTGCAAACCTGCATTCATCTATTATGTACAAAGTACATGTACATGTATGTACATTTTATTATAATTTTTTTTTTTTTTTTTTTTTTTTTTTTTTTTTTGGTTCTGTTTATAAGAATAAAACACATACTCTTTCAATTTGAATGTTATTGAGATGTCATAAATAAGTAAGATTTACATGTACAAATAGCCCATTGGCATTCCAGTCAACATAGTTTCCAGTAGTCCAACCATCTTTAGTAATTGACAGAAGACCTTGGCATTTTAATGTAATTTGATTGCAAATCAAAATAAGACATGTCATCAGTTTATGTAGTGCCTCCCCTAATCCCAATAAGTTTTAAAATATTTACAACTAAAAAGAAACACACATTGCCAGCAAAAGACACTAAAAGAGGGTATTTAAAGGGACAGTATCATCACAATCACCAGCATAGAATCAGAGTGCTAGTTTTAGATCAACTCAGTGACTGAAAATAATACCCCACATAAGGTCATATTACCATTGCTGTTGCATAAATAAGCGTTATGTTCAGTCACTGTTCATCTTAAACTAGGACACTACTTCCATGCCTTGTTGATAATCTGGTTGTGATGATATTGTCCCTTTAAACTCGGTGAATTAACAAAGTGCCCATTATGCATGGTGTTGAGATGTAGTTAATGCTTTTAATCAAACATCATTAAATGATTATTTAAAAAGCACAAATGTGACTATCTGCAGCTGATATGCAAGCACAATAGAAACGTTAATTTTTATTTAGGGGATTGGGCTTAAAGTAACTCATGATGGCACCATTTTAAGACAGCAATCTTTATTCCCTCATACTATGAAAGAGATACACATTTTAACCAATACAAGTTTTTATTTCCTAAGCTCAATGTACCACTTATTCATTTTGATCCGTTAGGAAGTACGTTTATCTGCAAGATTAAGAATTGACTCTTTTTGGAACCATTTGATACATGATGTAATTGTTATAACTGAGAAGGGTAGGCTGTACTCTAACACTACATTTGTATCTATATACATTTCTTTCAATAAATTACAATACATCACACAATATTAGTGTTCTTTGTCTATGATTTTATTCAATGTTGTGTTAAAGTTCATACAATTATGCATGTATATGAAAACTATTACTTTGCAAGTAAAGGAAACACCAGTCTGCAAATTATACACTTTTGGTAAAATGCATCCATTCATAAGAACCAAGATATGTATAAAAACATTTGAGGTTATTTCATTTAAAATGCATTCAGATTGTTTGTATTAATTCCAACGTGAAATTATTGTCATCAGATGACAGAAATTCACTTTGGAAATTGTTTCACTAATTTTAATAAATATTTGAAATATTTCAAGGGATGTTTGATACTATCAACTTTACACCAAGTCATTTTTAAGACAAACTGTGACCATCTATTTTTGGTGAGATTACCAAATAGTTTTATGGTACCTTTAACATAATCCAACATACATCAATCTACTGTCAAATTTCATAACTGAATACTCAATAAAGATTTGATCCTTCCCTGATGAATTAATTTCTGACTACAGGGTGTTGATGTATACCAGAAATCCTAAAGCTCTACTTTTCCTTATTAACCGCAAGATTCTTCCATCGTCGTAGAAGCACTGGTATCCTGTCTTTGCCAGTCCTCTCTGATGATATCTCCATGATGTGTATTCTCATAACAGAAATCTCATCATTGTTGACCTCTCCCTCTTTGGCCTGAGAGGGCGTGCTTCGTTCCAGGATCAAGTCCAAGATGTCTCCTTCCTTGACCTATTAATAAAAGAAATTAAATAAGTAGAATAACAAAATGAATACTTTCAAACTCATAACCATATGTAAGAGCTAATAGTATTTCAGGGAATCCATTTGTTTGTGGACTTCATTTGTGAAATCATTTGACATTCTCTCAACCAAACAAGGTCAATGCAGAATGATGTGTGACATGTTATAAATACTGATAGCATACAACACGTCTGTCCATTGCCAGAACTGTTCTGTTCTGGCACCTGACAGTTACTATGGTTACAGGAGTATATTGTAATTACCTGTTTGCTCTTTTTAGTGACTTTCTCTCCATTAACCCTCAGTCTCATACTGAGATATGCATCCTCAACTTTCCTGGAAATAGCCAAAATTTAAAAATTTCAGAATTTTTAAAAATAAAAATAACCAAATTCCGGCTAAGTAAAAGCTGAGTGACAGCTTCAGGAATCAGTTGTACACTATCTTAAGCAACCCCATAAAGTCATTAGATGGGAGACAGTTGTAATTGCTTATCTTCACACATGAGTATACTATAATGGGGATGTGCAATTGCAGAGATAATTGCCGTGATTGATAGGTCTCCGAGTTCTGCCATCTGCTTGGGACTGCATAAAATTACAAGGAGCTGAGAAAGTTTAAGGAATGATATGATTCCTACGGTCTTTGACTTGGGGATAATAATAATAATAATAATAATAATGTGTGAACTTATATGGCACACGTATCCACCAACTAAGTGGTGCTCAAGGCGCATTCTTTTACGTGCATTACACAACACACGGGACCTACACTGTACAGCTTTACGTCCCATCCGAAGGACGAAGCAATTATGGTTAAGTACCTTGCTCAAGGACACAAGTGTCACGACCGGGGCTCGAACCCACACCCTGCTGCTGGCAACACCAGAACTTGAGTTCGGTGCGCTAGACCGCTCGGCCACGACACTCCATGTAATGTTAAACACCAATGTATATTTATCCATAATGAGCTATATCCCCAAAGGCAACCAATAAACATTCTCTTGAGATACACACTTGCGTGAAATCCCCAACCCTGCACCGAGGACCGCATCAAGCCTGAGTGATGACACATGTTGATGGATTTCCTTCCATTCTTTAGAGCTTTCTTCATCCTCATTCTCCATCTTCCCATCCGTCTCAGGATCCCAATCCTTCTCAAGATCTCCCTGGATGATGTCCTCATCATCAGATGATTCATCCAATTCATTCTGTCCTTTCTTTTCTTTCGATGGTCTCTTAACTCTGGATGCAAAACCTCTGATGGTTTGATAGCTCCTATGGTAACAAATAATATCACTGAGGTTTCTGACAGGCCAAGTTGATCCAAGTGCATGTGACCTTGTCGAGCACTGTACGTGTACAAACACATTCCGACATCTCGCTAAAGGAACTGAATAATTCTCTCTAATTAAGTCATTGATTACATGTTTCTTGTGTGAAAAAAGCCACCAATAAAGTCCTTGAAGTCTAGATGGGAACCTTTGAATCATTTTCGGAAATCAGTCAGGGAAATGGAACTGCATTCAAAGACATCGATAACTTTCTTGCTTCGGACGATGAAGGACGCCACATGGACCGACCATTCATTGCATGCTGTAAACTACACTGGTACCCGTCCTCTCATTTTATTGTTAAAGACAGAGTTGAGTTACCACTTGAACATTTCCCGGGAGTTTAAAAATGGCGGATCGGATTCAAGATCGCAGCGGCTCAGTACCGCAAAAACTTGAAGAAAACATCGACAATTATGAGGAGGTGGAAGAGGATGAAAATGCAGAGGAAGATATTGAAGAAGATCCTGTGGTTCTCCAGTGCAAGAACTGCAACAGTATTGTGGGAGACTCGACTTCGTGGGTGTGTGCAAACGATGATTTGAAGACAGTAACATTGCATAGTGAGTATGGCCTATGGGTTGGCAGGTGGGGGGAGATAAGACAATTAGATCTTTTTGACAATCCTACCTGGCTTTGTGACAAGTTGACCTTCGAATACCATAGCACAAACCTTTTCAGTTATTTTGTCCCAGGTATAAACCATACAGTGGCAACAGGAAAAAAGCTGATGACGTCAACCACAGAGGGCATTGACCTTGGCAGGTATGTACACTGAATAACCATCATGACCATCATTAGTCCATCCTCCATAGAATATAAACTTCTAAAGGAAAGAATGTAGAATGCAACTGCCACTTTTCTATCCAAGGCAAATGTGACAAAATATCACAGATTTTCCTTCAAAAGATGTCAGAGGTGTGTCCTCTATCATTGATAGAGGACACACCTCTGACATAGTATTATTTAGCTGCGGTTCAGATTTTCCCCTGATTCCCAATTATTAAATATTTTGATAGGTAATTTATTTTTTACAATGTAGTTGACTGTCAATTTCCTTCTTTTCAATCTGTAGTACATACATGCATCTCCTATGTAAACGGTGCAATGAGGTAGTCGGGAGGGTTTACAAGACTACATCAAGACAACTTGATAACCTCCGAGACCTCTACACATTCTCTGTCCATCAGATTACAAGGTGAGAATTGATTGATTGAATTTATTCGGATAAAAAGATGATAAAAGTACAAGACACATGACAAAAATACAAGAAAAACACCATATTTATCCAAGGATAACCCAAAAAGCCAATAACATATAGGCTTATTTCCATTGGGGTCCTAAATGAATGCAGTGATTAACAATTTCACAACTGTAACTTGAATTGCTCTATGAAAATACACAGGTACTTAGGATGGATTTGTACCCACATCCTCCTGTTTACTAGTTTATTAGACATCTTCACCTCTTGACGCTGTCCATCAACAATTATTCAGCTAGAGAAAATGCATTCAATTTGTTTTATTCATTTCAACGTAGAATCTATAGGCCGTTTCACACGAGACCGTTTTAACAAGGGACCTTGACAATAATCGCATCCATGTTAAAAAATAGCAAATCCCAGTCGTGTGAAAGCTATCCTTGTTAAATAATTACCACAGACCCTCGTTATTTAAAACAGAGATTGAGACCTCCTCCAAAAAATCGCAACGATGTTAAAATCGCCACGATATGTCGTGTGAAACGCTTCGTGCGCCCAAACAGGGGACCCTTGCTTTGGCGGTATCATTTCGCATGCGCAGAACGCGTCACGAGATCAGCTTGCAATAATCCCGGATGTGAGTTGGTAAAAACTTGTACGTACGTCCCCATATCACGTTGATCAGTGAATTAAACGGTTTCATTGTAACTCCAAGAGACTTTCTTGGCCCGGACACGTTTATTTTTCTCGTTGGATGGCCTTACGTTAGAAATATGGCTCTGTGAATCCGTCGGAATTAAGTATACTTGATTCGATATCCATAATAAAACGAGAATAAAATTGTCGGGACATGGGAAGGAAATGAAAACAAAATGTGGGAGAAAGTAACATTTGACTTCGCACAACGCATATATCTTCACGGGAAAACCACTGGTAATGTAGAAGAAAGCATTCAGTGAATAAGCTCTGCGCGCGGTACCAGTGAAATATTGGATTGCACAATCATGACCTTTCACCCTCCATGGAAAATGAGGGACGTTAGTTTTGGCGTGAGTGGGAAAATCGCAAATGACCAAGGCGACAGACAACTGGCGCCCATTACCAAGGACCTTTGTTATCGGTGCTCATGTGAAAAGGGCTTTATGTCTCTGGAGGTCAACAATTCCTAGGTGGAATTAATTGATTAGTTTTACTCAAATGATAGCACCTCAGATATATTTCAAGGGATGTTTGATGTAGCTAGGATTTCTGTGTTCATTAGTCTAATTAGGGAGTGCCTTGTAGTTCTCTTTTAGGCAATCCCAGGCTTTGTTTTTAATTGTTTATTTGGTTTACTAATTATGTCTGTGATTGTTTTTGAGTTGCCTGAATTAATGTTTGTTTAGATTACCAACACTGTAAATTGGCTTAAAACATGAATCTCCTTTTGATCCACATAGATCTCTGTATTACCATTAAGATAATTAAGATGGCTTCTCCATGGAAGAGGTCAAAATGTTTTATACACACATCATTGTAGGGCAAAATTAAATCAAATGTTTATGACGCAAGAAATTCATCAACCAATACATACAAACTGTTTTTTTTATCTCTATACTGTATTAGCTATCAGATTGGATCTAGAGAACAAACAGCTGAAGTTGATCTCCAAGACATGCTGGATCTACATTCTACAAAGTCACTTAAACAATCCATCTTAAAGGTAATACTTATATTCTACAATTTCTCCATTATTTGTTTATTTACATATGGGAAACAGTTACACATTTGGAATTGCTCACATGTTTGAGTTTTTCAAAATGAGTAGCAGGGTATTTTTTTAAAATTTGAGCTCAAGTTTGGCAGAACTAAATAGTCATATAAATATGTCTTGTAATTTTGTATTTATTTATGGAAAGCATACTTTACTTGTCCATCAAGGAGAGTTCATTTGCATACACTTTCCTCCTAGGAGCTGATAAGACTACATTTATTGTGTTGATTCATATGTGTGACTGGTTGGACTAGGTACTCCATTTAATGTATACACTAATATGTTTTATTGGAATTTTTAAAGTTTTGGTATGTTTAGTTTTCGTTTGCTATGTTTAGTTTTCGTTTGCTATGTTTATGTACTTGCATTCACAGTTTGGATTAATATTTAAATTGAATATAAATATAATTAAGTATATTGTTTGTATTTTTGTTATAATGCTAACATATAAGAATCAGGTTTAAAAATGTTAATAAATTCATAACTTATGGCTTGTATTAACCCTCCTACTATTGATGCACTTTAGTGGAAAGTTGCTGTAGAGGTCAAAACCAGTCAACTGCCTGTTTTGACTGTTGACCCAAATGTGCATACAGGGGCATTTTTGACTGGCTTTGACTGTCATTTTGACCACCCTGAACAATACCAGACAATGCTTTTACCAGTCACAAATGGTCGACTCATTTTGACCTGTAAATGTAATTACTACACGTAAGGTTTGACAGCGTTTGACTTTTAAGAGCACTAGATATACCTTTTGACTGATTTTTGACCCTCGAAGTAGTAGGAGGGTTAATATTATACTCTTTCAAAAGATGTGTATAACATTTGATTTTCCAACTTATTTGTGATTTTGATGGAAATGGTCACATCATTGATTTCATATCTTGATTTCTGAATCTGTCCTCAGACACAAGTGATGATCTGTGCCCTTAACAACCGCATCCACAATATTGAGAACTCCCTGGAGATCAAAGAAGATGAAGAAATCCCAGATGAAGAACAAGTCCCAGAGAGGGGCATTCATGCACCCATCAAAGCTCCCTCTGACCTGCATAAAGGAGCAAGTAGGGGTGAAGGGTCAAAACAGCCAACCAGTCTACAAGATAAAGTGACTTCTCAGCATACAGATAGTGGCTCAGTAGGAAGAGAAAGCTCAGGAGCTGTACAAAATGGAAGACAATATAGCACTGGGAAACGGTCTAAGGAACTACCAGCAACAGCAGGGAGTAAAGGAAGTAAGCGATCTCGATTCAAGTGATGTGTGAACATTGTATTATATAAACTCAAACCCTGATTTCTGGGGTGAATCCAGAGTTGCTGAAGGGGGGGGGGGGGGGCACAATGCCAAAAAAGTGGACACAATTTTGTCAAGCCCTTCCTGTCCCCAAAAACATTTCTTGAGTATGTACTTGGTGATGTTTTATTTGTGTACACGCAAGATTAATTAACATCATTTTTGGTAAGAACATACATAAGGGTCCAATGACTCTGACATCTTTAGATTGTATTGTTTAGTTTGGATTTGCTGTTTTGTCAAGATCTCCCCATCCCTCCTTCGAAGGAGACCAGTAGTCTATCAAGTCAAAAAAATAATTGAAACAAAGATCAAAGGTTTTTAGTTTTATCTATTTGATAAAACTATTTTTTATTAAAATCAACAAAAATTACACAAGATTACAATGTGTTCTTACTATTCTTACTGTTCTTGTATCTTTGACTATTATTTAAGTTTTGTGTAGTTATCTTAGTATAGTAGACATTACAACTTTATTACATCATTCATCAACATTAACCCTCCTACTACTTTAGTGGCAAGTTGCTACAGAGGTCAAAATCAGTCAACTGTCTGTGTGCAAATGTGCACACAGGGGCATTTTCGACTGGTTTTTACTGTCAATTAACCACCATCAACAATACCAGACAATGCTTTTAAAACCCTTGTATAGTTCGATCTCTCAAAACCCTATGAAAAATGAATGGTTTTGAGAATAGGAGGGTTAACAGTCAAAAACGGTCAACTTTTAAGTGCACTAGATATACCTTGGCAAGTATATCAACATATTGACTGATATACCTTGGCAAGTATATCAACACATTGACTGATTTTGACCCTTGTAGTAGTAGGAGGGTTAAGTGCACTAGATATACCTTGGCAAGTATATCAACATATTGACTGATTTTGACCCTTGTAGTAGTAAAGCAAGCACATGACATGTATGCACACATGTGTTTCTAATCTGTGATACATGTACATGACCAGGGACCCTCCCTGCATGCATGGAGCAATAAACATTGTCCACTGACCCAAGCACTGACCTTGCAAACATGGATGTACATGTACCATGGAAAGGCAAGAATGCTTAATAACCTCAATCCTCCAAATCCTTCACTGTAGCAAAGAGGATTTGGGAAGGTTAGGGTTAATGACACACTGAAACTTTCACAGGTTAGTCAACTTATATCTTAATTCCAAGAGAACATACCTCCTATTAGAAGCAGTTTTGCTAAAATTATCAATGTTGTACTCTCCCTTTAAGTTTGTATTGTTCAAGATAACAAAACATACACACAAAAATGTGACATACACTTGCATAGTTTTTTTTATTTATACACTTAATTTAAGCTGCAATTTATTGCTAGAACCCAATCAAATAATGACACCTGTATAAGTTCAATTGTACTTGCAATAGTCTTTTTGTGTCATGTGGACAATAAATAATGGTCAACAGTTTTAGCATGTCATATTTTTTGGTATACCAGGATGGTAGCCTTTCCTCCAGTCACTACTTGAAAATGTTTCAAACTTGTAGTCGGTTGGGAAATCTGTAAACAGAAACATTAAGAAGAAAAAAATTAGAAATTTAAAATTGTGACTGCAATCATGATCCATTTGATTTCACTTAAAAGCAATGATGCTATGTCATGCTTTTGATGGAGTAAGGGTTGTGAGTATACATGTATATGTATTCAAACTGATTACATCTATGCGACTGTCAAAAAACTCAATTTCAACGAAATTGGTAAATAGCATTTTAGAAAATAAATCTTACTATGTTTATATTTATTAACTTGTGTGGTTGGTGTTTTTTTTTTTTTTTTTTGACAGAGTAGATTACTTACCTGCCATATAATCTAGTTTAGGTATGGCTATGGTGGCATATGTCTTTATTAATCGTGTCCATAGTGTACTGACAACCCTTGATGAGGTAACACTGGCTGTGGTATCAGTATTATCTTCCCCATTGTCTATTGCTGTCTTGATACTAGGAAGATTATCTGTGAAGAATGATCCCCACTGGTTAGACAGAAGAAACTCCCTCTCTAGTTGAGATGGACTCTGGAAGGAGAAAGGGTAATGAGGGATATCAGATTCACCATGGATGCAAAACTGCAGTTGTGGTACTCAATTCCTTAACTGAGATTTTAGTTGCTCATTTGGTGACTCAAATTCAATTTGAGTCACTCTGCCTGATGTGATCTGGCATGACAAATTGAGCTAAAAGACACTATGTATATTGAGTCAAGATAGCAACTGGAAGGCAATATTGTTATTTTGCCTAAATTGTTTCATTTGAGTTATATTCCTCTTATTTTGAGAGGCCAAGTCACTTGTCTCAGACTTCACCACAACATACTATGAAACTGACAAAATATCAAGAAGTTATCTATTTAAAGCAGTAGTAGGTTTAAAAAATTGGGAGTTTTATTTAATATTTTTTATTAATCCTTGTTTTCATTACCAGATGTCATTAACAAACAAAAAAGTTGACTTACAGTTTTGTCATTTTGTCCATCAGTAACATTCGTCTCCGTGGTAACATTCGGAATAAGTTCTTCAACTTCCATTTCCTCCAGAACCAGAACGCTGTGCCAGTCCCCGAAAACATTACTAGGGTGAACATCAGAACGCATGCTGTCTCCAAAATACAACACCTAAATTAAAATCCAACGGAACATCAATTATTAAGGACCCACTGCACTTTTGGTAAAATGTATATGACATAAAACACAATAAAGGGGGCCACTTTCCTACCGTCACGTTAGCAGTTTTTTTAATGGTTGTAATTTTTTTTTTAATATCTGAAACCACCCAAAAAGAATTTCAACATTTGAGTAGACATGCATGCTTATCCTAAAGATAATTTGAGTTGATTATTACTGTTATTTTTTTAATTACCCTAAAATTTCCATCAACAAATGGACGGAAAAGTGAGGTAACTTTTCCGTCCAATTTTTATGGAAATTTGAGGGTAAAACATTTTTTAAAAAAATAAATAAATAAAATAAATCAACTCAAATTAGTTCTAGTATAAGCCTGCATGTCCATTCACATGTTGAAACACTTTTTGGTCAGTTTCAGGTACTTAAAAATAAACAACAACCATTGGAAAAACTGCTAACGTGACGGATGCAAAGTGGCCCCCTTTATTGTGTTTTATGTCATATGCTTTCATACTTAATGATAAAAAAAAAATGTAACCTCTCCATGCATGACCTTTTGAGGACGCCATACTCTGGTCTCCAAGCTTGATACTAGGGCACAGTACTTAGTGTTGAGTGTATTCTACGTTAACACTCCCTCAGTCAGTCATCACTGCAATGACTGAAGTAATAACTGGTAAACAAGAACATTGTATTTATCATTATCCTGTACCTTGGGTTGTTCTTTGCCAGTAACTTTCTTGAGATAATCATCAAATGTCTTAACATTGCCTTGAATATAACACTGGCCACTCTGTAGCTCAGTTACCTCCTCTCCTTCCTTACCATCAACTAGAGAAGAAAGAAATGCATCAAAGATGTCAAAGAGTAGGGATTAGGGTCAACCTGGGTTGCTCTGGGTCATTCTAGGTCAAAATAGTCACCTACATGTTAGGTGACTGTTAACACAATTCAAATGTGGCTGCACTATCCGATCCAGGAACCTGAAAGGAGGGGGGAGGGACCACACAGCAAAAAAAGGGTGCCACACAAAAAAGATACATACATGGTGATAAAGTTAAGAGGGAAGAATGCCAAAAAGAGGTGCACAAAAAAAAGGGGAAAAAATTATATGCATTTAAAGATGCTCCCTGGTGAATTCTGAGCATGTTTTAAGGGAAACTTTCAAAATATATATATATTTTTTTGAGGATTTTGAAAAATCTGGAAATCCACAGATCACAGAATCGTTGCATTCCAGAAGGCTTAGAGCCAAAAGAGAATAAATTAATTCCAAACAATTAACAATTATCTCACCATTAGTAAAGAAAGGTCTCTGTGTTTCAAAGAATCCAGGTTTACGTGCAAACACCAAACATATATGAAAATAACTCCTCCAGTCATCCCTGTAAGCAAATACATAAACATCAGCATACATGCATATATGTCAGGGTTGACTGAAGATAGGTGGCACACAGCCAAATAGGGTAGGGAGAATAAGTATAATTGCACCGCATAACTGAAGGTGCATGCATAATCAGTGGGTACAAACTGGCTTTTACATCCCTCTGCCTCCTCCTTACTCCCAGTAACCAGCAAAGGGGGGGGGGGGGGGTCGTGCTGGGATGGTTAACCTGTTAACCATCCGAAACTGCACTAACCTTTTAGGAATTTGCTAACCGGCTAACTGAAACAATATTAAGGAAAACAAATGAAAAATTTGCAGCCCATTATTGTTGTAGACTTTCTGTTTTGCCACATTGGTCATTGGTCAACAATCATTGTGGGCATTTTATTGATGCTTTTTGATTGAAAATGTATACACAATTGCCGACGATCTAGTTTGTGTGGCTGTCAGGTGCCAACTTACAGTTAACTGTTTGTGTGGCCGTCGGGTGCCAACTTACAGTTGACTGTTTGTGTGGCCGTCGGGTGCCAACTTACAGTTGACTGTTTGTGTGGCCGTCGGGTGCCAACTTACAGTTGACTGTTTGTGTGGCCGTCGGGTGCCAACTTACAGTTGACTGTTTGTGTGGCCGTCGGGTGCCAACTTACAGTTGACTGTTTGTGTGGCCGTCGGGTGCCAACTTACAGTTGACTGTTTGTGTGGCCGTCGGGTGCCAACTTACAGTTGACTGTTTGTGTGGCCGTCGGGTGCCAACTTACAGTTGACTGTTTGTGTGGCCGTCGGGTGCCAACTTACAGTTGACTGTTTGTGTGGCCGTCGGGTGCCAACTTACAGTTGACTGTTTGTGTGGCCGTCGGGTGCCAACTTATAGTTAACTGTTTAACCGACTGTGAAAGTTTTAGTTAAATGCTTAGTGAAAACTGGTAAATCCCAACACTAATTGGGGGGGGGGGGGGCAGATACCTTACCCTAGAATGTAATCCATCAGATCAATAGCAAAATCTGCCTCGGCACTAGTAAGGAGGAATACCATCTTACTCTGATCATGAAGACCCTTCAACCAAGCCTTAAGATGTGGACTACATCGCTCAATATATCGAGATGGATCTGCCATGCAATCTGTTAATATGCTTGGTTTCTTCCCTAGTAATTGAATAAAATGAGTTAAGGATTTAGTAATAGCAGCATTTCTAGTAAAGATACTAGAAGGGATATATTTTTATATTTTTCACATAATATTTAGTTTTTAATACTTTTCCATGGGGAATTCATATTTCTTAATAACCATTGATATTGATTGAGTAATTAGGAAATAATGATATAATATAATCAAAGTTACCTTGATATAAATGATACGAGTAAACTTGAATATGAACATCTAGAATGTCTTTGAACACACGTTGACTCACCGACACCCATCCCCCAGGCTGTAATATGAAATCATCACAAACAAATAACATTGCTAGTATCAGTGTCAATTTAAATCAATCAATATCAAGACCTTGATTTTACTGCATCCATCTTTTTCAAATTCCCTGAATGCAAGACAATGAGTACTGCACTGATTCTGAATATATAACAGAACCAGACTATTTTCCTACAAGCCTCATTTTGGTATATAGCAGACCTTGGAAGGGAAACAACATGGCTGCTGTATGATAAATGTATTTTGGAAAGGAAATAAGTTGTTCACTTTTGACATATAAAAGTGAGAAGCCAAACAATGTAACAGAAGCATAACCAGGGGAAGCGTAATGTACCCCCCTTGCTCTGCTGTTCCTCAGAATTTCCCCAACAAAGATTCACTGAGTAACATCAAAATTGCCCAATTTCATCCAACCTACTCTGATCTCTGACACAATTTACAATTTGGATAAGCAATTCAGTAAATTAACTTAAATGTAAGTTTCAGATCACTCATTAAGAAAGGTTTTGTTTAGAAATAAATGAAACTTATAAATAAAACAATTGATATCACACTTTACAATCCATGTACATGTAAGACACTGTTTGTAAAAGGTTGTTGCACTTACTTGTATATTTCTTGAGGAAAAAGAAAAATGTAGTGTATGAGAAAGTTAAAGCTCATTGTTTTCAGAGAAATGTTTCTGAGAAAATGTAAGAAAACAGAGTTAACTTATTTGAGAGCAACCTGAATGGAATACTTTCTCAAGGTATTTAACATCACTAGCCTTGCAATATGTACAGTACATATCAGATCATCTTTTGAAAGGATTGGGTTTTTTATTAATTGAACAGAGTACACGTATGCACTACATTATAAACTTTTTAACATCCACAGAAAATGAAAGTTATATATTTGATATCAAGGCACACGTCAGTAATATAGCATTAGACAGTCAGTGAATACCTTTTCCTCTTCCAGGTCAATCATTCGTGCTCCAAGTACCACAAACGGCATACCATAATACGTTTCAAAGAACCTATATACATCTGTTGGTTAGAGAACATTAGTCATATTAATTAACTGAAGACATGTATTTAATCACAGGAAGTCCCTACACACTTCTCAAAAACTATAACTAATCACAGCTTTACATGAAGCTTACATGGGGTAAAGTTGATGATAGCATCAAACCTACATCAAACTTTGAATATTTCTGTCTCGGGTGCTATCATTTTAGTTCAATTAATCAGAATAATTTCGCAAATGAATTTCTGTAATCTCAAGACAAAAAATCTGATTTCATTTTCACTATTTTCACTTTAGTGGTAATTTCTGGCAATTCTGCCTTTTAATCTACAATGTACTTTATTTGATATAAGGACAGATTGAAAAATGGCAAGATTTTTCTGAAAAATGACAAAGAAATTCAGGAGAGCACACACACTTTTTGTTTTCAATTGTTTATTCCTTATTATTCTACAAAATATACATGTTGTAACAAAACTGGATTGTAAATTCAAAGTTCCTGGTAATATCCTTGTTTGTCAAAAATCCTACATTACTCATACTTTCTATTTACATTACGTTGACTTTCATTTAAGAAGTTTCATTACAGAAATCATACGATTTATTGCAAAACTGTAACACTATCATCCTTCCTGGTTGTGATATTACCAGCTCAAACCCATATTGGTTATGGATTAACCAATAAGGTTAAGCCTTTCCATGACATGACTATGTTGGTCAAGCGCTTGGCTTTTATTCAGGTGGCATGACTGCATTTTAAGCATAGCTACATGTAAGTGTGGGCAGGAAATGTGGGCAAAATTGAATCAGTGTATTGACCAATCAACAGCTTAGGGTGGGCAGGGACTATTGCCAGAATTGAAGTGTATTGGCCAATCAACAGCTATCAATTTAAATCCCATATTGACCAATCACATTTGTTGTGATTAATATGATATTTTTGTTTTAGATTTTGTTTCTTCGAAACAGTTTACACTATTGTTTTTGCATATTATTTTGTAGTAACCAATCTGCATAGTAGATAAGGGTCTAGTACTGACAATAAAATTACTCTTGCAATGAGGTTGACCTGTAAAGAATGTATACATTTAAGGTACATGAAATAAATGTCTCCATCAGTACAAGGTTTGTCAATAACCACAATGAAACTTTTTGATAACAATTAGTTTTTGTCAATAACACTGGTCAACAATTTTTTTAAAGTTGTCTGCTTCGGAGATAAAATGTGCTATTTATTATGGATTTTGATGTGCTGAATTCAAATATGACAATTAAAATTGCTGATTGGCTACTGTTTCCAAGATATTTAAGTTTTTACATTTTACGTACTATGTATATGGTGTACATAGCAGATTAATCATGAATTATCATACGGTATTCCCATACGTGTACACATGTAGATCTTGAAAACTAGAGCCAATCAACAATTTTAAGCATTATTTCCATTCTCAGTGACCCATAATTAGTCAAGTTTGACTTCATTTGTTTCGGAAGCATTTTGGCTGTAGACCAGTGTAATCTATCTTACTTGATTATAATGCATTTACTTGAACTTGGTTTCCATTCAAATACACATGTTTTTTCTGACTTTGTCTTTTGTTTTAGCTATCTGTGGAAACACATACATGTATTCATGATTAATCAGTATTTTTTCTTAACTTTCTTTTGAGTGTGTGTGCATAAAACTAATGTCCAACTTCAGAGTAACATTACTCAGAAGGATGTGACATCTAGCATTGCAGACACTTATACATGTACAAAGATTAATGAGTCCACTAGGTGCTTTATGATATCAGACATTGTTTCACTGAACGTTTAACTTCTAAAATACTACTTCTATATGCACTTAATTATTTACAAAAGTGTGGATTTCAAATTTTATAATTAATAAATGAAACTTTATATTGTACAAAATTGTTACAAATTGCATGTAAAATGCATGGCCTTTCTTTCCCTTTTCTGACGTTCAAAAGCCAAAATAAAATAAATTAAAAACCATGACAAAGAAACATCTGTATAAATCCAAAATCAAAGTGGTAAAGCAACTTAGGGTTTTTTCATTGCTAAAGAAACAACTTTCACTTCTCTGATGTGGTAGTTGTGAGAGTTTTTTCCAAACATTGATCACGTACAAAATAATAATAATAATAATAATAATGTGTGGATTTATATAGCGCATGTATCCACCAACTAAGTGGTGCTCAAGGCGCATTATATTATTATCCCTGCTCATAAGGCTCATAAATCATTCCTGAAACCATCTCAGCTCCCTGGGGAGTATACAGCTCAATTGCTGCCATTTCTAGCGCATATAGAGCAAACCAACTCTGCCTTCACAGGTACCCATTTAACCCCTGGGTGGAGAGAAGCAATTATGATTAAGTGTCTTGCTCAAGGACACAAGTGTCACGGCCGTGATTCGAACCCACATTCTGTTGCTAACACCAGAACTTGAATCCGGTAAGCTAGACCGCTCGGCCACGACACCTCATATGAGTCAACTGACTCTGGAATAAACTTTACCTTGTCAAAATGAATTGTTATGCTTTTGGTAAAAGTACGTGTATTTAGCAAGTGTTAGCTAGAGTGTATAATCAGAAATATATCACTTACATAAGAAATAAGAACAAATTATGTGTTTGTTACAAAATGAGCCTTAAATCTAAAATACACTATTAGTAAAATGTCTGTAAATGCATCCATTTAATAAGAATTAAGAAAGTTTCAGCTTATTTCATTGTGTCGTTTACAAGAAAATAGTGAAGAACCATTCAAATTTGTTCATATTCATTCTAACGTGGAATTTCTGATGACAGAAACTCCTGATAGCACCTAGGACAGCAATATTTCAAGGAGTATTTGATACATGATCAACTTTACACTAAAAAAGTATAATTTGAGATTACCAATAGTATAGAGAGGCTTTAGGTCACTTATAGTGAGTTTAGCATTTCATAGCTTATAAAGCCATCAAATAAAGATGGCCCCCCCCTTTTTTTTTATTCAATATCTGCCTCAGCTTTAGTTTTGAGTTGATCTGAATCACATTTTCTTCTTGACAGACTTGCTAAATCCATATAAGAATGATGCACTATTGTGTCCTGTTCGTTATGGTCATCATCACTAAACACATCAAGATGCTTAGATTCTGAGACAGGCATAGCGGTAGTTCCTTCAGTACTTTGACAATGGCCAGTATTTACATAAGGAGGGCTGCTGGGTACATGTAAGTCAAGTTTTGACATCTCCATATAATGACTATTAACTACGCTGTCACCATGCATACGCATAGACTCTTGGTCGTGTACATGTGCATGCATTATAGATGGAGCAGATTGCTTTCTCCGCATTGTTAGGGGATTTGGGATCATATCACTCAGGCTTTCCTCAATGATGTGTTTCTCTGAACGGCATCTATATAATGAGTGAAGTGTCTTCACTCGACTCATAGTCATATCCATGTAGTGAGATCGTTGGCTCTCAATCTTTTCCTCAATATCCTGAATATTTTTTTGAGATGTTGAAAAGGTTGAAGCATGTGGCGGATTACCCTTCATGTCCACGTAAGGTTCCTCTCTTGTGTCGGTAAAGTGGTGTTTTGTTGATATTTCAGGCTCATATTCAGCTTGGTGGAATTCAACAATGTCATCGCAGTTGACTCTGGTTGATTCCTCTAGTACCATATCTGTTAATGGATCTTTTTCTACTGATTCTGTCTCCACTCTCTGAGAAGTGGGATAAGTTTGAAGACTAGTTTCAGCAGTACGTTGATCTTGACTAGGTGGAATTATATCCCTCAGGAATTGGGGGAAGAGAAAGGTGTCTCTTTTAATGTTTCTTTTCCACATTCTGTTGTTGAGCAACTTCTTTTTCTTTTGTTGCATTCTCTTTCTCTTCTTGCAATAGATGCAAAGAAAGACACAAAACATGATTACCACAAACAGGGTGCATCCAATGACAATCACATGTAGAAATGACACAGGAGTCATCAAGGTGTCTGGGGTTTGGAGTTTTAGTGTAGTCGGTGCAAGTGTAGTGGACATCATTTTTGGTGTCAGTAAAGTTTCTTGCATGTGTTGATTGGCATCTATAGATGAACTACTACTTGTTGATATAGTGGATGACATTAATGGTCCACTACTTGCTGATGTAGTGGATGGCATCAGTGATCCACTACTTGTTGATATAGTGGATGACATTAATGGTCCACTACTTGCTGATGTAGTGGATGGCATCAGTGGTCCACTACTTGCTGATGTAGTGGATGGCATCAGTGGTCCACTACTTGCTGATGTAGTGGATGGCATCAATGGTCCACTACTTGCTAATGTAGTGGATGGCATCAGTGGTCCACTACTTGTTTCTGTAGCTTCTGTGGTTTCAGACCTTCCTACTCTACCAATGACCGAACAAACTATTATAATCTCTTGTCTTATCTTCTCTTCGTATCTTGACAGCAGTATTATTTGGCTACTGATGTTAGATGTGGATGTATTGTATGCAAGCTCTTCTATGCAGGACCACTGGTAGTTTTTAATGCTAACAGTTTTGTGAACGAATGATACATCATACAGCACTAATGGTGTGAAGTAAGAGTGAAAACCTCTCAAGCAGACCTTGTCTGACGGACGATATACTAGCATAGGACCACTAATGCATTGAGTTTGTAAATGGCCAGCACTACACATGAATATAATACCATTGGTGTCATCTGATGCCACAAATGAAGCTGCTGTAAAATTAATCTCCGCGACAGTACGACAAATTGTTTCACTCTCAGTATGATTCCAAGTCAGATTGAGTGTTTGTTGTTGTAAGTTACTAGCCCAGCATCTGATTGTAAGTCTAGATCCTTCCGTTACTACAAACGCACCTGATGGAAAGCACCTAAGCTGAGTCGGCTGAGTGTCAACTAACCAAACATCCAACACAGCTGTGTTGGAATGTTTATCTCCATCAAGTTCACAACGATAGTGCCCCACATCTGGCTTTCTAGTTGGTAAGATGACAAGCTTACTCACTGCTGAACTACTTCCATGACTCTGTTCAAAGCATGGCCAACTCCGGTCATAGTACTCTGTGTGTTTATTTTCATAACCTGTAAGTTTCAAACCATTATAGAACCATGCAATGCTATGATTAGAAGAATCCAGGCCACTGAAACTACACTGGAATTCTGCACGTCCACCTTCATTTGTGGACTGAAATTCTGGTCCCTGGATCGTCACATTGGATAACTCACTTAGAGGTATGAACAAAATCAAATAACAAATCTTCAGGATTTGACATTTCATGATAAAGAGTTGGTTTGTAGAGAGTTTCATGTGGTATAATTGTACAAAAAGTGCATTTGCAACATCTATGTATAAAGTCCCTTTTCACTGTAATGGAAGAATTCTCGAAAAGCTAACCTCCCAGATGTATGTTCAACTATTTTATGATCATTTCCTGCTATGCAAAACAATCAAACATTTGCTCCTAATCAAAATAAAAGTTTATGTACTCAATGAATTATGTTAGCTGTATACATTTCATACAGATACTAATAATTTCAGTTTCATTGCTTTGACAAATTCACTAAAAACATATTCAAGTTTATGAGATGTGATATTTCGGGAACATTATCAAATATTTATTTTGAATTTAAATAAAAAGTTTGTTATTTGAATATGATTTATACATAGAGGACATAAGACCAGTGATCTGTGAATGTGTAACTATCAGTTTCAATTTACAATTCTTTTCAAGTGACATTAGAGCAAACAACAAACTATGAATTTTGAAGTTGTTGCTTTTCTTAATTGCTCATCACGTACATTATTGTTACAAGAATAAGTCTGGTATTTAAGATCCCCAGTTATTATACAAGAGAAGAACACCACTATAATGAACACCTCTATCATTTGATAAAACTGATCATGATCCTTGGCTCCTTCTTAAAGATGTTTTGCACATGTTTTTCACTATTTTACTGGAAATTTTCTTTTTCATCAGCACACATTTTACTTGTGGACAGGAAAAAACAACACATTTCTCAAAATAATCACAAGAAGCATGGTATGTCATAAATTCATTTTGCCTTTGAGGTTGAAACTGCTTCTTCAAAATACTGTTAAACCAAGCTTCCAACAACTATATGGCAAATATAGTTATTTCATTACCAGAAATGTATAAGAATATAACAATAATAATTAAAAAAATATCTTACTTTTATTTTCCTGTCTTAACCCTCCTACTGATAGACCATTTGAAACCATTCAAAATTTCCACTTACCAAAATGCCCATTGGTTTTGTACACACATGGTGATACCATTTGAAGTGTTGGTAGCAAGCTTTACTACCATTCAAATCCATTCAAATGCATAGAGGGTCCATTGATTCACCACTTAGAAGTATCCAAACAAGGTTTTGTATTAGCTGTACTACCATTTGGAAAGATCCAAACAAGGTTTTGTATTAGCTGACCTACCATTCAAAACCATTTGTGGGAATCAATACTGTACACAGTTATTTCACCATTCAAAACCACAAAAGTGAATGGTTTCAAATGGTGCATCAACTTGTATGAAAAAGGTACCAGAAGTAGGAGGGTTAAAAGATATAATCAATGTTCTGAAGAAAACCAACAGTTACAGAAATTGCCAGTAAAATAACAATAAACACAGGCGATACATCTTACATGTATTACCACTGCAGTCATGAACTGTTCAAACGATTAACCACTGCAGTCATGAACTGTTCAAACGATTAACCAATGCAGTCATGAACTGTTCAAACGATTAACCAATGCAGTCATGAACTGTTCAAACGATTAACCAATGCAGTCATGAACTGTTCAAACGATTAACCACTGCAGTGAACATTTTGTGTGGACCACATTATAAAGTCAATGCCCTGTACTGGATATTACTCCCAAACTCACCAGTCTGTTCTAAGGTTTCTTCAAGATGATGAAAATGCTTCCATCGTCTTTCTGTTCCATACCTCTCCTCGATCTCGGCATCAGACAATGCCCTCGTCCCATGACTTGCTCTTAAGATGACCCCCTCGTCTGACAACTTCAGAAAGTCACCCTTGGCTATATCCAATACTAACCCTTTGATACTACAAGGACAAGATTAATAAGCCTATTTCATTATTAACATTTGACAACCATTATTAAACTTTGACGATTAAAGTATTAGTAAAAGCTTTAGTTGGCTTTTTCATCTTCGCCTCACAGGTTCCCATTTATACTCCTAGGTGGAGAGATGCAATATATGGTAATAAAATATCTTACTCAAGGATTATCATGGCCAGGATTCAAAGTCATATTCTAAAAACTCGGCCATCAGAATACAAGACTGATGTACCAGACCACTTCTCCATGAATCAATACTCTACTAACCAAAGATGTGCTACGTCTTATCATCATATCATATGAAGGGCCAACCCACTGAAGTAAAATCTCTCCACATGATAAGACCATAGACCACTTAAGAGCTTCAGTTCCTGCAGTTTTACTAACCATAGATCTGTGTGTTTCTCCAGTGGCTGTAGAAGACTCTCATCATAACCTTTTTCTTCAACAAGAGTCTTTGCACAGTAATCATACATCAACTGTAAGTAAAAGAAGAATATGGGACATACATGTTGAAAAACACAGACAATTTGATGAATATGAGAAAATCTACCTCCGACCATCACAGGAAAAGTTCAAAGTTCAATGCATGTTGATCAGATTCAGAATACATTTTTAGAAATGAAGTTTGAAATGTGAAATACAAATTTATTGAAAGAACCAACTAGCTCAGTAGCTGGTTATGGCATATTTTAGTGCATAATTTAATTTAAATAAACTTGGAAGTTTGGTCAAGTCAAGCCAAAGCAATACTGTTCAATAAATTCTAAAAATTTACTGAAGGCCCTACTTCAGGGTAGAATGTCGTATCTGGCGCCACTTTTTCTCATTCAATATAACCAATAATGTAATCTTACCTATGAACATATGGATGATGATAGACATATACTTCAAATTATTCCAGGATATTTATTTCTTGAAAAATCAGACATTTTTGGTGTACGATGACTTCCTGTCAGTCTGATCTTGTCAACTCCCCCGTGGCGTTAGTGACCAATACGGTCATTGTACATGCACGGTGACAAATATAATAGGATTCTTCTAGTTTCTGAAGGGGAGGATTTTTTTAGATGAGAAATAAAGTCCGGAAACCATCATAAAAGTGGATTTTTCGCTTTCTGTACCCCCAAAAATCGATTTAATCATTTTTTTAACTGGTTAGTGGCAGTGCCAGTAGTGGTTGCAAATTTTTTTTTTAAACCTTAAAAAGTGGCGGTCACATACGACATTCTTTCACTTTACTTTTACAAAGAGACTGAGAGTAATTTTGGGCCTTAAATTTAAAATATTTTACTTGACAACCCCGCCCCCATCTTCTCTCGTGCAACCCCCCCCCCCCCCCCTCCCCCATCTTGGGTCGGCTGTGCCTGTGTCCGAAAACTGGACAAATAAACAAAACAAAGCATCTCACCGAAAAGAAATTGTCCAATTTATACTTGCATAAAGTGTGATCTAAATCGAACCCGATACAGTCAAAATCCTGAATATTCATACAATCGATGGTGTTTTTCGTAGAATCCATGATGACAATTCCAGCAAGCTTCCGTATACTAATTTACTATTGAGTATTATTTTATTAAATTATTGTGTGATGTGAAGAGCTTGATTTAGACTGTGCCATCATTCTCAAATCTTACTTGGCGTTATGTTGTCACGCAATGATTCTGGGTACCAATCTTCTGAAAATTAGTCTGATGCTTTTGAAAAAACTTTTTAGTGTTCAAAAAACGTATGACTGCCAAGGGAGACAGACGAGACTGATCTGCATGTTGTCGCGATCGCGCGAATTTCATTCAGATCCATTCTTCGTGGCTCGTGGACAAGATTTAATTTTGTGTATTACCTACTATTATTTATCCAAATTTAAATCAACTTAAGCGTTTTCCTGACAAGTTAAAAACCTAAAGTTGAAAATAGAATGAGCGCTGGGGGACTATCATCAATGCTTGATAAGTTTCGTTATCAGGTAAAAACGCCCAAGGGGAAGTTGATATTTGACACTGATAGTAAATCACCGCGCCATCAGAGAGGTTCTGGAAATCCGGCTTTCAGTGCGAGAGAAACTTCCCCACACTCTGAAGTGTCTCTGTCAAAAACATCAACCTATGCTCTGTTATCTAGTCCATCATTGAATTCACAAGGTAATTATCCATAGCTGAGAGTTAAAAAAAAGTCTGTCTATGTCTGTCTGTCTGTCTGTCGGCATTAATTGTTATGTCTGTTAGTGTTTGTTTGTTTGTTGTTTGCTTATTTGTTTGTTTGTTGCATTTGTTTATTTGTGGCTTTGTCAGTCCTTAGAGGTTTAGCATATGTCTACTGTCTATTATTTTGTTTGTTTGTATGTCTGTATGTTTAATGTTTGATTGTTTGTTTATATTTGTTTGTTTGTTTTTTGTTCTTTTTGTGATTAATTGTTGTGTTCCTTCTTTGTTTTATCTTTGTTTATTAAAATAAATAATTATATATTCTTGTAGAGAGTTGACTTCTATCTGACTTTTGTTTGAACTAATATTTTTCTTCATGATACAAATACAATTTAGAAGATTCTGAGGTAACCTGCATACCTGAGACTCCCACATCCCTGGTGTCCAGTCCAATCTTCTCTAAAACCAAGCGACTGACCACTGACCAGCACTCCTCCAGGTCAATGAATAATCTGTGTTCTTCAGACACCGAGGATGAATATGACGCAGAACCCTCAGAAACACCAAAGACATCCAAAGCAAAGAAAGCAAACAGTAAACCCACAATGAGGTCACTAGGAGAAAGGTGAACAAACTTTGGATTTGCCTAATGACTATTTCATGTGTTCTTTCTCTTTCTCCCTAACCCCCCCCCCCAAAAAAATTTAATTAAACATTTGAAATATGATTACCTGAAAATCTGAAAGAACTGAAATGGGTCAATAATCAACACTTTAAAAAATACTACTTTCCAAATATAATATAATAATAATACAAATAAATAAGTACCCTTAAATATTTTGTCCTGCCCCTTTTCACTTCATCTCTGCATTCACAAATGTACGTTTGGGGATCACTTCCCAGCCAGTCAACCCACTGCTCTCCATCCAATACACTTTAAGCATTTATATTTTGAACAGATATTTTCAAGTATTAATTCACTCTGTTGATATTGTCATATCATGCAGGAAATTCCGATTGGTGTCCGAGTCCTCCGACTCCGAGGATACTGACCAATCCTCGGCTTCTGAAGTGAAAGCAAGATCTAGTAGTCCAGAGTATTTTGGTACCAGTAGTTCAGGCTACAAGAATTATAAACCAACAGGTGTGTCTGACTCGTAGATATTATTATACCAAGGCCAAAAATAAACAAATTTAGTGATTGTTACGTTTTGGTTCAGGTAAAAATTGCTGTTCAGCTTAATCTGATCTGATATGTGTTAAACACACAAGCTGGTTTTATACATACTGGTTTTATACATTCTGGTTTTATACATTCTGGTTTGTGTTAAATATTCACTGATTTTATACATTCTGGTCTGTGTTAAATATTCACTGGTTTTATACATTCTGGTCCGTGTTAAATATTCACTGGTTTTATACATGTGCATGAATATAATGTATTTTTGTTTATAATGCTTTGAAACAATTTCATGTTTATTAATTGAATGTTTATTGTTTTACTGAATTAGGTGCACAGGGTGCTAGATTACACTCTTCCCCCAAAAAAGTATTTAATCATAGCTCTCCAATGAAGTACACTGCCCTTCCAAGCTCTTCCTCTGAGTCTGACACAGACGTTACCACACTAGGCAGCTGTCATGACAAAGACATCTGTAACACAGTAAGCAATGGACTGAGCGATCTTGAGACCCCGCCTCCAACTGTGAGGAAGAGAAAAAGAAGACGGATTCTATCAGAGGGACAAGATAGCGTTGATGGAGGAGTGAACAAGGATGATGAGGCAGAAGATGAGATGGAGATACAAATGAAGGAGAATGTCAGAAAACTTACAGAGATGTTTCCAAAATGGACACCTGAGGTATGATCATAGACGTCTTATATATTCATGTATTAATAGTTCCTTTATCAATGAGCAGCCATCTTGGTTTTTGCTTATGGGTCATTCCATGAACGTGGGACACTTGTGTTTTCCATGTATTTCAGATATTGGGGCCTGTGTTATTCCTTACATCGTACGAGCTGATGATTATAACTTTCACCTATTGTTGCATCTCATACAGACCTACTATGACAACAAACAAAAATTTCTTGGGTCTCCCCTATTTTAATCCATTAACTTTAGTCAGTATATTACACAACGTAACAAGACACGGTGTCCCCTTGTAATTTTGTTACATCGTTAACCTCGTTAATCAGGTGAAGCAGGAAGTAAATACATGACACCAGTTTTAGTGTTTGTATCTATTATTTTAAAAGATGACAACCTATAAAACTATGATAAATAAGGTAACAAAACTGATTTTTTTTTTCTATATTTAATGAACTTGAAATTTTGACCTCCATGTCACACTTTGGGTCCCACGTTCATGGAATGACCCTTGTGTCAAAAATAGACTGGTGCCTTTCAAAATGTAATGTTGTTAGTGGTCATGTGAGTTGAGGGTGTTAGGGAACCAGGCTTGTGGATTCAGTGTTTTTAATGTGTATTATGATTACTTGTATTGTTCACAGAGCATAAGGAAAGTGTTAGTCACCGTCGATGGGTGTGTAGATAATGCAGCGTCTATAATGGTTAGCAGAGATAATGGCGACAGTGATCCAGGTAAAATCAATACAGTCAATTTGGGGGTGACACCATTGGAGGTTGAATAGTGCTCATAAATGCTCCCTGTGGTACTCTTTTCTCTAAACACCAATAACTTTGTCATTCTTATATTGCTGATAGTGTATTTTTATTTCATTGGTGTGATTCTTCTGTAAGGTTCCTTACTAAATATATAATTTTGTCATAAATTTTATCATCAAGAATCATCAGCTGTAAAGAAAGTCCGTAGGATAAAGCGTCGCAAGATTGAGAAGGTGTCTGATAAGGAAAATAGCCAGCGTTCTTCTAAATCTAAAATGACGGCATATTTCCCTAAGGTAAGTTAAAATGTATTCACAAAACCTTTCTTTGTTGTTTATACTGAGTTTCATTTTATTATGAATGCCTATTTTGTCAATAAGAAGTTAAAAAAAAAAAAAATCTGAGCTTATACACAAATCTCACCATATTGAATTTGACTCTCAACATTCTTGCATGTTTGTTCCTAATCAAAACATGACTATTTTCTTTGAAGAAAGGAAAACAATGACAGAAAAAAAGTTTGAAAAGTCTAATTGCATTTTTAATATTCTTTTATAAAAAGATAACCAAACCATCTGATAATGAGAATAAGAAGCAGAGAAAACCAGACAATGATGTACAAAGTAGTGAAGATGAGACATACTTAATGAACAGTGACAGCGAGAATGATGCAACAAATGGTAACTATTATATAATTCCCAATCCCCCCCTTTACTCCTTAGTTCCTAATAGGGTTCATCGTATACTATAGTTGCAAGTCTTAAAGACTTGGCAAATGTAGCATTGGTTGTGTTCCATGAAGAATACTGCACTCTATTGACAAATGTGAGCAAATGTTTACAGACATATAGACTTCTCAGAAACGTACAGCAGTAAGGCCGTTTGTTTTTTATTACTTGGATTACGGATTTGTAAGCTACAAAAAATGAGCGGGGATCGGGGGAAAAAAAAAAAAAAAAAAAAAAAAATGATCGGGATTACGGAATTCCGAGCTCACAATCAGGTAGGCGAAAAAAAAAAGAAAAAAAAACCAAGGCACGCAGGCGGCTTCTAAAACACGTACATTATACACAATTTATGTAGACAAAAGCAGAAAGTCACTGAATGAATGTCGCGAGTGTTTAGGCTTAACAAAATGTTCTGTTTCCGGTTTCTGACCGACCCTAACTTACGCGCGACCTAAACAAATTCGCACACAGACCATTTGTTGACACAGCAATCGATTGCATGAGTTTGGGCCGTGAGGTCAAGTCGCGCGATGCACGTACATGTAGTTGTTACTAAATGGCCAATGTATGCACTTGGGCAAATAGTATAGTCTATAAACGGACTCGCACTTTTGTACGTGAATGCATAACATTGGTCTGGTTTCCATCATACATCGGCCGCGATTTTTTTCTCCGTTCACTGGCTCACGGTACGTGTACACATTTACTGTACATGTATTGTAGGGATCTTGTTGTATTTGAAGAAAATGTGATCTAAAAGTATTGTTTTGTACGCGATCGGTGGCACTGTTTTAAGTGTTGTGGATTTTTTTTTTTTTACTACAAAATTTGATTTTTCGGGCGGGGATTTTTTTAATTTTTTTCAGAAACGCGATTTTTTCGAGCGGCGATTCCGTAATCCAAGTTATTAAAAAAACATGGCCTAATGGAGCTTAAGCTGTCATTGGTTGGTATCTGGATGGTATGAAGAAATTTTGCCCAAAATGTATTGTGGCTTAATTTCAGTTGAGAATCTATGACATCACATTATGCTAAATACTTATGTGTGCAAATATGTTTTTTGCCAAAGACTATTCATACGGCAATTATGAAATGTATATTTTTTAAATAAGAATTAATGCCATACACAAATTTTTACCAACATGCAATGGTCGCCTTCCTGGGTATTGTATTTTATGTTCATCAAATCTTTGTTGTATATCTGACTACTGTAATTCCCAACTTGTCATTGTATGTCAAGATGCTGATGATGCAGAGATGAATCAACTCACTTTATCCTTCTTCAATGATGCAACCTCTGAGGACTTATTAAGTATCAGTCATTGCTCTAAGGTCAAGGTCAAGAAGATTCTTGCTCTCAGACCGTATGAAGACTTCAATGATTTGGTAAGAAATCCCAGACATTTACTGGAATAACAGCAGACAATATACACAATGTAGTAGAATAATATATAAGTATACGTAAGAACACAGGATCGTTAGGGCAACTGTTGCTAAGAACATTTACATCCAGAATGATACAGATTGAGTGTGACGTTACAGCATAATCATGTTTTCATCGTTGCCAGGGAAGGCGGTGACCATTGCCCAATTAGGCTGATTGACCACCAAGTCCATGTCTTGACCCACAGATCACCAAGATGGAAAACACCAAAGGTCTAACCACCACCTTGGTCTGGAACTGCTCTGAGGTGTTCCAGAGACAACAGGTTGTCACAAATGTTCTGGATAGATGTACTAAGATCGCTGATAACATTCAGACGGTTGTCTCTAAGCTTCTACCTAACAAGGACAGTAAATGTGGAGATGAGAAAGATGCAGAAGGATATATTGCTAAGCAACCAGAGCTACTTTCTGACAAGTATTTGATCCTTGTTCTTCACAAACAATCCTTTTTTTTTCTTTTCTTTTCTTCTCTCGAATTTGGGGCGTGATGGGGGGGTGATATACATGTGTTATGTATCTATTTATTGTACAGTATTTTTACTTGGTAATACCAAATTCTGGCCTGTCCATTGATGGTTAAACTGGTTGCCTTATTAGATCAAACCATTACCTCTTTCAAATGTAGTCATCAGCCAGGGTGTCTGTAATGTTACCACATTGTGCTGTGCCTGCAATTTGGGAAAAAGGAAAAAACTTAAAGGGTGACCAGTTATCAGAGTAAATCCAGAAAGGGGAAATCCGGAAATCTGTATTTATTAATTAGTTTTATATTCAGGGGAATAATCATAGCATGTATTTACTTTAATCGATAACCTTTGACCTTTTTGTCTTGTCTCCAGACTTATTCTCAAGCCTTATCAGTTGGTTGGACTCAACTGGCTATCTTTGATGCACAGGCAGGGAGTCAATGGCATACTAGCGGATGAAATGGTAAATTTATCCTATTCTATAACTGGTAATCTGTGTTTGATTCAAAATGTATCTATTAGAATAACAGTTTTGTTCACAGTCATTTCTTCAAAAGAATTGTTTAAGATTTGTATTTTATGTGTATCTTTTTTAACTAACCCATAATATCTTTATTACAAAATATAAAAATGTGACCAGCAAGTGACCAGAATATTCTTGTAACTTTGTATTTCTCCTGAAGATGATCAGAGCATACAGATTGAAATGTCGCGTTGTAATCTTCAGTTCTTCAGAACTAATTACTACTCAATAGAGAATTTCACATGGTGTCACCGCAATTAGTCTTACTTATCCTCTTCACCATGCAAACCTACAAGTTTTACTTGTTTGTATTTCTTCTACTTTCTTCTACTTCAGGGTCTTGGTAAGACAGTTCAGACAATTTCCTTCTTGGCTCATCTGATGGAGCAAGGTGATGGGGGACCTCATCTTATTGTTGTCCCATCATCAACTCTAGGTATAAAACATTTCAAATTTGTCTTCCCAATACCCATATCACATTGTATTCATATTGTGTGGTTCCTAGACTGTTAATGATTAAAAAATCACCTTGAAAAAAATAGCATTTTGAAAGGCACCAATCTATTTTTGATACAAGCCTCACTTTGACCCTCATTAGCTTTTTGTGAGAAACCAAGATGGCTGGTTCTTGTATGGATTTTTTGCAGGTAAACATGAATACATCTATGATAAAATAATCCTACTCCTTTTTACCAAACTTGCATCAAATCAAAAGGACTATTAATTGTTCACCATACATTTTGTAGCCAATAATTATTTTGTTACTGAATCTTCTTGTTCAGAAAACTGGGTGCGGGAATTTCATTCATGGTGCCCAGCCTTGGAGGTGATCTTATACACAGGAAATCTAGAGGAAAGGCGGGAGTTAAGATATAATATCCTGTCTGAGTGTCTCACATGTAACATCATCATTACATCGTAAGTAGATGAGTTAAGATATAGCATCTTGTCTGAGTGTCTCACATGTAACATCATCATTACATCGTAAGTAGATGAGTTAAGATATAATATCCTGTCTGAGTGTCTCACATGTAACATCATCATTACATCGTAAGTAGATGAGTTAAGATATAACATCTTGGCTGAGTGTCTCACATTTAACATCATCATTACATCGTAAGTAGATGAGTTAAGATATAACATCTTGGCTGAGTGTCTCACATTTAACATCATCATTACATCGTAAGTAGATGAGTTAAGATATAATATCCTGTCTGAGTGTCTCACATTTAACATCATCATTACATCGTAAGTAGATGAGTTAAGATATAGCATCTTGGCTGAGTGTCTCACATGTAACATCATCATTACATCGTAAGTAGATGAGTTAAGATATAACATCATGGCTGAGTGTCTCACATGTAACATCATCATTACATCGTAAGTAGATGAGTTAAGATATAGCATCTTGGCTGAGTGTCTCACATGTAACATCATCATTACATCGTAAGTAGATGAGTTAAGATATAACATCATGGCTGAGTGTCTCACATGTAACATCATCATTACATCGTAAGTAGATGAGTTAAGATATAACATCTTGGCTGAGTGTCTCACATGTAACATCATCATTACATCGTAAGTAGATGAGTTAAGATATAACATCATGGCTGAGTGTCTCACATGTAACATCATCATTACATCGTAAGTAGATGAGTTAAGATATAACATCATGGCTGAGTGTCTCACATGTAACATCATCATTACATTGTAAGTAGATGAGTTAAGATATAACATCATGGCTGAGTGTCTCACATTTAACATCATCATTACATCGTAAGTAGATGAGTTAAGATATAATATCCTGTCTGAGTGTCTCACATGTAACATCATCATTACATCGTAAGTAGATGAGTTAAGATATAATATCATGGCTGAGTGTCTCACATGTAACATCATCATTACATCGTAAGTAGATGAGTTAAGATATAATATCCTGTCTGAGTGTCTCACATGTAACATCATCATTACATCGTAAGTAGATGAGTTAAGATATAACATCTTGGCTGAGTGTCTCACATGTAACATCATCATTACATCGTAAGTAGATGAGTTAAGATATAATATCCTGTCTGAGTGTCTCACATGTAACATCATCATTACATCGTAAGTAGATGAGTTAAGATATAATATCTTGTCTGAGTGTCTCACATGTAACATCATCATTACATCGTAAGTAGATGAGTTAAGATATAGCATCTTGTCTGAGTGTCTCACATGTAACATCATCATTACATCGTAAGTAGATGAGTTAAGATATAATATCCTGTCTGAGTGTCTCACATGTAACATCATCATTACATCGTAAGTAGATGAGTTAAGATATAACATCCTGTCTGAGTGTCTCACATGTAACATCATCATTACATCGTAAGTAGATGAGTTAAGATATAGCATCTTGTCTGAGTGTCTCACATGTAACATCATCATTACATCGTAAGTAGATGAGTTAAGATATAATATCCTGTCTGAGTGTCTCACATGTAACATCATCATTACATCGTAAGTAGATGAGTTAAGATATAATATCCTGTCTGAGTGTCTCACATGTAACATCATCATTACATCGTAAGTAGATGAGTTAAGATATAACATCTTGTCTGAGTGTCTCACATGTAACATCATCATTACATCGTAAGTAGATGAGTTAAGATATAACATCATGGCTGAGTGTCTCACATGTAACATCATCATTACATCGTAAGTAGATGAGTTAAGATATAGCATCTTGTCTGAGTGTCTCACATGTAACATCATCATTACATCGTAAGTAGATGAGTTAAGATATAGCATCTTGTCTGAGTGTCTCACATGTAACATCATCATTACATCGTAAGTAGATGAGTTAAGATATAATATCCTGTCTGAGTGTCTCACATGTAACATCATCATTACATCGTAAGTAGATGAGTTAAGATATAATATCCTGTCTGAGTGTCTCACATGTAACATCATCATTACATCGTAAGTAGATGAGTTAAGATATAACATCATGGCTGAGTGTCTCACATGTAACATCATCATTACATCGTAAGTAGATGAGTTAAGATATAATATCCTGTCTGAGTGTCTCACATGTAACATCATCATTACATCGTAAGTAGATGAGTTAAGATATAACATCATGGCTGAGTGTCTCACATGTAACATCATCATTACATCGTAAGTAGATGAGTTAAGATATAACATCTTGGCTGAGTGTCTCACATGTAACATCATCATTACATCGTAAGTAGATGAGTTAAGATATAATATCCTGTCTGAGTGTCTCACATGTAACATCATCATTACATTGTAAGTAGATGAGTTAAGATATAACATCATGGCTGAGTGTCTCACATTTAACATCATTACATCGTAAGTAGATGAGTTAAGATATAATATCCTGTCTGAGTGTCTCACATGTAACATCATCATTACATCGTAAGTAGATGAGGTAAGATATAGCATCTTGTCTGAGTGTCTCACATTTAACATCATCATTACATCGTAAGTAGATGAGTTAAGATATAACATCATGGCTGAGTGTCTCACATGTAACATCATCATTACATCGTAAGTAGATGAGTTAAGATATAACATCTTGGCTGAGTGTCTCACATTTAACATCATTACTTCGTAAGTAGATTAGGAAGTCAACTTGGATTTATGAAATAGATTGTGCAACTTCTATTAAAAAGATTCAGTAGTTTTAATAACAATTGTATGCCAGGCCAATGGATTACTTGTCAACTCAAAAATTTATTGGTCATATATCAGTTCCATAGTGGATGTCCTGTCTGTTGTGCCATTAAAACCACCAAAACATGAACCCCAAATATGAACCCCAAATGTAGACAATATGTAGACTATATCAAGAACTTTGTTTGTTTCCAGGTATAATATGTGTACCAGTAATGCAGATGACCGAAGTCTGTTTAGGAAGATGGGAATTCATTATGCTGTTTTTGATGAGGCTCACATGCTGAAAAATATGCAATCACAGCGGTATGGAATGCTTATGAGGATTAGGGTAAGTAATCTCATTGTTTAATTTAACAATAAATCTCATGCTAATCTTAATGGGTATACAGTATTGGTAATAGAAAACAAAAGTTGTAAATTATTTTGGAGAATTTTAATAGTACCAAACATGCTGTGGTACCATCTGAAATGCTCCTTTTTTTTTTTTTTTTTTTTTTTTTTTTTTTTTTGAGAAAACGTACAAAGTTTTAAAATATCACTCAGCAGGATAATTTTCTACATTAGAATGAATACAGTCAAAACCTGTTTTTGCTGTTTTCTCGTAAACCACACAATTTAATAAGCTGAAACTTTCACAAGTTGGTTTGATCAATTTCTCTTCACTCTTATTCGCTCCGTGCATGAGCCGTTGAGGGCACATGTTGTTAGACCACTGTGGGCGAAAGGGCAATGATAGTGCGTCACGTTTGGCGTATTTTGCAGTTGATGTGCGTATGCGCGGAATATCTCCAGTGATCATTGGCTGGTAGAAGTACACGTGCGTGTAGTACCATAACATATTTGCATAATTTGTAAGCGCAACGTTCACACTACGCTAAAGTGGCTATCATCAAGACACTGGGTGCAAATTCACCGCTAGAGGGCTACGATGTGCACAGAGCAGATAAAGTATATATGCACTAATAGTGTACTCTCATTTTGAACTTAAATCAGTTTTGAAATGTTAATTTGAGAATCTACTTATGTTGAATCTATTCAATCATTTCATGGCTTCTAGGCTGAGAGAAAGCTGCTTTTGACTGGTACCCCACTGCAGAACAACCTGAAGGAACTGATCTCCTTGCTAAGTTTCGTCATGCCAAATATGTTTTGTGACCAAGCAGATGAGCTACAGAAGATGTTCACTCTAACGGTGGGTTTAAAAATAACTTTTAATTTTATTTGAAAGCTAAATTTACCAAGGGCAGCATTCCCAGCACACTATCATATTCATCATTCAATAGTCACTAACATAATTGCCTTGAGAATCAGCTCAGCAGAGCTGAACTTATTTTCCTGCACTTGTGTGATTAGAGCAATGTGACATCACATACTCCCTCATCCTGACAAATTTCCTTTATTCTGACAAATGTCATTTCATCACATTGATATCAATTTACAAATATGTATTTTTGCAGAAACAAAAGAGTGAGAATCCATTAGAGCAGAGTTCCTTTGAGCGAGAAAGAATCACCCACGCCAAACAGATTATGCAACCATTCATGTTAAGAAGACTGAAATCAGAGGTAAGTAAATAAAATATCCTCTCTGAGTGATTCTCTGACTAACGCTTCCCAGGCTTAGTGTCATAATTACTGCATAATCCTTAGCTACACAATATGTGTGGGTTTCATGTCTTCTGACTAACACCCCTAGATACATTGGAAGACCACTAACCATAGGGTGAGATAGCTAAGTTTAGGCCTCAACCTTCAGCATCAAAATATCAAGGCCAACCATAAGGGCATTATTGCCAACTCAGAGGGGCACTATGGCAGTGGTGGCCGTTGTTAAGATCGAGACCTGTAAGTTAGTACGGTAATCTAAACCATTTTTCATGGGATAAATTATTTGAGTAAATATTTGGATTATCTTAACTATCTCCTACAGGTGCTAAAACAACTACCAAAGAAAAGTGAATCTATCTTAAGATGTCCAATGATTGCCAGCCAACAAGAATGTTACAACAACATCAGAACAACCCTATCACAAGATCTACGTTGCCTTGGTGACGGGTCTAAATCACAGATTGGTAAGCTGTCCTGTGCTATGATGCAACTACGTAAAGCAGCCAATCATGAGTTGTTAATGCGACATCACTATGACGATGCAAAGATACGACAGATGTCTAAACTCATGATAAAGGTAGGTCTTAAAACTTCACATTTATCTTACTTTGTAAAAAAATAATAGCTGAAGGGATTGTTAATAGTTATTAAATATAAGGTAAACATTGTCACTGTCTGTCTGATCTTCTTTACTATGTGGTTTCATTTGTAACCATGGTAACAGGAGCCCACTCATTATGATGCTGAACCAGAACTAATCTTTGAAGACATGTCAGTGATGACAGACTTTGAGCTTCACAGACTCTGTCAACAATACAGCATCCTCAAGCAATTCCAACTCACATCTGATATTATAATTGCTTCTGGAAAGTTCCAGGCTCTGGATAAGATGTTGCCAGAGTTGAAACAAAAGGTATGGATTTGTTTTCTTATCAATATTTGTAATGATAAATCTGTAATTGATATGTGTACATTGCTCTATCACTCATTATCTTGTTCATGAATAATGCATTGATTGAAAGTAGTTAAAAATGAAAATGTTTGTGTCATCTGAGAAGCTTGGTGTTCAAGTGTGTTAACATGTGTGTATAGTTAGCTCAAGTCTCATGTTAATCTTGTCTTGCAGTAACTCAGATTATAAAGTACTTCGGCATAACAGTTCATGAAATAAATATAAAATTATTGGTCATAAGAACAAAATAAACATTGTTATTTCTTTGGTTAATGCAGGGAAGTAGAGTTCTGCTGTTCAGTCAGTTTGTGATGGTTCTAGATATCATTGAGATTTACATGAAGCATCATCAGTATCGATATCTTCGTCTGGATGGACAAACTCCAGTATGTGACAGGTATGACAATGATCATAAATAATTGACACAAAACCATTCCAGCTAGCCTTCAATCAAACAACATTTTACTTGATTCCTTGATACATATGTGTACATTAGGCATACTGTGTCTGGACAGGTAGCGATTGACATCACACAATGCAAAATCAGCAACATTTAACTTCAACACATAAATATATTTGTCACGCGCAAGTACAGCATTTGATGGCTCAGAGGCATTTTGTCAAAAAAAAAAAAAATTCATTGGTTGGTGAAGCATTTTTTCATGTATAAAAAAAAATAAAAATAAAAATAAAAATAGCTTGAAGTGCCTTTAAACCAAATACATGTGAGTATAGATGGCATCTGTTGACAACTATGTATATGTGTATGTTCTTTACAACAGGCTGAGTATGATCGACAAGTATAACAATGATGAGAATATCTTTGTGTTTCTATTATCAACGCGTGCTGGAGGTCTAGGAATCAATCTGACATCAGCTAATCATGTTATCCTTCATGATATCGATTATAATCCTTACAATGACAAACAGGCTGAAGATAGATGTCATCGTGTTGGTCAAAAGAGGTATGTATTGACTTTACTTATGCAGTGGCCATCTTGGTCTGATTCCCTGAAGCTAACACAATGATTATAGTGTTGAGATGTCTATCCTAATAATATTACATAAATGGTACCAGTCTATTTGCCCCAAGAGCCTTAATAGACCATAAACATTAAAGGGGCAGTATCGTCACGATCAACAGGGCATGGAATCGCAGAATGCTAGTTTTAGATTGACTACCATAATATCCCACGTGATAAGGTCATATTACTGTTGCTGTATAAATGAACCAATAATTTCCAACCACTGTGTTCATCTTAAACAAGGACACTGATTCTATGCCCTGTTGAAAGTCTGGTCTGAACGTTACTGTCCCTTAAGCGCCATTATGTATTGGTGGTCATCACGGTTAGCAACAAATCGTGCCCAAAATTAAACATATTAAACATATTAAACTTAAGTATTAAAACAGGATTTGTTTTCCATTGGTTTGTGATAGTGTCTTTTGATTCATCAGTGTTTTCAATAATTGCATAGTTTTTAAAAACATTTTGATTTATTATTTTGTTTTGCACAATGGCTGTCCATAATTTTGACAAAAGCTGTATCCCAGAATAGAATTGTAATTACATGTGCAGAGATGCCAACATACACGATTTGGGCGTAGGAAATACGATTTTGAGCCGTGAATACGACTCTACGATAATACTTCATTGAAATACGCTAAACAAGCCGCCCTAGTATAATTGTATATAGTTACAATACAAACAAACAATGAATGAACTATTAAGTGGAAATAAAAATGATGAAAAATAATTTTAAAAATGAAAAAACAAAACAACAACCTTTTAAATGGTAAAAAGCGACAATAGCGGGATTAGCGGTAATTCACACGATTATGTACATATCACACACAAGCGAGCGCTGGATTCGACTGCCTACCTACCACATGTACCCTGTACATATATCTGTACATTATTTGCAAGATCGTACCCATTGATCTCTATTACATAATGGGGAATAATGAGCATACCCGTGGGGAATGAGGTTGTCTATGAGGTAGCTTGTGTGTACACGTGTACATGCGCGCATAATTGTGCTCGCGCACGTGCATTACCTTTTAATTTCTCGAAGCTTCTTTGCAAGTGCGACTTCAGTGTCAGGCATGCAGGCACTGCTTACTGCGGAATTCTGCGCTTACGGCGCATAGAATCATACGCTTTTATGGCGCCGTGGCGCAGAATTCTGTGGTAAGCAGCGCCATGAAATTGGGCCCAGGTGAGCTAGGGCTAGGCCTAGCTAAGGCTATCAATTTGTTATTTGCCTTCGAGACTCCAAGAAAGAGAACAGTTAGTATTAATAATCAAAATTTCTAACGTGATTGATGCATGGATTACTAATTCGGAAGATCATTATTGTGAGCTGTTTAAGATAAGATACGTCTAGCATTGTTATAATTTCAAAATTTTTTCATTGAGTATTGTCCTCCAATTTACTCTGCCCCTGGTCCCACTACCGCCAGCGGGGTTCACACCGAGTGCGGCGCTGACATTGTCCAAAATCCGGACATGCATTTTTTAGCATTAGATTTTTGCGATTTTTTTTTTCAATAGATGCTACTCTTTTTTGGAATTCAATGTTGGCATCTCTGCATGTGACAAAACCCTAAATGGTTTTATGAATTATTCTGCAAACAAAAGGAACAAACATATGGAACAAACAAAAGCATATAGAATCTTGTAATCAAAAATCAATCAGGCATTTCTATTTTAAAAATCACCAATTGATTTTGCTGTTAAGTGTATTTTTAGACTTTCTAGGCCGAAGACTTTGTTACTGATGTCCATCTGGCTAATCAGAAAATCCTTTTGTTATTTATTACCTAGAGAATATAATAAAATAATGAAATATCTACATGTGCTAAGATAAACAAGTGACAACACCTTAACTAATCATCAAACAAAATCAGAATTGTTAACCAAACATTGTGTAAATAGAAGAGAGACCTGTGGTTAATTTTGTGAACTATATTTTTTTGGTTTAGGAGGATTATATATATATACAAGTAGTATTACGCTCTGTCTATGTGGCATTGAGCACTCTACTTCAAGATAGACCGCTACATTTAAGTATATATATATATATATATATATATATATATATATATATATATATATATATATATATATATATTTATTAATGTGAATTAATAATTTGTTCTTGGCTCTTAAATAATTTCAGTTTGAGATTTGAAAAATCTTAATCTCATCACCAATTTCATTTTTGTTTACAGTTAATATTTTCATCTTTTTGAAGTGAACTGTTAATTTTTCTAGGTAGTTTACCATGTTATATGATCATTAAGGCACTTTATATACTGAATTATCATTATTACATTAAGAATAAAAAATGTCTACATCCAGAAGGGCTTGACTACATGAATACACCTGACATGAATACACCTGAAATAAGAGTTGTCCCTCTATTAATTAAATATAAACAATAACTTCCATATGATTTATTCTTACAGGGATGTAACAATCACCAAACTAATCAGTAATAATTCCATTGAGGAGGGTATGTTACGATGTGCTAAATACAAACTACGGTTAGAGGAACAGATGACATATAATGATGACACAGGTAAGATAGATGCAACTAATCTTTGGCTGAATCCATCTTAAAGATGTGTATTTTATTTTGCTCACTTTTTGGAATAAAGAAAACACACAATAATTTTGAAACAAATGTTTTCATTCAATGTGTTCAAAAATATAACTGTATGACACTGCATTTTGTTGGTAGTTGTAAGTAAACTTTCACAATTTTCTCAGAAATGTGCTGACCAGTGGGAGACGATGAGACTCTAGGTGGCAGCAAACATACCTGTCTCTTCATTGTTCTGAATATCATGTGCATGCTCTAAATTACATGAATAGAAAGTGTCCATTAGGTCTGCTGCTACAAAAATGTCAGTTGAAATTCAGCTGAAACCTGTTACATTTCTTGAAAACACTAAATAACCCTTCAATTGGAATCAAATCCAGGCATGGTGTTCTTCCTACTTTTGTAGGAAATCCTACCTTTTGATTTTGAAAATCCTACTATGAAACCGGGTTCTGACTGACTTCACACCATGGAAACTTTCCTTGTGTATCATTTTATTGTAAATACCAAGATAAAAAACAGTTTCCTTGCTATACATGGCTATAGAGGTAAACCGCTGTCGGCTAGTATTTGCCTAATGCTAAGGGCAAACATTTTTCCTACCTTTTCATTTTCTCACAATATCATCCCTGCAAATCAGAACATCTTTTTATCTCTATTTCTTTTTAATTAGAAGGAGTTGAGAGGAATGCTGCAGATATAGCAACATTATTGAAAGATGCATTAGATCTATGATGAAGGGAATAAATGACGCCCATTCAAACAATCCAGCCAAGATACTTCTATCTCAGGTCAATCTCTCTCATCATTGGAGTGGTTAAAAAAGGTACAATTCTATGTGACATTGCCATCACAATATGAGTACAAAGTTACAAAATTTGGCAATTTAAATTCTGATATCAATTGAGATGAAAGATGCTTCTCAATGGTATATTCATAGGAGCTATTATCAATTAGACATGGAGAGATATCATTTAGGCAATTTATTTTGAAGTTAACACAATTTGCTTTAAATGGCTTTTTTCTGGCCAATTACAACTGGCTACTTTCAACTCATTTTGTGATTGCAGGTCATTATTTTCAACTTTATTTATTCTATTTTCAGTCCATGTTGCCATAGAAAACCTAATCAGGGCCTACCTGCCAAAAACACATTTTAATATTAATTTTTTTTCAATTTTGTTCTTATTGTTGTTAATAATGAATTCTTGTATTAAAAATATGTATTATTTGTGAAGTGATGTTTTATCAGCGGTTATATTACATGTTTTGATTGTGTTGTCTACAAGTTCAGTGGCTGTAATTGGCATAATGGAAGGCCCACATATATTTGAATGTTTAACATATATATTGTTAACTTCCTGAAATCCCTTCCACACAGTTTTGACATCTAGAATTAAAAAGAAACTTGCTGAATACTCTAAGCTCATTTAAATTTGTTGCATTTTTTTTTTTTAATTAACAAAATACTGTTGGATTTGATGACAGAGCACTATCTTGAAAACCAAGGATTCTTGCTACCGTAAACCTCAATAAATAAATCTAATAAAATATAGTTGAAAATTATTTCACTAAACAGGAACCATTTGAGGCCAAGTGCGCGCCCCCCCCCCGCCATATATGTGAATGTTGTTTTGTCCTTATGAAAGTATTAAACATCTAGTGTTTTATAAATTACAAATACACAGTATTAAGTGTATTATATTTCACAGAGAAACCACAACCATGGGACTGTTTAATGTTAGTTGTTTCCTTGTGAAGGTTTGTTTGTTCTTTGTGAGCCCAAGGCCCAAGAAGTTGACTATCTGTCTGTCTTTCACAGTTGTAGCAACAAATTAATATATGTACACCATGCACAAGCTTTTACCTCAAAACAATGGCAATTTTTGAATTTCTATTTTTGTTTGGTCACCAATGATATAAATATAATATACTACTCAAAACAATTTTGGGAACACCGGATTTTTTAACATCAGGTGGTCACACCCGTTATTGATATGTTCCATGAACCGAGATTTTCATTTACAACCCCCTCTCTCTTTCAGTAGTCATGTCATGAAATGTGTAATCACTACATGCATCCTTTATCATCTGTTTCATTGTGCAGTTGTTTCTCATCAATTCTGTGAAACATTGTGTTTATCTGAAATAAATGATCTTGCTTTAACTGAGATTATTCCGGTGTTCCCTAAATTGTTTTGAGTAGTATACATCAAACTGAAAAATCTATAAAAAGTTATAAATCCATACTTCTCTCATTAGGTTGTCATGATGCTTTGCTGGAATTAAATTGTTGATGTCTCGTATTAAACTCTCATAACTTTGATGATCCAACAAATATAGCAAACCAAATTTCCATATTATGCTTGACACCTTAAAGAGTTGCATTTAAAATGAGATTTTAATCATAGTTTCATTATTATTTGATAATTGCAGAAATGGAAAACGTTAGAGATGTTATGAATAAAAAGTATTTATGTATTTTTCATTGTATTGGTGTATTGTGTGTTATTTTATTTACTTTCTCCTTATGTTTTTTTAAACAATTTGTAAGCAAAGTTGAGAAACGATATATTTATATATTCATGTATGTAATTACATTATATATAGTTGTTTATTGTCTATTTACAGTCTATACACCCGAGGTTTCACTCCGTTATTCAGGTCACATTACCTCTATCCTAGTTTATAATCTTTAAACCTAAACAAATCTTATTTTAGTACAAACATTTTAGTTGAGAATGACTAAACACATCAATTTAACACCACCAAACATAACCAAAGCCATATAGCCATATATGGAAATAGCAAACATCAATTATGTACTTTTATACAAGGGGCAGAACCAGATTTTAAAGGGGGTTATAATTTTAGAAATGTCGTAGATCCTGACTTACAAAGGATGACAATTGATTTTCATTTATTCCTAGAAAGAGAGGAGATTCAACAGCTATCCTTAAAAAAATTAAACTTTTTGGCAAAATATTTGTTCGGCCTGTTTAAGTAAAAAAATAAATAAATACAAATAAATCTGCAAACAAATCTAACCAGCTTCCTGGTTAGTTGAAGATAAGCCAACTGTCTTCCATGTCATAAACTTTTTCGATTCCTTCCCTCCGATGCACCCTGGGACATAATAGTTTATAACCAATAGCTGTCACTATTAGACTAGCCAATCCCACCGCGAC
This sequence comes from Zoroaster sp. YZ-2022, assembly GCA_029582265.1. NCBI lineage: Eukaryota > Metazoa > Echinodermata > Asteroidea > Forcipulatida > Zoroasteridae > Zoroaster > Zoroaster sp. YZ-2022. The sequence goes on from CM055837.1 coordinate 20,940,867, forward strand.
TAGGAACGCAACGCGCAGATAGGCAGGTTGTTTCTTGAGATACTGGCAGAATGTTGTAATCCAGCGAAATGTTGAATTACGTAAGAGAGTCATCTGGCTGCACATGTTCTGAAAATAAAACAATACATTGAATTAAATGAAAATTGCCCAAGGTTATAATGTATACAAACAACCCTTAAATAGTTTGACGTGTTTCTGCACTGATGGTGACACCTTCACTGAAATGAGATTCCTGAGTCAAAATTTTTACAAGTGAAATTTTTTGCAATACCGAAAATTGTTTTCTGTAACATGCAATTCCTCTTGAGTTTTGAGTGTCAGATACTGCCACTAAAACGGTTGTTTTTATATAAAATGTTCTTTCGCAGCACTAGAATCATAGTTGTTTGTTTAGATCGATTAAAGAATTATCTTCTTGCTAAATCATGGTGCATTCAAAACTTTATTATTACTGAGCTACGTTCAGACTTACTGTTGGCGTCGTCGTTCTGGGATTTGATACTTTATTTGTGAACGTTAAGTTATTATCCAGATCTTCAGGCCATCCACGAGTCTCATCGCCATCGGTGTTGACAATAGTCTCATGCCGGTCATTGGTTGGCACTTTTCCCACCGATTCTTCAGTCGTATCTCGCTCCATGGTTGTCGTAAAATTCCCATTGCTCGGCAAATCTTTCTGTGGATGCTCAAATATTGACAGAAGATTCTATGAAATTATTTCTTTTTCGTTTCTGAATGTGCAATATTTTGCTTTTAAGTTCATCAGAGGCGTGGTCAATGTTGTCTTGTGTGAGAGGATTAGTCTCCATATTTGTCTGTAGTAACAATTGCAATTAATTATTATCACCTTCGTATCAAATGCGCACTGTAAATTAATTGAAACTAGATGATCAGATATGGGGGTATCCAACCGTGTTGTGGTAGTAAAATATCATCCAGATTGAGGTCACAACTAATTCCACCCCCACCCCCACCCTTCAAGGCTAAACAAAATTGGGTCAGATATTTCGCTGTAGGTGGCAAAATGACTACCCCTCGCACCCTCCATGGTTACGCACCTGCTACCACAAAACACCACTAATTTTAGTTTTAACTTACCGTCACATCAGCAGCAGCAAATATTCCTAAGCCATGTACTTCCACGTTGTCATCAGTAGTATTGGTCAAAATCCAAATTGGTGCCCAAATAAACCCCAAAAATAAAAGCCACAAACATGCAAATACTAATCGAGGTGAAGCCATCGGACTGATCTACAAGTCATCTCCCAAAATAATGAAATTGAAGCGGTATTCATAATGAGTAATGGTGCACTTATAAGTTGTCATGCAAATATTTTACTAACACTATTATGCTGTATGCACACTATAATTATGCCTAAATACTTGACTGAAACGCTATAGAGCTATTGTTCTCCTACATACATATGTTACAATTTAATCGATTAACCGCTTTAGTCCGGCTTATGTTTACTATACAGTTAATGGTACGCCAGCCTTCGATTCATAATTGTAATATTATAATGAACCAAGTAACAGATGTGATATGGGTCTGTCGCTACCAGGATGCAATTTGGTTTGGAATTGTACGTGGCAGATGGTTTGTTGTCAACTGTTGTTGGATTTCTATAACGCTTCACCCGTAATAATACTCTCACCACTGTGCAATTGCATTAAAATACAACCATTAACCCACATAAGTTATCTTCAAGGGGAAGGTACAGCATTCGTAAACAGGCAAACATGCCGCTATGAGTATGCTTACTCTCTTTGAATCAAAAATATTAAACAACCAACCAGTGAAAGTTTCAGCTCAATGCGGAGTATAATTCTTGAGAAAAGTATGACAAATCATTAACATTTTTACACTGAAATCACAGAGAGCAAAAAGTGTTGTATCATAATAATTATTTATGTTGTGTTTTCTCTGAAATAAGAGCACTTCAGAGAGAGTAAATATTTTTCAAGATGATTGTACATTTACCAACTTCACATCAAGTTAGCTTTCGGATAGAAATTCAGTAACTGAGCAGAAAAATTTCTCAGATACATTATTACACTCACTGGCCATAAGTATTGCAACATTGAGATTCACACCAAAGTTCAGTTTGGAGAACTGTGTTACAATAATTTATTTTATTTTATTTACACTACTTAAGACTTCTTGAAAGTGCCTGTGTTTTGAAGTCAATGTTCTTTTTTACTGTTCTTGCTCGGAAACAAAGTCCTTCAATACTTTGTCGGGTAACCACTTGACCTGATAATTGCGGCCATCCGTCTAGGCAATGTCTCGTACAAATTCATGTTGCAGTGTAATTATGGATCACTTTCTGCGAATCTCTATATAGTGCGTTTCACAGAGTAGTGTATAGCGCCCTCTAGTGGTTAGGCATGTCCGTGTACGCGTTTAATTAGCTGATTGTTTATTTACAAACACTCGATCCTGGGGGTGTCGAGGTACAGGTATGACACTGTATAAGCATGGTATACGCCACACTCCTTACATTCTGGGAAAGTTCCAACGTTTCCCGTTGTTTCCAAGATTTTATTGTTAGTTATTTTATTTTAAATGTCTAAAACTTGTATCGATTATGCATTGTCAGCAACATATACACGGAGGTGGATTTCTCGAGAAAAAATTATGTTCCTCATTTTAGTTTTCAAATTACATTTAAACTTCATAATACTCGAATCAAGATACTTGCTTAATTAAACATAATTATACTCTTTTAGAAGTGGCAATTTTATTGAAATTACCTTCGTTTATCCTAAGGGTCAAAGAATACGCTGGCGGGCGCCAACTGGGGGACGACTCGGCAAGTTTAAGAAACAAGATGGTCCCCCAACCTAACGACTTTAGAGTCAACCCTCGTTTATTTCCGGAACAAATTCGGTCCCTATAGTCTGAACATATCCACAGTTGAACCAATCCTTTTTGTACGGTTGAACTTTGAGGAATTCATCAATTACCTTGTTTCCTCTCACCTTATTCCGTTAAGGAGTCTACCCTTCACTATATAAAACTCCCCTCACATACTGACAGTTTATAAGATGCATCATCAGTTATACATGTACTTCATCCAGGGTTTACACCAAGATAAAAATAAGTCCACGGACAACCACCAATATCCTTCCGTAGTATAACCCAGGCGGGGGCGTATCCAGGGTGGCTACAAAACATTGATGCCAAATGTATGCAATAAAATTAATGACATCGCAAATATATTCGCAAATATTCGCCAAAAAATTCACAAAAAATTCACGACATCGCAATATTTGCGCAAATATTCGCGAAAAAATTCACGGCATTGCGCAAATATTCGCGAAGAATTTCACGACATCGTGAATATTATTTTGCGCAAATATTCGCGAATGCGATGTCCCTTCAGGGCCACCATACAACACTGACCAGCACTATGGCGAAAAAACATTTTCACATACCCTATGTTAACCACGAGGGCGCTATAAGCGACCCCCGTTTCCAAACCGTTTTCTCAGAGTGCGTTAGCAAAACAAATGATTTGCACAGGGAATTATTAGGGAAACAAGATTTGGCGGCACTCGTACAATACCGGTAGTATTGGTAGTTGGTAACAGGTCAAATTGTATTTCATAAACAAGTTTTTTGGCTGGTTTCCAAAAGTATTATTCCTTCAATAAATATAACTAAGATTGTACTTGTCTACTATAGGCATACCGTACTTAAATAGAAGGTACAGCATACGAGTACATATATAATGCCAACTCGAATCAAGATATACATTTAAAAACAAAGCCGAGAAACTGTCAACTTATTGCGATGGGAAATAGCTAAAAATGCATTCAGATTTGTTTGTATTCATTATAAAAGGCAGAGTACTTTTTTCTTAAACCAAACTGGAAATTATTTCACTTTTCTTAAAACAGCACCTCAGACAAAAATATGTGTCTGCTTTACAGAAATTGAGTTTTATATTTCATTGCGATCATTGGGTTATTTTTGAAGTACAAATGCTATGTCTTAACTAAAATATATTTTATTAAATTACATAAAAGATATATTTTTGTATTAATTTTTGTTTAATTTATATGATTTGATGCTCGATTTGAATTAATCGATATTAATGTTGTATGCCTTATTGATTTATTTTATTAATTTGTTTTATTGTAATTAATTTTAAATGTTTTTATTTAAAATTATTTATTTAATCAATTTTTTAAAATAATTTATCATAAGATATTCCATTTGATTTTGTTAACAAACCTTTCTATGTTAATGTTTATCTTGTTTCCATAGGCCTATCTTGCATTTTATTTTAGTTTACGTTTACTTTACCCCATAGTGTCATATCTTTGAAAATGTATTCCATTCATTATATCAGTGTTATAATTATTTCATTGTATTTATTCACGTCCGTATATTTCCTCGCTGTTGTACACTGATTACATTATAGCACGCCACCTCCGCTGCTTTTGCGGCAGGCGGGCTGGTCGGCCAAGCACGGCCTGCGAACATGTACATGTACACGTACATGTACATGTACATGTGTACATTTATATGGTTCTATTATTGAACAAGGCTGCAGCAAGTACAACACAAAACAGTCAAGCATCCACCATTCATTTTACACACAACAAAACAGGGTGGCCTTCGTTCCTGAGGAATAGCAAGTTACTCCTTATAAAAGCCGTTTTTGTTCCTTTTATTCTTCTAAAAACAGTATTTGCTTTTTATGAAATGTTTTTTTGTTCATTAAGTATTGATGTGTTTGCTTGAAAGCCTTCGGTCTTCGGGAAATGCATTTATTTTATGCTTTTACTCGAGTTAACAAAAATAAAAAAATTATGTAAGCAATTTTTTCACATCCTGCTTTGGCCTTTTTTTCTTAGTCCTGACAAAGCGACGCCACCGGGTGATGATACCGTCGCAGGAGGGCAGAGATAAGCGGAGTCGTAGCGATGGATTTGCCCGCGAAAATGAAAATAACTTCTTCAATCGAGCCGTGAAACGTGTGCTGGCTGCGAAGAGATTGCAAACAAAAGACCGAATGGAAATACAGCCTCGTCTAACGTCACTCTTCAATTACGGCCCGGTAATTTGAGAACTGAGGGCAGTGTGCTTACTCCCTCTGCAACCTTGAAACATTGGACCTATTTTATTGCTGATTTTGCAGAGAAGTGGGCAAAGTTAAGAGTATTCAAATAATTCTAAAATACAAAGATCATACTTAATAGAAAATATGTTTTAACTGTAATAAATAGGCAGAAATTAAATATTTATGAAATTATTTAAAAGGCGTTCCAGAGGGTTTACAAGAAATCCTAATCGAAAGCAGCATGAAAAGAATGCTAGGGACAGTCCACCGCCCAGGAATGTAGTGTCCTACCGAGCCAGCATGAATTAGTTCTCAAATAAATGAAGAATAGGTAATTCCTGCGCGCCCATTATCACCTGGCAAACTTGGGTTAGTTTTGAAATCTGATCAAAAAATTATGGGGATGGAGAAATGCTGTCGGGAGGACTTTTTTGCGGTGTTTTTCGCCCTGCCTGGCGCATGGATTTCGCAGTCTAAATATTTGTAATGTCGCCTTTTGCTAGCATTTCAGCCATGCAGAATGTGCGCCATAAGAATTACGTGTGATCAAGTCTTTCCGATGGTTTGCTAAGATTCCATGTTATTCTCCAAATCACTCCTTCAAAAACACGTGTGTCGGACAGAAGAATCGAAAGTCGTTTATCTATGATACCTTGTGGACCAACACCGGCCGCGCTGCCTCTTTATTGGAGGGAAGAGTACAGGGGATAATTTGTTCCTAGTATGGCAGCCAAAGTCGCTGGAAATGTCAATTGCGATCAAGAAATTAGCTCTCGTCCGCAGGGCCAACAAGCAGCAAACAACACAATGGACAACACGGGCCAGGATTTCAGGCCCTCATCCCGCAACAATGCTGGTGGGGAGGGGGAAAACGGGCCTTCCGAGAACCAAGGATCTGGTATGAATAACGCCATGACTTCGGCCGGCCAACCACCGGGAAATACTGGGACTGATATAGGGACAAAGACAGCAAGCAATGTTGGATCAGGCATGCCTGGTTCGAATTCTGGACTGCTACAACAAGACGGCCATGGTGGACAAAGTGGAATGGGCCCGGGCCACCATCCTTCTCAAAATCAAAGTTTAGACCCTTATGCTGGGCCAGGCGGAACTTATCAAAGTAACAGTAGTATGCATAACCAACTATTAGACAATTCTGGCCCAAAATCTGGTCCAAACATGTCTGGAAGTGAGGGCTACAATGGCGGATATTATGGGAATCGAAATGCTGGTTTCGGCATGACAAACCAACATGGCGGACACCAGGCAGGAAACGCACCGCCGAACTCTGCATTAAACATGAATATAGGTCCAAATCAGAATCAAAATATGACAAACAATCCGTATAACCAATTCGATGGTCATATGGGATCTAGACAGGGATATTCCCCAATGGTTATGGGGTCTCGGGCGGGTCCAACCGTCCCACCAATGCCGCCGAGTTACGGTTCGTCGCATCAGCAACAACCCAAACCGTACGGAGGCGATCGAATCTCGAACTCGGCACCAACCCTGTCCCAACTTCTTCAAGGCCAGAAACACGTGCCAAACTATTCTAGTAGTTACCCTTCTCCAGGGGAAAACATGGTCAAGGGGTCTGATGGAGGCGGATCACTCGGAATGATGACAAACCAAGGATCGGGAGGATATCATCAATCGCCTCAAAACTGGGGACAAAGAAGCACGGGCATGTCGCATTCGCAAGTCCATCCACAGTCAGCAAGTGGCAGCGGCTACAGCCCAAACATGGTCAGGAACCAGGTAAGCATACTCTTGACTTTGTCAAGTTTGCCCCTCAAAATTCTTCCATGTAGGCCTACAGTTTTATGAGCTTTTCTGTCACTTGTGTGTTATTTTATTACATAAAAAACTGATTTCTTTAACAAGTTAAAAAAAAAAGGAAAAAAACCGTGGCAATTTTTTTTTCCGACAAAAAACAACAACATCGAATGCCAAATCACGACGATGTAATTTTTCAAAAGTTTAATAGTTTGGTGATCTGATGAGTTGTAGAGACATTTTCCACAATGTCTTTTTCTCTATGGTCAATGGGTGTCAAGTACAAGTTCGACGACGTGTGCGCCCGCGAGTTGTTTTGAATTTGGAGGTAAACTTGGAGCTATGTGACAGCTGTGCATTTTGTTACACATTCGCGCGATGATTGGTCAACACCGGCGAGTTGTCAGACCATTCATTAAAATGTTGCTTGACTGAATGTCAGATTAATAATAACATTTGAGTACTCTGTGACATTCATAATCCTATAATTGACTAGCAAGGGATTAAATTACATTCCCCAGCCCTGTTTGCCTTTGTAGTTGTATAAAAGACTGGAGGAAGTGATTGTTGAATTTGCACCAATTCATCTGGGGCCTGAGCATAGCTTATTCATTGTTTATTTGCATTTTAATTTCAGACATTGGTTGTTGCGAAAGTTGTTGGGTTTTTTTCAGAGAAAGATATATCTAATACAACGTTGCTTTTAATTTGTTATTTTTTCATCCCAGTTGTAATTCCATACCGTTCTGGTGTTCTTGTGATTTTTTTTAATATCATTATTTTTTGTTTGTGCATTTGGGGTCTCTGGAGAAATGAAGTTTTCAATTATTTATTTGGTTTTAAATTGTTTTCTACCTTATTTTATTTTAGGACAAGGAGCCACTACTTATACTTTTGCGTTTAAAAATCAGTTAAATAGGAATACATTTTCTTGCTTGAACGAATGCATTAAAATGTTACTTTTCAATATAGTTTACTTTTATTTTGTCATTTTTTATTCCAGCATTATTTTGGGATTACTGTTTTTCATGGTTAATTATTACCAAATGTCTGCATAAAGTAAGACAATCAAATACATTAGTAGTCATTTGTGACAGGTAATGACAAGAAAGCATGTGTTTTTCTATCAATCTTATTGGAAACACTGCTCTTTACAATCTTAAATTCAAGGAGTCAGCCTAATCAACGATTTAAATCGGTAGTCTGACAAAATTAAATTTTTCTTTTTAGTTCACAGACATTTTCTAGGACAATGTCTCTTCGGTTCATACTTAACATGATTGCGACAGCAGAGCAAATTACTGTGAAATCAACAATGAAATCTTGCACTTTCATAATTGTAGACGTCATGAAATTTGATTTGCTTTCGCATTCACGTGAAGAATGAACCGGCCTTTATTATTAAAATAAAAATGAATGGTGTTATAACTTTCAGTAAGACAAAAGAGATTTAAAAAATATAGTCTCTGCAAATTGTTCTTCTGACGGTGACTAACAAATTAAAATGTAACAGTTTTGACTTGACTGCTGTGTTAGAAATGCATTTGTAGCTTGCTGCCTACACTTTATGATTATTGCTTTATGGACATTACAATGTTACACATGTTTACATTAACACATTCAAATTGATGGAATGAAATTGAAAAGTAACTATGTTGTGTGATAGATGTATAAGAAGATGGTTGATCTTGCTCCACAATGTAAAAACAACCTCTAGTATTAACAAATGAAGACCGCAACATTTAGCAATATTTCCAATAATTTTGGAGCTGGTTGAAATACTGAACAATTACATCAAGGAAGATTGCACCATGACATCAACCTTTTGCTGATTTCCATGAGGTCTCTCTCATCATTTCCAATTGTTTGTGGTATTTTCCTTGCAACCACCGGTGACTAGGGTTAAAATCCCACTGCAGTCAAGATGTGCATTGGGTTTTCGGTCCCTACCTGATCACAAGGGGTTCTTTTTCTCCATATTATCTCTCGGGTTTTCCTCCTACCTCTTAAAACTCAAAATTACTTCATTTATATCTCACAGGGCAGGCTAGTCTCGCTACAGTGCCTATAGCCATTATAGAGGATTCCTTGGTGTCACTGCTAGAAATAAAAAAATAAATGTCAGAAGTTTAGTTTTGTGAGCTGGGAAATAAGTTTTATGAATACTGCTACATGACGATACATAGTACTTGACTTAAGTTTGCCTATGTTAGGGCAAATCCTTAAGGCTGGTTTATTGTTCATGCATAATGTGAATGCAAAGCAAATTGCTGTGACATTGAAAATGAGAACAGCTTTCAGGAATGTTGCTTTGCTTTTTACATTCTCTTGAAATATAAACCAAGTGTTTCTTGCATTTATGCCCAGACAGGACCGACATGTATAGGTGCATAGCAGTCTGTCAGGCTCGTAATAGTCCTTTGGCTGTGGATACAGGAAATGCTTTTTAAGCAAAGAGGTTGTTTATTTGCTCTTCCATGATTCATTGGGATTCTATGAATTTTATTTTTTTCTGTGAGCATTTTGGAAATGTTTTATTTCTTAATGCCACGTCTAAATGAAAGTTCTCTAGTGGTTGAATCAAAGTTTCCAATGAAAACATCTCTCCCACACAAAATGGAAATACATTTCCTGCTGCATAATATTACAAAGTAGACTTGGCTGCAAGCCTGAAGTCTTCTGTAGTGAGCCCTTTGATGCAATGAACATGTTACGTGTACACTGCATAAAAGATGGTTTTCACATCTACTGACTAGCGACCAACTCTATTCTGCTAATGCAGATGGGTTTCTGATTGGTCAGTTCTGTGTAAGCAGCTCAGTCAACATGGCGGCATACTATTTACGTACAGTTTATGCAAGTGTAATCATTACGAGGTCCATTTAAAAATAAGGTTCAAAATTAACATTGGTTCAGTAACGAAGCTTTTGGCCATGGAAAATTTGCATATTACTAAATTGTAGACTAGTAGTCCAATAAACATTTTCCCCTTGTGTGTATTACAGAGTGGTACATGCTCTTTATTTGCAAATGTTTTTAGTGCAGGAAAAACCATACCGGTCCAGTAAATTATATGAGCTAGTTGGTCAGACATAAATGTACTGATACTTTGGGGGGGGGGGGGGGGGGGACATTCTAGCAATCCAATTACTTATAAAAAAGTAACTTCAACTGCATGTAAATGTGAGAACAAGAAATGATTTCATTTTCAGTGTGCGAAATTACAGGTATGTGCAGGTGATATTGAGAAGAAAAAAATTTAAAAAAAGGAAAAGAAAAAACCTTATTTTGTTTACAGATATTCAAGATCTAGTCTCCTTTTAACACCAGTCATAAAGGAATAGGTTTGTCACTCCAATTTCTCTTAGTCATGTGGTAGACCTTCCTTGCAACACTTCTTGAAGGAATTGTACATAGTGATAGCTATATTATAAGTCCAGATATTTTTTCTATTAAAAATATATTTTGTAGGGAGCCTCTTGAAGCTTTTCATCCTCTTTGAATCATGCTTGATGAAATCCTCTGACAATCTACATGGCACGTTGGCGTCTGAAACCAGCAGCTGCACACACAATCAGCACTACAGTATTGGCGGCAAAGGATCAATCTCTAGTGCATTTTTATGAAGTATAGTAGTCAGTTGCTCATAAATGTTGTAGGTTGATGGGGGAGCTGAATATTGCATTCGTTTACTACTCGTATAGTTATCTTCCTATAGAGCAAGATCTGATCCCAAGTCCCAACGCTACTTATGTTTATGGACTTCAAATAGGTATATGAAATATTTCTAATTTCTGACAAATTTTAAATCAAGAAGCAAAAAACTCTTAATATGTCAGTTTGTGAATTCTTTATATTTACAAAGTAATTTCAAGGCTATAAGTTTATTTGATTTTTAAGGAGGGTATATGCATGAACTCCCAAATGATGAAGATAATAATAAACCAAGGCATTTAAAGATTTTTTGTGTATTAAAATTAGCAAAATTAGCAAAACACATACAATATCCATTAGACAAGTACATGATATATATGAAGATTGTATTCACATATCACACGTAGTTCCAGATTTGAATATTCACGTCTAGTTCAGTATATGATCGACAACTTGATGACAAAAAAACATGACAAATACTTAATTTTGTTGTCGTATTTTGGTTTTTAGAGACGTGACGTGTCATGTAAAACCAAGCTGTATAGGAACAGGATCCACACACCGTTCACTACGTGTTCTCCCCCCCCCCCCCAATGGCTGCAACAGTACGTAGCCATGGGTCACATGTTTGGTATAAATGGTAGTGATGCTTGTTTCAGTGACCATGAAGGAACAGAGACATTGTGCGTACTTTATAGGGGATTGGTTGGTTTGGTACAGTGGTGCGTTTTAGTTAGATTAGGTTGAAGATAATTATGTTGTACTGTGTAATGGTTTGTCTGGTAATGTTTCAGATTTATGTGACACCATGCTACTGACTTTGGTCTTTTCCAGTGTTCAGGTATAGATGGCAAATTACTACATTAGGCTCGGGCGGTTTTTCGGTAAAACCAAGTAGTCACGTTTATTATTTTTTTTAACCGACACCGAACCGAGGGATTTTTACTAAACTGAAATACTGCCAAAATCAGTTTTCAAAAATAAAACCGTAGTTTAATAAAATCATCCATTTTTTAACCCCAGAGCGGGGCAATTTATCCCGACAGTGGAGGCTTACTTTTACTGGTCCTCATTGTATCCTTGTTCTTCGGCGATGATTATTGAAGCAATGCATTTCCTGTGATCTTTAGGAACCCCGATGGATAAATTGTTATTTAAAATGCACCATGGTCACACATGGTACATGTATGTAAGTATACATGTACACATGTACATGTGTACAATACTGTGTAGGGAATTCCCTTTTAGTTTTTTGTGTTTATAAATCTTTGAGTTGAATTTCCCGATTCTAGTATATATTTAAAAAAGAAGAAATTATGGCCCAGTGGAATAAGATTTGTAAATAAAAAGTAAAAGTAACTACGATTTAGTACACTCTTTATGACTTTGACTAGCCCGTTGGACTACTTTGAAAGGTGTTTAACCCATCCGCCGCTATTTTAACTGTCATTTGGCTAGGCCAGTGGACTACCGTAATATGTAAAACCCTGGTTTATATTTCATAACAAATAATACAGAAAAAAAATTTCATACAAATTAATAAGCAACAGTGCAATAAATATATTAAATAAAAATAGTAGATTTGTATTGCTCTCTGATTATATGTAACATCAGTAATCAGTAACTTTTTAATTATTTTTCTTTTCTTCAAAAAAAAATCTTGGAAACTGAAAACCACATTTTTTTTTTCCTGACGGTAAACCGGCTAGCTAAAGATTGAAAACCACCCAAGCCTATATATTACACCCACCTTTTAGTTTTGTGATGAATATCAAGATCATGTAGGTATTCAAGTATTCATCAACTCAGAGATAATGATTAAGTACAGTTCATGAATACTCATTTTGAATTCATTAACTCTAACTACCCCATATCCTCCAAAATCCTCCAAGGGGTACTTTCAGCACTATTGGAAACTGGTACTTTCACCTCTTCAAATGGGGCAAAATCACTACCTGGCAAGAAGTACAGGCCATAAGTGCTGAATATGAAAGATCAATGAAAATGCTTGGTGCATTTTGAAGATAAGGGCATGTTTCCAAAAGTGCACTGAAGGATTTTGGAGGGTTCAGGAAGGTTCCTAGCCAGAATACCTAGGGGATTAGGGTTAAGGGTTCTGGAAGTTTTCATTTATATTTTGTATTCATTATTTGTCAAATAACAGTTCCCTAAATTCCCATTTCCCTAAATTCCCATTTCCCTAAATTCCCATGTTGAAATAAATCTGACGTAGCAATGACGTTTAATAAAATTAAAAAATTAAAATAAAATTTACCTATGAAATATCATTTACATATATACAAACATGTAGGTCTTGAGATAATTAATGATGGTTACACTTAAATTACCAGATATATTAACAGGTATGCTCAGTGTTTAAAATACAAGTTAATCCAACATGTGCAATATTTCATAATAAGTGTTTATACACGCCTAATGACATTCATGGTACATTAGATCCATCACAGCCCAAGTGACTGTACTTGGTGGATCATTTTATGATGTGATGTTATTGAGGGGGAAATCTATGAATGAAGGCCATGTGGTTGATTGGAATGTGTGGAATGTGAATGCCACCTGGTCTGAGTCACAGCAGAGGTCAGACAAGAGGGGATTGCCCCACAACCTACCTCAGTCACATGACCTACACTTGCATAGATTTGGTGTTTACACTGGGGCATTAAATAATTCAGGCTTTCCCCATTGTGCAGTAGGGTCTGCACTGGGAGATAATAGTGATGCTATTTATAGAATTGTGCCCCAGATGAATGGGTTTTGAGTTGCTAGCTTGCAATGTGACTGCTTGAGTAAACACAAGCTTCATGATGTTGGGGATAGCCCTGCTATTTTCATACTGCTTATCATTATTATGGTAATGAGAGGGGGTTTCCCTTTGTCAGTGGTGAAATGGAATATCCCCTTTGAGTGGATGGTGTTATTGAGAGTAGATAATTACCTGTGTGGTTAGCATAAGAGGCCATCATTATGCTATACAATACTCATTATTGATTTGACTGGTTTGTCAAGGTTTGGGTATTTGTTGTCATTTACATAAGTGGATACATGTGTCAGTCAGTTGAATTGTGTAGCATCTATGTATTCAATTAATTTCACATACTTTAGTTGACAATGAAGTCTTCTTTTGTGCTGATGAAATATTAGCGGCCTACAATTTAACCAAACTCAAAACTTGTATTCATGTTTGTATTCTGTCTCATTTTACCTTTGAGAAAGAACCTGCTTGGTTCAAAACATAAGGCCAATATTAAACCATTATCAAAACTGTAAAAAAAATGAAAACAAATTTCACACTTGAGTAATAATTTGAGAATTGTTCAAGCTAAACTCGGTTAATATTGTCCTCACTCAATGGACAGTCTTTTGAATTATACCTCATATATTAACTGTCATTGATAGCATTTCTATTATTCTTGTTCTGTTCTACTTCAAAACACTAACATACTTCAGAGTATTCCCATGTTTTTTGTGGGCTTACAGTGTATATGATGATGATTCTAATATAAATGTTTGAATGTTGAGATAAGAATATAAGTTGCTTTCAAATGTATTGTGACAACAGGAAATATTGGCTGTGACTGGTTAGTCTATGTGAATAGGCCAATGCTTAAATATGAACCATTATAATTTCCTACTGTAAGCTGACTTCCTATCAGTTGTCATAGTATTGTAAATGTGTAGCTATATTCTTCTACTGAGGAAATTCATGTCTGCGATAACATAAGTTCACGATCAAACTTTGGCCATCTTGACCAATCATTACATTCATTACTTTCAGACAGGTCACAACAATAGTAAAATTAACTGCTGAGTTGCTACATGTACATACATGTATGTGTACATAACTTTTGATATAATGAAAGTACCAGTCCGTATTTTCTTGTATTTACTTCCTTGTTTTGTTTCTAGTTGTTCATGGCATAATGCATGTACTCAGCAAACAGTTTTCCTGCAATAAACTTTGAGGCATTGGATATACATTGTATTTCATTGTAAGTTGATTGATTAACATAAACCTTTTTGGATTGTATACGCAGAACACATGTTATATTTTCTTACTTTCAGTATTTTGGAATGTTTTACTTAACCATTTTATTGACTGCTTTATGTTCTTTGTTGATCCATAAAGGTTGTAGCAGAGAGTGGTCCAAACCCTGTGTTGAAGCGTCCCTATCCAGGGGGGCCATACCAACAGCAAGGCAGTAGGCAGTACCCTGGCATGGCACAACCAATGTATCCTGGTAGCCATATAACTGGATCGAGGACAACCCATAATGCACAGGGGCAAAGCGGGATGGTAAACATGATGGGAAACAGCAGCCAATTTGGTCAGCAGGTATGGTACATTGACATAACTACAATCTGCGTGTTTACTTCAAATTGTGTGTGCTATAATAAAGATAAATCAATTTGCCAAGAACAACTGAGTCATACCAAATTATAATAAAAGATACATTTGACGTAATAGAAACATTTTGGTTCAGCAACTTATATTTAGCAGTGGTCAATAGATGATTTTCACTTGATGACACACCGTGCAAAATCGGCCATCTTTATGGGCAATGACTAACCATTTTTGAGCGCACACCTACATGTATGCGTTATGTGTGAGCACTGTGTGTGGCATGCAGGCGTTTTATCAAATTCTGTGTATCATTGGTCGGTGAAGCACTTTAACTACCTAGAAAAATTAGATTACTTAAAACAGCTCAAAGCTAAATCCAAGTTGCCCATGAAGATGACGTCTAGATCTATACTGGTTATTATAGTGACATTATAATAATGTAGTTTAGTTAAAGAGAAAATACAACTTTGGTTATGACTAAATTATTATCTTTGCACTGACTCTGTGTAAAGATTATACACATATCAATCATCCAGAGAAATGATTTCATAATGTAAAATTTACCCAAAAAAGTTTCTGAACTTCAACGTTTTGTAATTTTTTTACATAACAAAAACTATAAAACGTGACATTTTTTCATTGTTTCCTCAAAAAAGATGAAAATCTTTGTGATGAAACTCTCTAAAGGTTATTTTTGTGATATATTTCTTGAAATCTAGAGGGTTGAAATGAGCGTATGTTACTGAATATCAATGTTGTACCTTCTCTTTAAATGGAAGTGGTAATTATTAAATAGTGGTATTGAAATACATGTTGTAGTAGTCTCAAATAGTGTCATATTTCACACACAGATCTTTGTCATTTGATTGATGGAACACACATCACATGTCATCCACTAGATTTGCCATTGCTCCTTAGCTCCAAATATTCTACTACAAGCGTTCCTATAGCAACTTACATGTATAAGACAGTACATGTAAGAGCATTCTTATAGCAAAAAGTGTATAAGATAGTTCCATACTATCTGACTCATGAAACATGCATAGGTAGGGATGCTTGTAACTCAGATCATTGGATCAACCTCTTTCCCGATGCTTTTGAGCAACATCGATCTCAAAATTGGTAAAGATACTATTTGGGGAAAAGGTTGCGATTCAATAAACAAACTTTGCAACAATATGGCAGTTGAAAAACCTTCCAATTTGATAAAACATCTGGAATGGCATGATATTCAAAAGGTGATTGAGAGGCTGATGAAATGACTTTATTTAAGAATTCAAATGACAGAAAATGCTGATAATTGTTATGTTCTGGATGACTGATTATTAATGTATGTGAAAATTAACCGGAGTTTACTTCATGTTATCAAATGACAAGGATCTATGTTTGAGTTAAATATAAAAGTGCCATTATTTAAAGTGCCATTATCACTTGGTAACATCTGAGCTGATCTATTGCACTTGGGTTCGATTTCACCTCGTGCAATGTTTAGTTGAGATGTTACCGCGTTATATAGAATTTGTTTCATTTTACTCTGATGCACGCATATATTTGTATACGTTATGTACAAGTGTACTTGATGTAGTATACATGTGCATAACAGTGCACAAATATTCTGAAGTTGTGTTTTGAGAGGTAGATTATTAAAGACTAATATATGGGTATGAATGTCACTTTAGTATGAACAGATGCCCACACAATATGGTCAACAAGGCCAGGGCATTGAGTACAATCAACAACAGTCATGGCAACAGTCATCAATATGGCAACAGCATCAGCAGCAACAAGGCATGTCACCATATAGCAACAACCATCAACAGTCGCAGCACCAACCATTGTGGAATAACTCACAGCCTATGTCTCAGGTACAGCAACAGTGCTTACCAGAAACACGTACATCACATGTACTAACACTGGCCTACCAGACTATACACTATATACTTCACATTATGCTAACATGGGTGTGCTTTGGCTAATCGTCTGGTTTCGGGATATGGATCACTTTTTTGGCAGCTTGTGCTTACTCTGAAAGACTAATATCAAATGCACTTACATTTGAGATTCTGTGTGGACTCTAATTACAACATCTGAAGCTAATGTTTAGGCTTCTAAGCCATATTATTTGACAGTTTGGAATATTGGTTTCTATTCTACTTCACACATAACTAGTATTTCCATCTGTTACATGTTTAAAGGTGCTCTGAGCATCCACATCCCTTTTAAGTTGAACACAGATATATAAGATACAGAAGGTTAAACAAGTTTCTAATGTCCTGTTTGATTGTAATGGTACAAGTAAATTTTGATAGATGAAGATGGTTTGTTTTTATAACGTTTTTAACATATTTGGTAATGCATCTTTCACTGATAGATGGATACTTGAGACGTAAGGGGGCAGCAAACTTACCGGTCCTTTTCAATTGTTATATTTCAAGAACAAAGAAAAGGGACAGGTAAATCTGTTGTATCCTAGTGTCACATAAGTGTCCTATTCCTAGTCAAAAATAAAATACAATTATCAGATGTACCAAGAGTTCCCATATCTTCTATTTCTGAACAACCATGAAAAAAAGACTTCATAAAAAAACACGGAACAATAGCTTCAAATTCAAAAGAAAAATCAGTGAAAAAGTTGCAAGGGAACACATTTTTAAAAATTGAATCCAGAAATAATGGGATGTAGATGTGCATTATTCATGTACCATTTCTATTCTATCCTATTCTTCATGTAGTATAGAAGGACTCTATCCTATAATAAAATCAGTGAATCATACTGCACCATGAAAACATTTTTCTGAAAATTAGGTGAAGATGTAGAATTTCTTCTGTTTTGATAACAGGTTTTTCTCTAAAGTCATGAATTAATGTTTGTCTAAAGTCGGGACAAAAAGCCTTATACAAACAGAAGGAAAAACACGGTAGAAATGTTTTATTAGTGGATATCAATAAAATAAACATTGAGTTTGGTTCTTTACGTGAGCTTCATGTTTGAAGCTGATAATGTAAAATGCTGCATTTCTGATTGCTCTTACTGATGGGATGCCAGTAATGCACACAGTTCTCCAGACACAACTAAACATTTAACATGTGCTATTTTTAAAACAGAAATTGTAATTTGTATTCAGGAAAAATAAATTAACCCTTGGACCAGCTATTGGGAACATACCAATAAAACTTTTATGGTAAAAAAGTGGACAGAAAGAGGGTGGGGAATGGGTTGAGATGTCACTCATTTCTCATTAATTTGGTGTACAATAAGTAATTTATTTTCAGCGATGACAATAATTTGTTTATAAGTTCTGAAACTTGAACATCTTTTTTTCCATATTATAATAGCAGCTGGTTCTAAATCTTTGTTTCATTATTGATCTATGATGCAATGTGCACAAAATGGTGATGTAGTATAAGGTTTTATTTCATTGTACTATGGGTAGTAAGTGATTTATGTATAGTTCTCTTTGAATATCCGCAACGTGTTCATCTTAACCCTCTATTGGTGAAAATGCACACAGTTTGTCTTCATGATAGGATACTTTGGCGTCAAGCGAGCAATACACATGTTACGGTCCAACACGCCTACTTCTGCCATTACAGCAATTAAAAATACACTTAACTAAAGCACTTTTGATCAGCGGTGATCTAAAAACATGAGTCCTCAGCAGCTAATGAACGAAGCGGATACTCATTACAGAGCTAACACTGTTGGGGAAAATCTACAAGATAACAGGGTTTGTTATTCAAGAATTATACTAGACCAGTAATATTTTTACAAGACCAGTGCCAAAAAGAAGAGAAACACATTTGAGTGTTTTTTTGTAAGGGAAAACTACAAGCCAGCTGTGTAGTAGGTATTATAAGACCTACGTTAGTATTACCACAGAGCAAGAATCGTCCTTGCTCTATGGTATTACATAGTAAATGACCTGTTGCTCATTGATTTCTTCTATATAGCAGGATTATTTATCTCCTAATTGGCTCTTGTTATTTCAAGAGAAGACTTCCCACCCTACATAATACTGAATCTAATGATATTAAAGTCTATTTATCATCTCACCATAATGTATTGAATGATCTCTCAGTAGTCATCTCGGACAATAGTTGGTTTTATTCACTCATTCTAAAATGTATTGGTGTGGCTCATGCAATATATTTTCACCCGATTGTATGGCTCCATTAATCTAATGATTCTGCCAATATATAAAACACAAAAAAATTCACCTCTACAGAAATTAAGTATAAATAATTAATTTTTGGAAGGCAATTTTGTATGTTTCAACATTTGTGTCGGTACATTTACATGTAGATTGGTATTTTCTGTGTGATATACTCTTTTGTTATGAGGATCATTATATTTTAAAGCTATATTTAACAGTCCAGGCCATTATAGACGATGGAGAAATGCTACACGAAAAATATCAAAAGGGATCGTTTAGATCGTAAAATTCAATCTTTGGTAATTTTAAATAGTTTAAAATATGATGAACTGTACTTGTTAATTAAAAATTATGTAGTTTTAAGGATTGAGAAAATATTTTAAAAATTATTTTCCCATCGTCTTCCATGGTGAATTTGTTTATCATTTGTTCTTGTTCATGAAAATTATATTACACATGTTTATTATTGATGGTGAAAAACCTGTTAATTTGTTGAAAAATGAGTATTGTACAATTATTGTGTATATCATGGTGCAGTATGGTCCATGCCAGTTTATATCATTCTTCTGACTTACTCTTATTTGTTTTAACTCGTTACAAAATTCTACAAACTATTCACTTAATACTCATTGCAAAATCATCATGTCATTCTGAATAAATGTTGTCAGTCAAATAAAACTGTACATCTGTACTTCCCTTAGGGTTTGCAAAATGTTGGAAAAGATCACTGACTGCATATTTGTTCTCCAAACTAGTTTTTTTATTTGACCATTAAAACAAATATACACTTTTTGTAAAATGTCTGTGCATACTTCATAAGAAACAAGAGTTTTTAGCTTATTGCAGTGTGAAAATGTCATTTCTATCGTGAAGTTTACTTCTCTGGAAGACAAAAATTCATCTGCAAAATCAGTTGATTAAGTGCACTTAAATGATAACACCTCGGATAGAAATATCTCAAGGGTTGTTTGATATCATCAACTTTTACACCAAGTAAGTTTTATGTAAAACTGTGATCATTTCAATTCTAATAATGAATAGGAGATTTAAATATAGACTACGTATTTTGTAGATGGTAATTTTGCAAACCCTGATTATACACATGTACTTATTCACGTCTTGTCTAGCATCTGTTGTCCATAAACACCTTGGTAAAGATTTCAGCTAACAACTTTTTTTGGTACATTTACCTGCAACACTTATCAAATATTTACTGCATGTTAAGCTGCAAGGTTTTCAAACTTGCTGTTTGAAAATGGAAATGTCATAAAAATGTAAGGTTTTTGTATGAAATACCACTGATCCACTTGCAGGATGCACTAAAATATTTTTTTACCCGCAGTAAGTGGGATTTGCAAGCCCTACTGCGAGTTAGATATTAGATGTAAATTGAAATCCACTTCAACAATTTAGAAATCCCTCAATCAAAATTAAAGGAACCTTTTGCACGAGAGTTGAACAATAATCCTACATGATAATGACATTGTTCCCTTTTCTTATCTCAGCAGCAGCAGCCGCCTCAGTCTTCATCTAGTTACCAGCAGCCTCAACAGCCCACGCCTAGCTACAGTAGAGGAGGACAACAGGTGACACCCAGCAACAATAAATCTGGAAATCCCCCTGATGAAGTGAGTGTTGCTAACAGACCACCCAGTCTGCCTGTAAGTCTCTCATCCAAACTAACCCCCACCATGTCTGTCCTATATGCAGGGGTGGAGACAGGGTCTCAGTGAAGGCTGGGTATATTGCAAAAAGGGGCAGCACAATGAACAAAATGGGGCTCACATAAACACTTATGGTAAATTGACATGCTCGGTGTAGGGGGGTGGGTTGAATATCCTCCTCTGACCCCTGTGGATCCGCTAATGCCATGACAGTTACATTGTGTTTTATTTGTAAATCTACACCCCTGTGTGTATCTGTACCTTCTTGGTCTTGTTTTGTCTATATGTAAAAAATATGAACATTTACATAGATACTGTACCTTTATCACTCTGTGGCCATCTTTGTCTGATAACCCGTATGCAAGTACAGTTATAGTGCTAAAAATCAATACATCATAGGGCCAGCCTAATTTCCTGTGAACATTTGCAAAAAATCAGAACATTACATTTTTATGTGTGAATTACACGGCAAAAGCTTGATTCACCACTTCTGATATTTGCATCAATAGAGCGGTCTGTCTTAGTCTAACAACTACTAGTGTTAACACTCAGCAGCCAATATCCAACCCCCAACCTCATTATGTACAGAAACCATATAATTGCACCCACAATGAGTTGTGAATACAGTCTATACAATAATCAACTTCCTCCAATAATTATAACTCAGATGGCTATAAGATAGGCTTCATTTAATTAAATTCAAAACCCAACATGATCTGATAGAATATAATCAGGATTTAACTTATACATTTGTAATATGTTTTCTGTTTAAAAAAAATTATTTTGTTTTATTTTATGACAATTTGTTTTGGTCTAATCAGGCAGCTGATTATGAGTTTGGTATTTACTGAATCATGATTACAGTATGTACATCTATAGATGTGTCACTTAAAATTAAATTAGTTGTTTCCAATGTCATTGTCTTAAAAACAGGATTTCATGTAATATTACTATTAAAACATTTTCAGGATAGGGTAGAAAGGTAACCAAGTGTCGTGGTGTTCTAAGAGTTGCACAAAAATGTAAATTCCTCCTTTCTCAATGTACAAAAATTGCCTTTAAAATGAAACAAGAACTTGGATCACTCAGTGCAAAGTAAATCTCCATGAAGTTAGCTTGTTTGAAGTAACTTACTTCATCAGAAGGTTTCTAAATAAATTTATTTAGTGACGGATAGATTACTTTTATTGCTCAGTTTCCTGTTGGCAAAGGTTAACCATCCAAACGGCTGCAAATCTCCTATCTAACTGGGCATGTGTACTGAATGTGTAATGCAATTTGCCTGTCGCATTATGGCATATTACAAATATATAATTCAAGGGGAAAAAACTGAATACCTGAATAAAGAAAGGCTAACAAGGAAAAGCTACCATATACCCTGGCTCTAGAGACACTCTTTATTTGTATATAGAATTTATTTATTAATTATTAGTAATTTTTTTTTGGGGGGGGTTGGAGTTTGAGGTTGATTGGTTACGAGTTTGAGTGGAGGGCCAACACTAGCTACCCTGTATTACCGTCTGCATGAGGTCAACAAAACAGTGTGAAAAGTCCCAGGCTAGCAGAAGATTTGTGCAGCGCCCTCTAACAAGATTGCAAGTGAAATGGAGAGCCATGATGCAGCTGAATTTGACCAGCGATGTAATTTGCCATGAGCTAGATGCAATGAAAGCCAGAAGAGAGAGAGAAAGTAGAGAGAGCAAGAGCGATGGAGGTCATTGACTCTGGGGAGATAAACACAGCCACAGACAACGTGGAGCCGTGTGTGCTCTAAGAAGTCTGCACTTGGCTTATGGCAATTCCCATGTCCTGTTGTGAACCTCATGAATGAGACTGATCATACCATTACTTATAACATTCAACGTCATAAAGGACATTTGTTATAACCATACCTTTGATAATTGCCTTATCGTAGCGGTGTAACTAGCACCCACATGGGATTTTACAAAATTGTGCCTTCAGGTATAGCAACTGTGTTGAAGAAATCCACATTTTGTCTTGGTGAATTATATGTTGATTTCTGATGTTTGTAGTAGACTTTCGGAAGGGTTGTTAGCATTGCGTTACACAGAAGGCCTGCAAGCAGTTGATAGCCTGTTGATGCTAGGAAGTTATCATCAAGTGTTATTGACTCTTCACTTCATCCTTCACTGGATTGATTTCAATGTTTGGAAAGGATCTCCTATCCATGCCTTGATCTCTGTCTAGGCTTGTACACATGTAGTTGGCATGGCTTTGTGTGAATATTGTAGGTTACTGGTCATTGTGCATGCAGTTTCTTGTGTTAGTCAGGACTGGTGTTGTTCAGAAACTACAATTGGAAAGCATTCTTTTAGACTTCAGATGCTCTGAAAGTGTTGTTGTTTTCAACATTCTGAAAGATGTTATTGGACAAAACTGTTTGATATTATGTGGTGAGGAGAACCATAACAAAGTCAATATACTATGATAATGAGAACAGGTTGTTCACAATCTACATTAACTATGAGTAACTATTCAACTTCTCAAGATATAGTTACTGTGCATCACAATTGGCATGCTCTGTATGCTTGCAGGAGGTTTGGTTTGGTTATTTATTCTAAAGAAGACTTTTTTTGTTTTTGGATATGTATGATGGGTATTCCCACTTGGTCTGCAGTGGACTCTTAACCTCAGAGAGAAGTAATGTGCTCCAAGCAAACAAATTGGCATTTGATCAAAAATGTCCTTATAGTTCACAACCTTGTCCCCATGGTGTGCATGTAGGTCATTCCTACCATAAGACCCTGGTTGGCAAAGTCATGTACGTTATTGAGTTCTTTTGGGTATACCATGTAATAATCTCTTTTTGGAAGAAGTGATGGCTCTGAGAAGAGCCGGTTGATTTGTTCTCAATGTTTCGACTAGTCTACTCTAGCCATCATCAGGAGACAATTTGAAATCTGTTAATTAATTTTGAAAAAAAATGTTGATTTTCCAAAGATTCTGGAATTTGTTTGGAAATATTTGCAATTGTTTTTAATATGCAGTTGTTCTTTAAATGAACGAACTAATGTAATGAAGTGGTAACAGATTTCAAATCGTCTCCTGATGATGGCTAGAGCAGACGAGTCGAAATGTTGAGAACAAACCAACTTGCTCTTCTCAGAGCCATCACTTCTTCCAAAAAGAGATCATAACATGGTGTATCTGAAAGAACTCAATAACATCTATCTCCACCATGCAAAGCCTCAAATCCTACATAGTGATGTACCATTTATACAATGCTGTCTTTTGTCTACCACTCACTGCTGTAGACTATCCTGCATTATGCAACAGACTAAAATACACAATGTGTAAAACATGCAAGATTCTTGGATGTTGTATATTAAATGGCTGGACACTATTGTTATACTGACATATACTGACTTTAAGCTGAATCAACATTTAGCTGAATAGACTGTCAAATTGTAATAATACATAATAATACATAATACAACATGAGAATTATTTGATTTACCCACCATAGAGTATAGTCATAGTCTCACACCCATAGTTGATAATGACAATCATAAATTTGGAGGAATACATATAGCAAATATGTTATTTCAAAAAAAAGTTTCAAAACATCCCAGGTTTTGTAAAAAAAAAAAATTAAAAAAAAAACTCAATATTTCTTATACATTGAAAAACAATGCCTTCTTATTTTAAGTGTAAATCACTAAATAATAAAACAACATATAAAATGTGTGAAATATTATATCCAAAAGATATTCTGTGGCTAATATCTTGGCTCTGTTGTCACTATAATGAAATGTAAACTCTGAGACAACCTAAATCATTGAGGTTATTCATACATGAAACCCTTTCAAAAAGCAGCGCTTGAAAAGTGTAATGACGCCTAGCATCGTTTCCACTGGTTACCTATTCACTAATATCCTAATTGCTGTTTAGTACGAGTGGATGAGACACATTTATTTCGTCTCGTGGAAGTTGCTTGTACTTTACAGCTTATTTCATTTACATATTTACTCGGTGCCCTGTTATGAATAATTCATTATGTACACATGAATGTGATCATGTAGTAATGTCACCCTATCTAAACATGTATTAGGCTGTGTAACAAGATGGAGAATGTAAACAATTGTCAGGGATTATTGTTTGTAGTGTTTAATATCATTTTATGATTTTTTTTTGGGGGGGGGTCAGAAAGGACACCTCAACTGTTAGCATTTGCTATGACAACCAAAATAATAGACCATGGGTCTAACATCAAACTTATTGACTTCTTGCCTTGTGACACAACAATCTGGTTTGCTTTGTTTATTTTTCAGAAGTATTGTTTAAAAAAAGATTAGTTTTCCTAATAAATAATCCTTTTTGTTTGTAATCCAAGGCTGGGGAAATTTTCAATTAAATCTGCTTAGCAGAAAACTTAATGGGTTAAATATTTGCTAAGCATTTTTGAATTGGTTGCCCTAGATACCTACATGTATCAATCTTAAACATATGTCATTTTCAGTTGTAAGTTCCTGATCAAGCACTGGGTCGCAGACAGCAATGAGTGTTCAAAATAAACATATATTACCTTGAAAGTGTTTATTCCAATACCTTTCATTTTGGTTTATTCCAATGCATCTTCAAGTTAAAGTAATCAATACATAGTTTATAGTATTACAATTCAGTTTACTGGTAATGGTTTCAATTCAGTATTAATTTGTTGTTGGAAGAATAAATTTATACACCTGAAAAATAACAATTTGTCTTACAATTTCGAGAATAACCAACTGAATGATTTTCAAAAATTTCAATATCTATAAAGTATAACCACAGTAAATAAATATTGGTGATAAATATTTAATGAAATTATCCTGTTTTTCATATTCTCAGTTATGAAATGGATTATTTAAACCTATATAATTAATTCATATCCTGGACAGGATCAATATAAATAATAAATATGGTTAAAAAAAGAACATGAATGAACCTTAATAGAGCAATTATTACATATTTATTTAATGTCCTAATGCATGCCCTTTCAAATGAAAATACAAAATAATTTGTATCTTTCGATTTCCTGCAACATTGAGGATTCATGTCCACCAATTCCAATTTCTCAGGGCTAAACTTACACTCATAACTACTAGTACTGTGAACATCTGTACTGAGTGAGTAAAAACTAGGCTGTTTTTATACACAAGTACATATATACAGTGGTATATTTACCATATACCAAATAATTATTAGTGTTAGATGATTTAATTTGCATCAACTCCTTGGGTTCATTAAATTCACTTCAGTAAGAAAGACACGTATGTTGAAACATGGTTGAAACTAGAGATTTGTATTAGCCCATATAAGGTCTGTTTTGTGTGACACTGGAAGATGTCATCATTATTCCCATGTTTTGTTGTGTAACACACATGTAAGTTCAGTAAAGAATTGATATGTTTGTTCATCACAACAAGTAATCAACCCATCATTCACATCATCAATTGGTGAAATTATAATAAATCAAATCTTTGTTCCTATTTCTAAATTTCAACTAATACCAGCTCTCCAAGTTAAGAAATTTAAATGTGGTAAGCACTTTTGAGTAGATCCCGTAAGGTCACAAGACTGACCTCCCTGCATGGTGAAAAATATCTATTGGCTTTGAGCTGTACAAGCTGTGCCCTTTGAGCCCAGTGTATACTGATAAAACGTTCTCACTCTATCATGATGCATACAATGGTACTGTATACAGTGATACAATGCAGGGATCGTGTCTAAAAAGGCTGTTTTACTCATGTTTATTCAGGACTTGGCATGGTAAACACATCGCACAAAAGTTGTATTCACCTTTGTGGAACTGTTGTTGTATCTGGATGGTGGAACTGAATTTGGTAAATTATGGCAAATTCTGGGATGGATTAATTTAACTTGGGAATCAAATTTGTCTTGTGTAGGGAAAAATTGTGACACTTAAACTTTTTTGAAAAGCATATTTATAAAGAGAAATATTAAAACAATATACATTATGTCCATTCTTAATTATGTTTGTGGGTTTAAAAATATAATGTAGTACTGAACTTTAACATAATATTGCATTTTTGAATAATCTGCTTCAGGGTATCCCTACAGGGCTGTATAATATACAACATTTTATCTTTACTGTAAAACATGTATTCAGAGATGACATTGCAGTTTGCAAAAATTTATGTAATCAGTTTTTTTTTCAGTTGGAAAAAGATAAATTCTTTGTTCAAAATTCTTTGTAGTTTTTAATTAAAAAGGGTCAAAACATGTAAAAAATACAAGACAAAAATTGAAAATAAAAGAATATCTGAGGTCGGAAGTTTCATTTATTTAATTGAAGTAGTATAAGATAATATACATGACTTATGTATTGTTTTAATGGAAACTGTTTTGTAAAATTTTATGTGAAACAGGCTCGTTTAAAACAAAATATTTCTATCTAGAAAATAAGTCGTCAGTTTAAATTTTTTAAATAGGGTAAAACACACACTGAACCACAAAAAAATAAATAAAGTAATAGAAAAATGTAAAAGACAAGACAGAAATGTTTTGTTAGCGAAAGTCTAATCAAGACCAATCCACTCTTTAATTTAAATAACATTCTGAATAATTAATAATGTTATATATGATAAAGCCTTTCCTTTGTTGTTTCTGAGAATTTAGTTTTGTTTGTTGAGACATCTGATTAAGCCATGTTTTATCAAAAGGATTATTTTGACTGTAAAGAAGGAACACTTGAGACCCATTCCATTTCCCATTGATTATTATAAGACCAGTAAGGAAACAAAGCCTAAAGTAACCCCCTTATTTCATTTGCATGAGTTGCCAAAGGTCATTCCATAGCCTAGCAGTAAAAGCAGAACCATCCCCGTAACCTTTTATTGCTTTAGCACTTACTGGCGAATCCTTACACCCTGAATCCATATGCAGTTCAATCTAGAGAGAAAAAAGTCCATAAACAAACCATGCATAGAGATTGCACTGCAGATATTGCCTCAACCTGCTAGCTAGGACGGAACTACTTTCAGATGCAAATGAGTCTGTGTGCTCATAAATAAGCCATTAGTCATTCAGCAGGCATACTCAGTACACAGGCTGGTCGGCACAATGGCGCTGCATAATGTGCAGCAAGTGCATTTCATGCATGTAGTACAACCTCCCGGGAGGGTGAACGTATATACACACATGCTCACATGCACTGTGCATGCAGGCAGGCAGAAACCAGCCTTTTAATTGGACCTTAAGGGACGAGCTGAAAATCTCCCTTACTGTTGTTATTACCACTAGGTCTCTGCATGAATATTTTATGTATTTCTCCAATATTTCAGTGGGCACAATAAACTCAGTTTGGCATGTGAAAAAACATTGGGCCATGTCTATTTTTTCCTTGGGGGTATTCTTGTAGTACCTGGGTAGGAGAAGAGAGTAAGCCAGTGCTTGACTTATATTCACCTGAATTCTCTAGGGCTGGCAACCCCTGTTATGCTAATGCATCTATCTAGCTGATTTCCTGGATGGCTGAGCATGACTCAAGTTGGACCTAGCCATTATTTCAGTAGTGAATTTGACAGACGCTGAGTCTAGGATCTGAGGCCACTGCTTGGGCTTATGTTAGCAAATTTATGAAAGGCTCCTTTCTATAAATGTGGGTGGGTGGTGGGTGGCTTTCTAAGCACACAGTGTTTCTCTCTTTTCTCCACTGAAGAATTGTAATTGGCGTGAAGTAACATTTATAATGTTTTTTTTGTAGTGATATAGGGGAGGGAACAAAAACTAATTGAAGAAATGGCAATTCAATTTGGCAAGCCATCTACCAATCAAGGTCTATTTAATTAAAACAACTTGATTAAGAAGAAGAATTCAATTCTGTGGAGGATAAGTATTGGGTAAAAGCAGTAAACGTAATATAACAGTTATCAGAGATGATGGTACTTACAAGATAGAGAATAACAAATAAAATCATTAAAGTTAAAAAAAAGAAAGAAAAAAAAAGAAAAAAAAAAGCAAAATAATTGTTATTAACCTTAAGTTTCGAATCTAGCAGGTTCTTTCTCAAAGGCAAAATGGCCATTTTACCTTTGAGAAATAACCTGCTAGGTTTGAAACGTTAAGGCCAATAACCATTATTGTGCATTTGTACTATAGGTCCTTTAGGTTAGTAAGCAGTTTGCAACAGTTAATTCTCTCTAAAACACAATCTAAATAAATTGTGTCCTGTTAATTTATCACCAGTCTGATAATATTTCAAGAAAATATATCTAGTTTCAAAATGAATATTAATTTGCTGGTAATATATAGATTATTGTTCCAATCAATTGATATACCCCAGCATTCCCCTCTGCTGTGTACCATGATGTTCTGAACTTGGGATTTAGTCAAATTATTGAAATCCAAGGTGAAGGTTCTATGGTTAAATTATTATTCCTACCTGTGGGGATTGTCACTTTTTCAGTTGCTTCATACATGTGAGAATGTGACAATACTGGGGTCAGATGTTGGGTTGGGGTAGGGTAGGGGGAGCTTGATATTAAGGAGTTTCTGTGAATGCTTTGGAAAGGGTGCTGTTTATATTACTTACCATTCTTTAATGCTTGTAAGGTTTATTGAGTTTATTGTACTCCACTACATATCTACATGTATACAGTATTACTTGTATAAACATCAGACTAGCTTTCTCATCTGATATTTAAAGACTGATATAATAAACAAGTAGGCCTAGTGTGTACAATGTGTTAAACATTGTGGGACTGATGTGATATTTGATTTAAATGTCAACATAATTTCAACTTGTCTCATGCCTGTTAAAAAGTGATTAAAGGTGTCATTGATTCATTGAAGTGATCATCTATATACATTAATTCTGATAATCAGCAAATTTTAATTAAATAACTTGTGCAGAATTTAAACACATTTCTCCAAACTCAATGGATTGTTAAAGAATAGTGAATTGCAACTCTGTTTGCAGCTGGGAAAGTAATTTGGGTGTTAGTAAATCAGTGAAGGGAAATATAGTGTTTTGCTTGGACAAGCACACTTGAGACTGACTGAAGATATCTTCATTCAAATTGAATCAAGAGGACTTGAGAGTATACATATAGGGCAAAAGGTGAATGACCGATCCTCGCCAATCATATCTGTCTTCAGGCATATAGCTTGCTGGCTAGATCCAAATACAAATTGCCATAGCTAAACTACTTCCCCATTTTGCCTTTGAGAAAGAACCTGCTAGGTTCAAAAGGTAAGGCCAGTAACCATTATTTGGCATTTGTACTACAGGTCCTTTAGGTTAGTAAGCAGTTTGCAACAGTTAATTGTCTATTTAAATTCCAAAATAAATCATGAAGCTCTGCCCCTTATTCTGTTGTGCATTATTAAGCTTGTGATATATTATATTGATACCAATCTACTATTGACATGTGTTACATTGTATTACTTTGTATAATTTTGTATCATTTAATTCAGTAACACTTTTCAATGGATTGTAATAATACTTAATATTACAAAGTGATACACTTCAGCTGAACTTCCTATTAATACCTGAATATACAGTAAATATGGCTTAATGTCCAGGATTAACTTGATGAAATAAATTGAATGGATGAAAATCAAATAAACTAACATACTAAATGATATAGATGTATTGTACAAATTGACTTATGCTGTTAAAATCATTTCAGTCAAGTACAGTTCAGTCCAGTTTATTAGGGGAGAAACCCATATTGCGAAACAGTTGATATTTACAATGTTTATGCAGTTTGCCAACACTGTTATCTGAAGATATCTGCTTTCATGATTTCAATATTCCTATCATTAAATATGACAAAGTGATATCAAAATACTGGTAAGAATTGTAACACTGCTTCAGTTTGCTATAAACTAAGTTACCTATGCATTAAGTGTTATGGTGTCTTTTTGGTTGCTCAACAGACAACTGTTTAATTCACAGTGCTAATTTGAAGTTTTTATAAAGTCAAATGTCTGGAAATTCATCATATTTTAATCATACTTTTGTGGATAAAGAAATATGTTTAAAATATTTTCAACCAACTTGCAAAAGTTTCAGCTCAGTCGATCCACATGTTAATGAAAAAAAATGTAAGACATTTTTTACAATTTGTTTCATCACAATCTCTATTATTCTGACAGCTTCTGCTTAGTATTCTTAACAAAATACTTAGTGTTGTATCAACATTTCAACCAAATGTAATTGAACCTCATATTTTAAATCTATAATTCCTTCATGCATTAGGAAATCATATTAGGATGCATGTCATGTACATGTAGTATGAAATCCTAAATTAATACCAAACATGTCACTTGTCAATTATAACATTGAGTGTCGTGGCCGAGCGGTCTAGCGCACCGAACTCAAGTTCTGGTGTTGCCAGCAGCAGGGTGTGGGTTCGAGACCCGGTCGTGACACTTGTGTCCTTGAGCAAGATACTTAACCATAATTGCTTCGTCCTTCGGATGGGACGTTAAGCCGTAGGTCCCGTGTACTAGATTAAAGTAATGCACGTAAAAGAACCCAGAACACTTATCGTGGAAGTGTAAGGGGTTTACCCCGGTGTTTCTGGTTCGCATTGCAAGCGCCCTTGTTTACAGGTTTCCTCAGGCTTTCGAGCTTACAGTGCTTAAGTGCGCTTTTCTGAGGCATCCCTTGGTTTCATTACCAGAAATGATTAATAATAATAATAATAATAATAACATATTAATTCTTACATATTAATTCTAAACAACCTTATTACTAAATCAAACAAATACTGACGGGTCTACAACATTTATTCATATTTAAAGCCGTTATACACTATTGGTTACAGCAAACTGCTTCTTAAAATATCCTTACTTTTTGCCTTTGATAAAGATCTTGCTAGATTCGAAACTAATTTTGGATTTTATTTTTTAAATTGAGATATACACATAAATGTACATTAACCCTAACCCCCTTAGGTATTCTGGCAAGGAACCTTCCTGAATCCTCAAAAATCTATCGGTGCACTTTAGGAAACATGCCGTTATCTTCAAAATGCACCATGCATTTTCGTTGATCATTTATATTCAGCACTTATGGCCTGTACTTCTTGCCAAGTAGTAATTTTGCCCCATTTGAAGATATGAAAGTACCAGTTTCCAACAGTGCTGGATTTTTCCCAAAAAGTGCCCCTTGGAGGATTTTGGAGGATATAGGGTGGTTAGGATTAAACAACCAAACGGTGTCAGCTTATAAAACTGTGTCAAAAAATACTTTCATACAGATTTTGTTATTCCTCCTAATGATAAAGTTTTGACCCTTTGATTTACTAATTTAACTAAAATGAATTTTAGTTAAATATAATTTAAATAAAATCATTAAATTTTCACCAACTATTACGTGAAACTGTGATCATTTTATGTTTTTTGAGATTACCAATAGTGAGTAGTAGCTTTAACAAATCATTCCATTTATTAATCATTCTTGCTTTGAC
Source organism: Zoroaster sp. YZ-2022 (assembly GCA_029582265.1). Classification (NCBI taxonomy): domain Eukaryota; kingdom Metazoa; phylum Echinodermata; class Asteroidea; order Forcipulatida; family Zoroasteridae; genus Zoroaster; species Zoroaster sp. YZ-2022. The sequence goes on from CM055837.1 coordinate 20,972,994, forward strand.
TTTATTCTAATCAGTTCATTTCTAATCCGAGTCATATTTGTGTTATTAACAAGGTGATTGCATTTTTATGATTACACATTTTCATGGCCATTATTTAGGCATTGATTTCATATTTAGTATAATTTGGCAGCAATTTGAGGGACACCTGTATCTGATTAATCTATTATAGACCCGTCCAATCTTAGACAGACTCCTAAGCCACTCATTCATTTCTCCATTCACAATGTACTTTCCCCTAGGGGCATCAATCGTTAATATAAGACCCTCATTCTGACAACTTGTCAACATACTGCAGGGAGGAAGAAACTAAAGTATTTTCCCAGAAACACACATTGGTATACCGAAAAGTGTGGGTGAGCTAATGTAGAATGGGTTGATACCAACATACAGGGAAGGCCGGGCTGACTCGACATGAGTAGATAGGCCTCACAGCGGACGTAGCAAATACGAGGGCAATTTATAGCTTCATCAAGCTATGTGAGTCACCCTTCCACACAGGAACATACCAATTTTAAAGCGTTGGTTTTTTTTATTTCTTTGCGAGTGCTCGTTTGTGTGAACCTCTCGCCCGTATCCAGCTTTAGGCCTTACCTGATTCATTCAAATCAGCCAGCCGTGTTCAATCTATCTTTACCCACCAATTCCCATTTGATGTGATAGGAACGTGCTAAGTCACCAGATTTCCTTCATTTCCTCACTTATTATCTCCTTCTTTTCCCTCCCAGGATCTCTCTGGTTCCTTAGATGACTTGCCAACTGGAGCAGATTTCTCCCAGAATAATGTGCCCACGAGCTCACAGAGTAATGATTCCTATTCACAATCATCCCAATCTCCTCACATGCATCCCTCTGTGTCTGCATTGAGACCATCTCCATCACCTGTTGGGTCACCAGCTAGTCATATGTCCCGCTCTTCACTGTCTCCAGCCAGTGTACCAGGTATCTTAGAGTATTCGGTCTTGTTAATATGAAAGATTTCCTTTAAAAGGAAAGTACAGCATTTATGTTGGTAAAAATGTTTTATTTATGACTGATTGAATCAAACATTAAACTAGCCTGTGATAGTTCCAACTTAATATGTTGTAAAACTTGTAGCTTTGCATGGTGAGTAAGACTAATATGTTGTGTTGGTAATAAGAAAATATTGAAAGTATTTTCCTGTTTTGTATTCATTATAACACTGATAAGAAATATTAAATGGAATTTATGTCACTTATCTTAGAAGTGACAGTCTCTCAGACAAAATCCACCATCAGCTTTACCACAGTTAAGTTACACATATTTGTCTTACATTTAACCCTCCTACTGTTTGACCATTTGAAACCATTCAAAATTTCCACTCACCAAAATGGCTATTGGTTTTGTACACACATGGTGATACCATTTGAAAAGTGTTGGTAGCAAGCTTTACTACCATTCAAATCCATTCAAATGGTTTTTGAATGATGGATACACTACACCTTGGTGTGTTTCCATAGCCGAATGGTTTCAAATGGTGAACGTACTACACAGTGGCTTATAAATCATTCAAATGGGTTTTGAATGGTGGATACACTACACCTTGGTGTTTCACAAAATGAATGGTTTCAAATGGTGCATCAACTTATCTGAAAAAGGCACCAAAAGTAGGAGGATTAAAAGATAACTATTAATGATCAGACTCAAAACTGAGTTTTTAACCAGTTCACGTCGGGAATATATATATATTTTTTTCCGGTCCCCCGTGCGGGTTTATTTTCAGTGAAAAATCTGAAAAAATGTCCGGACACCCAAATAAACACCTTTACTAATTGACATTTCGAGAATTAAATGGCTAGTTTTTTAATTACGGTTGTGTTTGTTCAGCACAATTAGACCGTTGGCAAGCTCCAATGCAACGGCCTATTAGCGACCAGCGCCCGGTCGAACAGACAGCATACCGGGAGAGATAGGAAAGGCCTCGTAAACAATGGATATAAATCCGTCTTTACAAATTCTTGGCTGGTACGTCAAAGGAACAGGTCTTGGATAAAGGGATTACGCAAAAATCAACAAAAAGAGTGAACTCGTTCATTGTTTGCAGTGCCTTTTGTCCGGGGCCACCGAACCGTGACCCCATGGACTCCAAGAAACGATTGCGTGTATACAAGTCAGCCGCCACGACGGCACGCCACGTGTGGTGTGTTGACAAGTCTCCCGGTAACACACACAAAAATCGGAATGAGTGTTTAGACGCTCTCCGATCCCCGGTTCAAAAAAAAAATGCGTGTATACACGGCCTCCGACGCGAACTGGTTTATAATAACATACCGAATTCTTTAAAATCAAAATTACCCTTTAAATTCTAAATGTAAAAAGAAGTACTACTTACCACTAACCCATTTTTGGGATGAACAACACCCCCCCCCCCCCCCCCCAATTTTAAGTTGGAAAGTCTAAATTAAGAGCCCCATTTGGAAAACCATTTTTTGGTCAATATAAATGAATGAATCTTTTGAGAACTGTGAATTCTTGAACATAAATGTTAATGGTTTTGTTATTTTCCTAGCTGCCTTACATGTTATTACTGACACTCTTCAGGTGACTTGATACTTACTTTATTTCTGCATTTTAGGAGGATCACTTACTCCCCAGCCCACTTCCATGCCACCACCTTCCAGCCAATCGGAAACCAGCTCTCATAATCAGATGACTCAGTCACCAATGGGACAACAGGATAGAGGTAAGCAAATTCAAAAACAAGGAAATTACCCAGTGATAAGTTCTGATGAAACCTTTGTTTTTCCCTTACTGTTTTGGCTCAAGAATGAGTATTCAATATATGCGAATCTCTGTGAAGAACAAATATCCACATCTGATCTTAGAGGGAATCTGACTTTTGACCTGTGTTCATGTCACAAAGACCAGTAACTCTTGAATCAGTGGAATGACAAACCCTGAAATATTTTCATTATTTTTCCCTGTGTCTCTTTTTGATTAAATTTGATCACTGTCTTGTTATCTATGTGTACCTGTACCATGTTGCCTCCAGGCAGAGATTAGCCAGGATTTGGAAATGTGGCATCCACATATGTTATTCTTTGAAAAATAGGTTGTCAAAATGTGAAACAGGGTGTCCAAAAGACACCCAAAAATATTGCTAGCTGGCTAACACTAGCATCCATTAATTATTACCCTGTAAAGACAAATAAACACGATGTTCTGGTTGTTATTTAAAATATTGACATCAAGTTCGTTTATTGTCTTTGGAACATTAATACAACCTATTTATTTGATTCCCTTATCAATGCGACAGAGATTACAAGAAAGAGTTGACATACTTTATAACATAGATATATCTCATTAAACATTTGTTTGTTTATTTCTTCTTTATCCTGGGTAACTCATTCAATGGATAATACAAGTAATCCTCTGTTCTTCCATGAGGCCCAGGGATCAATACATAAAAACATAATATTAAAAGACACACTTAAATATAGTATTATATACAAGTTGTATTATATACAAGTTGTATTATATACAAGTTGGAAATAATATCTATACCAATCAATTACAATAACAAACTACAATCTAAATTAATATTATAAATTATTGAAATATACAATTTAAGTTCTGCAATTACAATTGGAATAAAAACATGTTGTTAAGGAAACTACTTTTAAATTTGCATAGAATGGGACCAACCCGTTAACATATATACAATATTAAAATAAATCTACAACTCTCTAGAATATCTCATGTAAAAGCTTAAAAATGGTTTCAAAATTTAATTGCACATAATATTACATATAAATTTAGATACACAATGTGAAACTGAATTCTAACTGAATTTATACTTGCATTAATTATAAAATTTAGTTTTAAATGCCGAGATGCTGATTGGTGGGGATTTCAGGTTTGTTTTAAGAGAATTCCATGTTTTGGCCCCCCTGAAAAGAAAAGAATGTCTACCAGCTTTGGTTCTGGGTTTGAAATTAAGTGTTATGTTCTCTTGTGAGCTACAGTGTACCCCGTGTATTGTGCCTATGACTGTCTTTAACTGTAGTGAAAATGTTGTTTGAAAATTTGTTTGAAACATGAATACTACCACATTTAAAATTAAACAAATCCTTGGGTTGAAAAAGTTTTCTTTCGGTATGATCAACAAATATATTTTAATAAAACACTTTCACGGTAATATACACCATCTTGTATGTGAGGCAAATTGCCCTCGAGTAGGAACCCTCCATTCACAATGATGTAATCTTTGTTACTGGTCCAATCTTTGTTAATATAGCCTTGTCTACAAGACAGGGTTTTTTGTTAAATAATAACTAAGATATCATACAAAATTGATAGAATTTATTAAATTTCCATCTGTCTTCTATTGTAAAACATTTCTGAGATTAGTTCTCCGTTGTTAAATAGAATAAATAGTAACATTTTGATGATTGTACATTCACGTAAATGTATACGTGTCGCGTTCTTCACATAAATGTATACATGTCACGTTCTTCATGATGTTGTTTTGTGTCCTGTAGGTTTTAATCAACCAATGATGCCAGGGATGGGAGCCAATCAGATGCCACCTCCATATGGCTCTCAACAAGGTACCCCTAAGATGCACCATGGTCAACAACAATCAAGCCATCCACAGAATACCCCTGGAGGACCTCAGATGTACCCTGGTATGAGTGGAAGTTATTCAGGAGGAGCTACAGCATTTGGGCCAAACATGGTCCCACAGTTCAATCAGCAAGGTATATTTGTCTTTTCATTAAGAGGTGCCACAAATCCATATAGAAAACAGAGAAATGGTCATATTTCATATTTGAATTATTTCATGGAAAATCAAAAACCGGGACAATTGTGACCTGCTTCATCGAAATGAAGAATGTCCCCCAATTTCAAATTTTGAGATATGGATATCGACTTAAAGAGAATTTAATGGGCTTTTGATGATGTCAAACATTCATCCTGTGTTATGATGTGATAAATTTATAATGTAATAATGCAGTCATGCATGTTTTGTGAACTTTGGAAGTCCATTACAAGGAAACATGTGTTTGGGGAAATTTCTCATTTTGATGGAGCAGGTCACAATTATGTAAATTAGAAATTTTGTAAAAAAAAAATTTTTTGTTCTTAAGTGGCAAACTTGGCTTTCTCAATCATGGATGACGATTTACCTTGATCTATATACTTTACCAATAGTCCTGGATGACGATTTACCTTGATCTATATACTTTACCAATAGTCCTGGAGATTTGTTTCATTGGAAGTGTTTGATTGGCCAGGCTCTGGATAGATGAGCTTTAATGGCAACCCAAACCACACTTCATTTGCTGACATCTTGAAAGACAGCATCCATCTCCTCTTAAAGCCAATTCGATGAGAATGTGTTCTTAAGAAAGTATTTTCTTTGGATTTTCCTCTTATAGGGAACTTCCCAAGGCAGGCTGGTATGCAGGGTTTTGGTGGACCTCATAGCAATTTCCCGTCCCATCCCTCAGGTAATGGTGGCAGTGGAATGTACATGGATGGTCGTATGCGCAGTACAAGTAGTAGCGGTAGTGTTTCTAGCATGGATGGATTTGGCAACTCACAATATCAAGGATATAACTCAGGAAGTAGCATGCCTAATACTTGTGGGCCTGGAATGAGTCCATCACATGTTACTCCAGGAGTGAACTCTACTGGTATGAAAAGTCCAGGCATTGGTACTCCTGGTTATGGGTACAATCAGCCACACAGAACAGAAGTACCTGGTATTGTCCAAGGTAGTGGTAATACAAGTAGTGGCAGCAGTGGGATAGGCAGTCCAGGAATGATAACAGGTGCTTCTGGAATTCCTGGAACCCCCAGTGAAACAAGTTTGACTGGTGGAACCACATCACCAGGTGTGCCAAACCCAACACCAGGGAGTCTAGGACCAGGGAATAAAGGAGCTCAGGCAGCAGCAGAGGCAGCTGTCATTGCTGCTGCGAATATGGCAGCAGCTAAATCATCGTATCATAGAACACTTGGTGCTCAACAACAACAGCAGGTACGGCAACAGCAGCAGCAGCAACAACCTCAACCTCCTTATCCACCACCCTATCAACAACAACAGCAGCAGCAGCAGCAACAGTGGCCTCAGGGGCCACCAAATCAGGGAAACCCAAACTCGGCCGGTCCTGTGCCCTACTCCTCCTCCAGTTCTATGCCAGCTTCCATGCCAAACTCTATGGGTAGTCCCATGCCACCTAGCACTGTGATGAATTCCATGCCTAACTCCATACCCAATTCAGCGTATGGTTCAGTGCCTGGATCTATACCCATTTCTATGACCAGTGCTAATGTTCCAGGCTCGATGCCACCATTCCCTCATGGGAATTCACAAAGGAACAATTCCTACATGTCAGGAGATCCATCAGGACAAGAGACAACCACCATGGCAAATAGTTTACCTGGTGAGTCAGAGCAACATTTCTGTTGTCTGTGTCTTGTACTTTGGTTTTACCCAATTAGCGAAAGAGTTTTTAATAAAAACAAGCAGATAAGGATTTCAACTTTTTATAGACATTTATCACGGTGCAGCCATCTTGTTTTTCTTCCATACAAATCTTTGTGACCAAACCGAGGCTGGAAGGAAAAATAGTCTGGCTCCTTAAATGTATTAAGACATAGCACTATGTTCATTATTGTGTATACTGGGAATCTGACAAAGATGGCCACTGTGTGATAAAGATCTATTGCCAAGTTTAAGGCGGTAAGCCGTTATATTTCTCTGTTCATAAGTCTGGCCAGTGGTTAAACCTTGAGGTAACTTTCCTCCAAACCGTAAGTTGAAAGGTGAAGCGGAAACATATTTGATTAAGGAGTCAGGTGCATGGTATTGTCATTGTATGCTCACTATTACATTATGTGTACCTGTCTTGTACAGTTATAGATTATGTCTGTGAGGTTTGCTCAATATATATTGACATGGTCTGTGAGTTGGCTTGCGTACATTTATCTTGATTTCCGCTAATGATGTTCGTTCAACACCAGAGTTTTTAGTTATTTTAAGGTCATATGTTTAGAATTACAATCACAATTTTTTTTTTTAAAGAAGTAGAGATCTTTGATTTTCATTAAACTACCCTCCTGTGAATTCAGATACCTGTATACCATTTCTATATATAATAACTATAATGAACAACATGTGGTTCAAACAGATGAACACTCTGAATGTGAACATTATGATTTTACAAAGAATATCGTATTCAGACAATAAAGTAATATCCACTTATTTTGTAACATTACAAGAAGAATAACCAGTGTTTGGCTATTTCCACTCACTTCAATTGAAATCCCAAATCCTGTCCCTATAGCATTTTCTTTCTTGACAGTAATTCATGACGATGCTAATACAAACAATGGAAGGCAAGTTGTGTTTATATACCCATTCAGTTAGGCTATGGTGGAAAACCTGGTCATGCACCTGTAGAAAACACTTCATTTAAATAGTTACAACTGTTATGGCAAGATGTGTTCCTGAATCATTCTAAATAAATTATCAGTATAAAGGTATTCATTAAAGTATCATTATGTTGAGCATTGTTTGAGGTAATTTTGATGTTTGAATTCACTCAGGAATGGTTGGAACGTCTGTCACAGCGAGTATAACAGCACCTGTGTGTATGCCTTCAGTAACATCAAGCGGTGGGGGAGGTATGCCCAACATGCTAGACACTCCTAAAAACAGCCCTGCGATGTCCAAGGATGACAATAGGGCAGATACACCACAGTCACAGAAAACTGTCAAGGTATTGAATGTACAATCAATTTATTGTTGACGAGCAGGACCAGTAGACTCATGGAGTCATATTGAATATTGTGTAGACTTACCAAGATCAAAGCATTCATTGCAGAAATTATAGATTTCACATTTTCTGATTCCATAAAAACATGAGCACTGGTATTTTTCACAGAGGTGTTTTACGCGATAAGATCAGAAGAAAAGAGCTACTTGAAAAATAACCATTATTGGGGGAAGAATTATACATCTGGAGATATTCCTTGAACAAATCGATTAAGTTTTTGTTTTCAAGTTTAAATCTGGTGCTGATGATTCATTTTGCACATACAAATTTTACTGCTTACAACTTCAATGTCTGAAGTGGTTTAAATTGTTTGTGCGATACTAAAGAGAAGGAAAATTAGCGCTCTTACTCATAGCTAGTGGTATGAGCGTCAGTCACCTTCTAACATACCACCCTCATTCATCCTCTTTATCATAATATTTGTTTACTTCCCTGCCTGCCAGTCCAAATCACCATGACAAATATTTTTAAATGAATTTCATCAGTCTACTTTAGACATGAGGCTCCGTTTGATTCCTACATACCTATTTATCAGAAAATCAAGATGGCTACTGTCAGTTGTCATAGATAGAGAGAATCGAGTCGTTGGGCAGGATTGTCCTGGTCATATAGACAGTATCTTGTCATTAAGCCATTCTATTCTTATTAACCTCATATTTAAGCAGTCTGATACAGCTTCACGACCCTCGTCTCCACCCTTGGGTCTCCTGGGAGCTTCCCCTCTTGGTTCACCTGGAGCCATCAGCAAATCATCTCAAGAGGAGAGTGCGCCAAGCCCCTCCCCAAGTCTCATCAACAAGTTGCCGTCAAGCCCTGCAAACAAACCCCCTAAACGGGTAAGTCACAGAAACCACTCTACCATGATAAATTGTTCATTACCGTGAATAGTGGTCTTAATATCAGTTGATGGTTCATTGACCATGTGCAGAGGAAGTCATCGCACTTGTTTCATTGGTGATGGTTTATAAATTACACTGGTGTATAATCAGCATAACAGTCTTAATACAAATGCACAATTTGTTATGCACGTTTGTATAGGTGATTCATTTTTAATCAGACAGTTGGTCATTTGTTTTCTCATATGACATTCTCTGCATATGGTTGAGCTTATATTGCTGCCTGCACTCTATATCCTGTGGAGTGTGGATTATACCATGTGCTAGAATAAAACGAGTGCTATGCAATTACTACAGTAGTAATATAAGTGCTGCTGTAGTCATAGAGGTACTGGATATTGTAGTGCAGTTTTGATATAATTGGTATCCCATTTCATTATTTAATCCGTCCTTCCCACTTTTTCATTTCACCTGCTTCCATGTTTATCCCTATGTCATTCACAACCCATCTAATACCCACCATCGTCCCACACCAAACCAAATCCCATTTCACATAAACCCCATCCCACACTCATCTAAACTGACACATGTCTCACACCCAACACCATCCAATACTCATGATTATTTTATACCCACTAACATCCCATGCCCACCCCAATTTTATGCCCACTCCCATGCCACTCCCTACATCCCATATCAACCACCATTGATTCAATCCCATTCAATACCCACCCCAGTCACATACCTCTAGCCCACTACCACCCCATACTAACCCACCCCAATCCCATACCTGTAGCCCACTACCACCCCATACTAACCATCCCAATCCCATACCTCTATCCCAATACCACCCCATACTAACCCATCACATACCCACCCCAATCCCATACCTCTATGCCACTACCACCCCATACTAACCCATCACATACCGACCCCAATCCCATACCTCTATCCCAATACCACCCCATACTAACCCATCACATACCCACCCCAATCCCATACCTCTATCCCAATACCACCCCATACTAACCCATCCCAATCCCATACCTCTAGCCCAATACCACCCCATACTAACCCATCACATACCCATCCTAGTCACATACCTCTATCCCACTACCACCCCATACTAACCCATCACATACCCACCACCAACACCATCCCATTTCAGCCCCTTCCAACCTTCCCCATTGAGTAAAAAGGCTAAAAGGGTGTAATCTATAACCAAGTACAACATAGCCCCAATGTACATACACACGACTAATGTAAAAAGTAGACCTTTTTGACACCTGTCTGATGAACTCAATGCCTTTGATTTGAAGCAGGAAGTGACGTACTCACTTAACTACTTAGTAATATTGCCTCCTGTTGGTTTATTACATATTGTGCATGTTGCTATGTTAACACTGGGTGCACTACAATTCATGTGAATTTCAGCTTGTTGAAGTCAGCTTGTATCATTTGGCAGACAACTATAATGTCCTTTGTGCATAACTATTTTCCTATTTATTTCTAGTATGGATGTACACTTTTGTTCTTGAGGATGTGCATACAGACTCCCCAGCAGCATGAATATTGTCACCACAAATGAATTACAAATTTTAATTGATACATTTTTATGTTACATTAACTCACATGCATAACTTATGTTGCTACTGTTCATATTGAGATTGCAAATTGTAATTTTAATTTTTTAATATTTAATTTGATGGAATTGTGTATACAATGCTGACAGCTGAGCTATGTCTGTGAGCTCAAAACACCAATTTGGCAAAATTAGTTTTTTTATTCAAATCGGCACTAACATTCATTTGGAAACTAATTTAAACCAAAAACCAGGAACATTGGGTCTGTGCATGTATACCTGACCCTTGCTAAGCCTCATCAACTAAAGAAGCTAATAGGATGATTTATTATAATTGGTGGTTGTTACAAAACAAGATGTCTCAAACAGATAATCCCTTTTTTGTTATTTATAAACATAAGTGTCATAAGTATAAACATGGTGTCTCCACAAACAGTCTTTACTGTCCTTTTCACCATGCAAAGTTACAAATCTTACTAATGAAGTTTAAAGCTGCTAGGTTGCGCACACTTTATTTGCCATAAATATGTCGAAATTTCATTGGACTTTGTCAACATGATTTGAAAACAAAAATAGTGTTTCAAGTTTGAGAATAAACACAAATTCTCACATAGGTTTTGTTTCTCCTTTATATCATATAAATTGAATCACAATTTCTGTGCTGTGAGTGTCAGACTTTGAACTGTAAAAATAATACACAATTTTAAAAAATACCACTATTACAGAACTTCCGTTTTCTAAACTATTGGATAAAATCTGATGACAATTTTACGGAAGATAAAAAGAAATGGTTTGGCAAAATAATCTGGTCTGTATGATCTTGTAATTTTTAAAATCAATTACCATGGTACATAGTACAAGCTGTTACAGGCTAGCCGGCTTCTTGTGTGGCTACTAAGTGGCTTGCTTGTACAGTAAAACATGTGTGAAGTAGCCACTCAAAGGAACCATTGAAACTGGCTACAATGGACAGGTAGCTTCAATGTGTAGGTTCTTATATTATGTGGTCAGTTTGTGTTGGGACCATCAAAAACTGGCCACATTGAGCGAGTTTGTCTCTTTGTCCAGGTGGCCACAGTAGCAGGTTAGACTGCACCATGACTTGGACTAAATTCTCTCATATTGCAACCAACTTGTAGGATTTGTTTGAGACATCTTGTGTGTTTTTATTATAATAATGTTATAAGCACATGGTGGTATGCATGGCACAGTGGGAGGGGCTATTGCACTGATACCTGTCTCTCTTTTCTCCTTCAGTCCTCCACCAAGCCTTCGGTGCATGAACAGGTATGACCATGCACTCATTTTATTCTTTCTCTCTCTATGTGTGTGTTCTCAAAGGGGTCTCTTTGTGTATCACTCTATAATGTCTCGGGAGGTTTTCTTAACATTGGTGTGGTTTCATGCATTGTGCAGTCAGCTTAAAACAGATTTTTCTTCAAATTGATTTAGTCCAATGTATGTCATTGCATTGCAACATTTTTATGGTAAGGTCATAATGGTTACCTTTAAGCACATGTGTGATGCAACCAGATGTTTGATAGTGACACCCTCATCTCGGGCTTACAACAGTACTATAGGGACATGATCCCTGGCTATGTGGTTCAATGGGTACTGACTAGCCCACCTAGAACATAGATATTTTCATTTTATGAGACTCCCGACCATAGGGTTAAAGGAATAATATCATCACGATCATCAGGGCATGGAATCGGAGTGCCAGTTTTAGATTAACTCAGTGACTAAAATAATACCACACATGATAAGGTCATATTACCGTTGCTGCTGCATAAATGAGCCAGTAATTTTCAGTCACTGTGTTTATCTTAAACTAGGACACTGATTCCATGCCCTGTTGAAAGTCGTGATCATGACAGTAGTGTCCCTTTAAATAGCTAGTTGATAGAGGCTATCTAGAGAGCGCAGGCTCAATACTTGCATCAGTCAAATCTTCATCATTCTCCAGCATAAAATCATTTTTGTAGATTACTTCTTAAAAAGGATCTTAGAATGTAGATGGATTTTTTAATAATAAAATACAATATTTAGAGGAAACCAAAGTAACATTGCATATTAATTGCCTGGTTATTTTGTGTAGGTTATTGAAAATCTAATATAATTACTTGATAGCGAAAATGTAACTCTTTTCTTTATTAGTACTAATGCATTACAAGCGACGTAACTACAAAGATGTACTAACAAAGATCCCACTCACATTATTATGTTAGTTGCTGTGTTAACTGTTATGTTTGCGTGCTAACAACCTGTAGGGTGCAGTGGTTAGTATTGTAATTATCACAGTGATGTGATAATCACATTACTCTTGGGTTCTTGCCATTTTTTCTCACAGCTGATGAAGCTATATGAGCTCTGTGATCATCCAGACCGTAAGCCTTTCTTAGATGCCGTGTTTAGATTAATGGAGGATCGAGGCCAACCCATACGAACCATGCCTCAGATTAGCACACATACATTGGATTTATTCAAGCTGTATCATGCCGTCAAGGAGCGAGGAGGGGTCGTCAAGGTAATATAACAGTGTCTTAACTCATATTGGAGCATCCTTTATTGCAATTCATTGATTTGAGGTTATTTTGGCAGCTGAGGTTAATAGTACACTTTTAAGAAAGAGAATTTACCAATTTTTTTTACAAAATATGTTATTATTTAAATCAGCAGATCAACAATCAAAGTGTCATATGTTTGCCCATCATGGTTTTAAACTAAGTTTGTAAACCATCCTTCAATTCCTCACCAGGTTTCAAAGAACAAACAATGGAAGCAGATTGCAATCCATCTGGCCGTCGGTAGCTCCAACAGTGCCGCTTTCACACTCAAGAAAAACTACATCCGTTACCTTCTACCGTTTGAATGCTTCCATGATAGAGGAGGTGTAGATCCTCAGGTAATCATGGCTGAGATTGACACCAGCAAGAAGAAGAGCAGTAGCAGTAGTGCCAGCAGCACCAGCGACACATCACATCACCACGCAGCACCAAATCCCATGATGGATAACATGGCAGGTAAAGGTATTGACATCACTTCAATTTATTTTTTGAAAGAGGGATAGTTTCCTGATGACAATTACAGCTGACTGTTTGAAAGTGAACTACACATTGTAAAGGCTCAAAACATTTAAGGGTAGCACAGTTTGTAATTGTTAATGATAATTGTTTGTGTTGATTACAGCAAGTAATAATACTACATATAAGGTCATCTTGTGTCTTGCAAAGGGTTGATTTCCAAGTTGAAAGATACTTTAGATATGTACAAAAATACAGAGTTGGGCTGATATGTTTGCTGAGTAATTGCACATTTTAGTGAAAACTGGGTTTGCACGTTTGAGTTTCTAAATTCCTCAGTATGAGTGTTAATAAATTTGTAATTATATTTTTTTTAACAGGTTCGACCCCACAGGATTACTCTGGTGGCCCTCGTGATATATACCAACAACGACCCCATCCTGGTGGTAAACCAATGAACCAGATGCATCCATATCCTCAACCCATGCATAACAACATGGGTCGTGGTATGTCACCAATGCCTAATAACATGATGTCTATGCCTAATCATACCACTAGCAATAGTGTGACTGTACGAGACCCTTTTTCTGATGCAGACTTCCAGGCTTCTGGTAATACCCAAGGACCTCGACCAGTCCAAGGACCCTTTCCGCCTGGCATGGCTCAGAACTCCATGGATGGAGCATACGGGCCTGGCATGAACCAGTTCCGTAACAACTCATTGGCAGCTGGCGGTGATGCGTTCAGTACGATGGGTAACATGCCACCCTCAAGTAGCCACCCTCCTGGGGAACCTTTCCCCAGTGGAATTAGGAACAATTCCATTCCTGGGAATGATCCGTTTACATCAACAAGGCGGGACCCTATAGGAATACCTGATGGTTTCAATAGAAGGACTAACATGCCTGGTGCAGAACCTTATCCTGTCAATAACCGTGCTACTGGGATGTCACTGAACCAAGGTGGAACTGGACAGTTTTCATATGGAACGCCTTATGATAGAGAACGGTAATCCTTCTCCAAATAACATGAGCCAATTTTATAGAGCTGCTTATCAGAGAATTTTATGAAGCGTTATTGAACAAACCACCAGCCAAAGTGTATAGAATTTGTATACAGTTTTAATTGGTAACCACAAAGCGTAAAATGCTAAGAAATTTTTCCAGCTTGGCAGCATAATGAAATATGCCCCTGAATACACTGTTTAAGGATATATATAGCCTGTGTTTTTCAATAGTTTATTCCCAAAAATTTAAATTTTCTTTCTTCATTGGAATATTGCTATTTTACCCAACAAAAGGAAAATAAATACTTTAAAATGAAATACATCACAAAATAATCATGATTACCATGGTTTTTCAGTATATATATGTCCCAAAATAAATCAATGATGGTTCTTGTCATCAAACAGTGTTGGCATTTTATTACTATTGTATCATGTTTCTGAAATTTATTTCATGAAATAGCTTATTTCAAAATATTTGTTGTCATTGACCAGGTTTGACATATTCCATATGAATTGGGAATGTAAGTAGATGAGCAGGTAGCAGTACTGTAATTGCTAATCAAAGCACTAGCCTAATAACCAACATGTTTGATTGAATGGACATGTTGGGCACACTAGTGCTGAAAGTATCATGTAAATGTCACTTCATGTTTGAAGAATATTAATGTCTTCTGTCTGGAGAGATATTGCGTACATTTCCTTTCCACAATTGAACATAAAATATTTCAGATAATATGAATCAAATTATGTCTTTGATGTTATTACTAGGGGTTCGATAAAGACTAAACATCTCATAATAAAGCCAGTATACACTATTAGAAATAAACCTCCTGAAAGGTACTTTTCTTTGAACTTTAAATTGTGTTAACAAAAAAATTGAAAATGTCGCTAATTAATGAGTGTTTGATGTCATCATCAACTTAACACCAATTAAGTTTCATGTAATACTGTAATCTGTTGTGATCATGTTTTTTGAGATTACCAATAATGAATAGTGGCTTAAAACAATTCATACAATCTAATCCAAGTTTACAGCATTAATTACTTACACAAACATTAATACTTGTTGTGTTTTTATTGTAAAGGTTTGATCAGCAGAGATCACGGGTATCAGCCAGTCCTGGTCAACCAGCTCAACAAGGCACTCCTGGTATCATCCCACCGTATCCAAATAATTCCATGGACCAAAACATGTATTCCTCCCGCTTCGGCCAACAGCATACTGGGTCTCGGCCGGCTACACCTAATGATTCGTTTGGACAGACGCCATTACCGAATCAACCCAAGTCGACACCCCATGGTAGCGGGTTACCCAGTGAGCAGTTAAGACAACAGTTCCCCCAGAAGAGACCTGTAAGTTATTCAATAATTTCTCTGTCCTTAAAAAGAAGATACAATATTGAAAACGTATGCTCATTTCAACACTCTAATTTTAAAGAAATAAATTCTAAAACTGTTTGAGAAAACAACAAACTGTTAGATGTTTTTATGATTCAAAAGTTACCGGAGGGTGACTTTCAGAAATTCTACATTTCTTTTTGTTTCTAAGACGAAATCATTTCAGGTAGAATATTTGTTTAGGATGATTGATGCTTAAAACAACTTTAAACCAAATATTCTTTTAGATAATAATATGATAATGCTGTAATAACCAATGTTGTGTTCACATTAATTGTATCCATACATGACCTAGTAATGGCAGCTATTATGAGCAAATAGGCACTAAGTATAACAGCTGTTGATTGGCCAATTGATCAGACGTCAAGACAGGAGATTCCAGTCCTTGATTTCGTCAACCTTTTGTTTCCTTTCAGGGTGAAATGTACGGTCCAGCGGCCAAAAGACCAGACATTATGAATCCAACTCCGTCAATGTCCAGACCAGATGAAGCTTTCAGGGGGATGCCATCCTTTGGCCAACAGGGTCCATATCCACAGGGTGCTTATCCAGGAAATGATCGACCCATGGGGAGTCAAGGAGCATATCCCCCTGGATATAGGGAAGGTAGACCTCACCAAGGGCCTCCACCTGTACCACAGCCAAGTAAGTTCTGACTACAGACAGTTGTGTGTTATTTAATGAAAGGAGTTGTAGACATATGATGAACAGTGCCCTCTATTGAGTCCATTATACCTCCAAAATGTTTCTACCATTCAAATTCCTGAAAAAAAACCCATGAATGTGATTGGCTTCTATGGTTCATTATACTGAGGGAAAATTATTTATTTTGTTTTAATCCCTTGAGCATTTTCTACCAAACCCCTAAAACAATCCTGTAGTATTTTTTGAGAAACAGTTTGCTTAAATAAAATCTTAAACTCTCTTTTGACACTTTTAACAAACTCTTATTGTGGTGGTTTTCTTTGTAAGGTGCCAAGCATGAACTACCTGTAAGTGGAGGCGGTTTTATGTCAGAACCTTATGGGATGCGAGAGAGATCCCTATCAGGAACAGGACCTTCTCCTTCCTGGGGGACCATGCAGCAACGTCAGCCAGCCCCACCCTACACAAACACTTCCTTGGGACCACACCCTTTTGTGAGTCAAGCTGGTCCTCCAAGGACCCTCCAACAGGCATTGATGGCAGCACATCGTGACCGACACCCTCCTAGTAAGCTGATGAAAACATCTCCTCCTCAGATCCATACTACCTCACCACAGAAGAAGGAGATTGTGTTTCCACCTGATTCTGTGGAGGCTTCTCAGCCATTACTAACCAAACCAAAGAAGAAAACTAGCCGAGATATCGGTGAGTAGTGCAACTCTGTCCTCTTAGTAAGTAGTTACGTATTTCCAACTATATCATACTCTAAAGCTAATATGCACAAATGTGTAGTATTCATTTGCATTGTTCTTTAAGCTCTAGTTTTATCACACCTTTTAACAGTTTAACTGAGTAATTCTATGAAACAAAGTACACTGTTTGTTATACATCATTATGTACATGAACTGTTCATGAGATTGATACAATTCATGTAATTACTGATTACTAAAGCTTAGTGAAATCTTGTATTCATGAGAATATGATAGGAATTCATTCACAATATCAAACCAGATACTGTTTTTGGAAATAACTAGAAGTATAGATGCCTTTCAATTTTGTTTCAATCTGTTGTTTGTCCCGAGTGTATGATTCTGGTTTCAATACTGCAGTTATCCCCGCTTGCAGGTTGATACCAAACTTAAATTTTTTGTGTTTTGTCTTACCGCACCAGGCACCATTGAAGCATGGAAATTAATGATGGCACTGAAGTCTGGACTCTTAGCAGAAAGCACTTGGGCTCTGGAGGTGCTTAACATTCTTCTCTATGACAACAATACCATTGTCTACTTTGACTTAGGTCAGTTGAAAGGCCTTCTAGAGATCCTTGTCGACCACTTCCGGGCAAGTCTTATTACAGTATTTGGAACCTTGATGGATATGGAAGTAAGAACTCGCAGGAAAGATGTTGCTAATGTAAGTGAAGAGTCTCACCAAGATTCTGATTGTGTGTGCAGGAAACATTTGGAAGGCAGTCAACAATATGACAAATCAGAGGTAGAGTTGATCCAGGAAGCCCTTGAGGAGTTTGACGTTGAGAAGCTCAAAGGAGGAGACAAGAAAAAAATGATTCAGTTAGAACACAGCACAGATGGATTCTACTCAAGCGTGAAGGAATGGGATCATCATGAAGGCTTTATGAGTAATCAGCAACATTGGCTACTCGGTGGTGGAGATATGACGAAACACATTGTGCATGTGTTTGAGAGCGATGGAATCTTGGCTCAAGTTTTGAAACGGCAAGCTAGGAGAAGAAAAGCTGAGAGAGCGAAGCTTGTGAAAAAGGCCAAGAAGGCTAAAAAGATAAAGGAAGAGAAGGAAGCAGAAGGTGAAAACAGTCAGAGGAGAGACAGCGTTGAGGACATGGAAGAGTGTGAACAAGAAGATGAAACCAGAATCAAGGAGGAGAATGAAAAGATAGATGAGGATTCCGATGACAGTGAAGAAGATGAGGAGGATGAAGAAGAATTGGGCGTGTCCATCAGAAAAGATAACCTAGATAATGTGTGGATGGAAGCTTGCAGTGAGGAACTTCGTGCTGCAAAAGAAAAGGTTGATGTCATTGCTCTATACAAAACAGACACCTCTCATCCTTCTGCTATGTCTCTTCTTGAAGATGAAGGTACATGCAACGACCACACAGCTCTTGTCACATCCACTGCTGCTCAGCATGCATTAGCTCAGCGCTGTATCACTTTATCCAATATCATTCGCAGTCTCTCGTTTATCCCTGGTAATGATGCTGAGTTGTCAAAGCATGCTGGTATCTTAGTTGTGCTTGGTAGAATACTACTGTTACATCATAAACACACTGAGCGTAAACGGCTACCACAAACCTATGACAGGGAAGATCATGATGATTTGGATACAGATTGCCCAATAACAGATAAGGATACATGGTGGTGGCATTGCTTGAACTGTTTGCGGGAGAATACCCTTGTGACTCTGACTAACGTGTCTGGTCAGTTGGATCTGTCACTGTATGCTGAGAGTGTCAGTCTTCCCATCTTAGATGGTTTGCTACATTGGTCAGTATGTCTCTCTGCCTGTGCAATGGATCCCTTTCCAACACAGCCTGCAAACTCTCCCCTCACCCCTAAACGTATTGCCATTGAGGCTCTATCCAAACTAAGCATACAGGAGAGTAATGTGGACATGATCCTGGCAACTCCACCATTCCATCGTTTAGAGAAGCTCTTCACCACCTTAACGCAATACCTCAGCGATCGTAAGGAGCCAGTCATGAGGGAATTTGCAATAGTACTTCTATCCAGCATTGCCCAGGGAGAACACACGGCGAGTCGGGCCATTGCATCTCAAAACTCCAGTATATCTTTCTTGTTATGCTACCTTGAGGATTCTGAATACGCAAAGTCTTTGGAGAATGGGAGTAATGCTAAACAACTGAGCCAGAACCCAGATATACAGTCGGTCAGCCCAGACATGATGCGCCGGACAGCCATCCTCCTGGCTTCCCTCGCTAAGGTACCTGATAACCGACCGTTGTTTCTTCAACACCAGCATAGACTATTGAACCTATCAATGTCTCCTATGGTGACAGACTCTGTCAAATGTCTGATTGCTGATGCCTTGTATGAGATCTCTAGATCATGAGGTCAACATGAACTCATTGACAAGAATCAAACTGTGTGAGTTGTGTTCAACAGCACATTGTACTTTGAAACAACACATAGATGGAAACAATGTGACGTTCTGCCCTCTCATAAGCTAATGAGATAAACAAGATTTAAACGGGCTTTTGATGTCTTATTTAAACTTTTAATAACTTTTAAATATGTGATTGTGAATGGGGGAATTGACTCTACAAAATGACTCGGTAGAGACTGGAGGAGAATTGATTGTTAGTGATGTCACAAATCATGATTAAATATTCACAAGCCGCGTGCCTGGGAACCTTTTTAAGAGCATCTTTGCAAGGCACATAATGTTCATTCTAGATGGCGCAAAATTTATCCTGAATTCACTCATCAACATTTTTAGGGAAATCAACCCTTGTCATTGAATTAAGTGAGATTCCTTTGTCTAGTTATTTTTTGTCAGTTAAATGCTTGTTTGTGTTTGCGAAAATGTTTCAAGTCTTTCCCAACTCCAGATTGTTGCATTACTATCAAATGTTTGGGATTCTTGTACAAATAACCTTTACTTTGGTGAAAAGTCGGATCAGTAAAACATTTCACTAGAAAATATTCCTCAATTAATATAACCTGGTTAGAACCAGAACGTATTTCAATCACATATTGTTCTCCGGGTGGACAATTTTGTTTGGTTAATTGTTGTAGTAAATAAAATCCACAAGCCTCGATTAGAAAGATCACATGCTGGAATAATTGGTTTGTCTCTCGTAATGTAAATCCTAGTCTTAACCATGTTTAAATAAAATGTCTGAAACCAAGACTAGTATTCATGTATTCTATTGTAATCATAGACACATAAAAACCATCTGTCCATTATACCATTTCAGCGGAGCTTTTAAATTACACATCAGGCAACATGGCAATTATGACTTGCACTTAAAAGATGGTAGTACTTTTTATAATGAGATGAACAAAAATAATCTATCGAAGGAATTGTATCTAAATTTAACACAGGGAAAATCATGATTTTGTACCTGACTGATTGTACCTTAAAATCTTCAATTGATTCAAACCTGTATAGTGTGGCCACAAACCTGTACATTATGACGATTTGTCACCAATCTCTTGGATAGAATTATTTCATTTAGACTGAGTGGAGTAAACTGACATGATTAGTAAAATTGAAAGGGGAAGTCTTCATGCCACATCAAAATAACCAATACAATAATCAATACTATGCTCCCCCTATGCACCCTTAACAAAACTGTGACAGCAAACGTGATTGTACAGTAAGTCAGATATTTACAAAAAGACACATACTCATCAAACATAATAATAATAATAATAATGTGTGGATTTATATAGCGCACGTATCCACCAACTAAGTGGTGCTCAAGGCGCATTATATTATTATCCCTGCTCATAAGGCTCATAAGGCTCATAAATCATTCCTGAAACCATCTCAGCTCTCTGGGGAGTATACAGCTCAATTAACATGGCAAATTGAGATGAATTTATTGCGCATGTATTTTGATTGACAGCTGTTGATTGGTCCATTTATGTATTTTGATCGACAGCTGTTGATTGGTCCATTTATGTATTTTGATTGACAGCTGTTGATTGGTCCATTTACATGGGTATCTAATTGAATTGTAGCGTAGAATCATGCAGGGGACTTAAATGTAGTAGTTTTGTTTGTTTTTGTTTGTTTGTTTTGTCTCAGATATGTTGTATAGGTTTATAAAGTTAATTATTGTAATGTGTTGTCACCATGTTTGTTAAGTATCAATATCTCATGAGTTTAATATCCTGTTTATCATAGTCTAACAGTACAAGACTAACATACTTCTTGGGTAATCAAACCAAAATTAATCTTTTTGATGTTTTAATTCAGCTGTAATTTCAGCATATAGAGAGATGTGACTTTATGGCAAGCGTTTGACACCCAGCTTAGTGAATATTTCACTGTAATTTTCATTCTTTTTATCACATTATGATTATTTGTTCAGAGCACATCATGTTTAAGGTGTTATGTGTAAATTCAGCAGCGAGTATGTCTTGCATTGTTGCGCATGCATCATTATTATTCCTTTATCTCCATGGAACTTTAATAGCAAAAATTTCATTAAATTAGTGTTAATTTACTCAAATATGTGTTCCATGTGACACAAGCTATGTTAACAAGAAAGACACAATCTTGGCTAAACAAAATGTTATCATTAGCTAACATTCTCACCAGGGAACTAATTCCAAAATAGAAACCAAATGAAATAGTTTTCTATGAAAAAGATAACTTATTTAACAACTCCTAATTTATTCTTATAAATTGATATTGAGTTCTTTCGGGTACACCATGTAAATTGACTAATTAAGAAACTTAATCCGAGGAATACATTTATTTCAGAGTGTGGTCTACTCAGTGGGTTAAGTAATAAGCTTACATCTAACACAGCAGATTGTTTGTAAAACATTGTGGTTGATTTAATGAAAGAAAGGATAAAAACCAATCAGATATGATGAATGTAATATATTTTAGGCCTATCTATAAAGATGAACAACCCTCTGTAGTTGGTTATACTTAAATCAGTACTTTAAAATTGCTCTTTTTTTTCGGTGGATAAATAGGAAATGATTTGGATTTATTGGAACTGATGAACATTGAGGACCCTTTTGGAATTTGTCTTTTCTACTCTTGCTTTTATAAGAGGAAAGTTACAGGTCTTTAAAACCACAAGGTTGTGAAGTGGTATTTTGCTGATGAAATGTAAATTAATTTGACGGCTTGACATCCAAGCTGTATAATTTCAGTGTAATGCTTCTAGTATTGTCCTGAAACATTACACCCTTCAATTGTTGTTGTATGAATAATATTAAATTGAAGCGTTATATGTACTGTTCTTTCACATATACGTTAGTATACACTAGCCTAAAACTTAATTGTATTGGGCAAATCTTGAGGTGAGTTTGTGACTCGCATTATGTTGACTAATTGGTGCTCAGTTATTGTTTTCATGTAAGAAAAAGGTATTATTTATGATTTGCACTCTTGGTCATATTGCCATGACGGCAATAGACTGACATGCCTAACAAAAATAAACTTCCTTATAACTGGTACTCATTTACATGAGAGACACTTTAATTAAAAGGAGAACATTGAATTGTACAGCAACCACGGGCAGGGTCGTATCTTTAGATTATCCGGACATTGCCTAGCATGTTACTGGCACAGATGTTTTTATGTACAGCAGTTCATCATAAGTGGGGATATACAAAAGATAACTTCCCATGTGTAGTTTTGTATAAAAAAAAATAAATAAATAAAAAACAGAAAAACCTTAAAAACTGAAAATCAAAATATATAAATTGTATTAGTGTCATTTTTGTGGCCCAGTTATGGTCGCACATATTTATGCTTAAGGACATTTTCACAATTTTTGTATATCTATCTTGTAATAAATTCCATACAATTGATAGCTTGGGTCCCACAATACCAATATTGTGTGTGACCTAATTATTGCAACGTATTTAAGATGGCCATTTTGCTTTTTTCAAGTTTTACTTTTTGGACATGTCTAAGCATGCAATGTTGTCTCTTTCTCTCTTGATGACTTAATATGTTCTTATTATGTGCAAGAATTTTATTTGTCCTGCTTTTTTGTATCTGTGAGTCAAAGCAAGGGGGTTTGTTTTGTATATTACTTGTAAATGTACAATGTACAGTCCGATTTAGAAAGCTTGGTGAAGCTCATTTAGAGGTTACAGGCTTACGAGAAATGGGAGATCAAGTGACAAGTTAAATTGTCTTGCTTTGACAAATGTTTCTCTTGATATTGTAGTTTTTCTAGAGCACTAGGCTTAACCATTGTAAAGTGTCCTAAAAATGGTTTATATACAAGTGTCTATGAAATAAAGTGTAAATACAGAAAGTGGATCTTCAAAACATGTGTAATAATGGTCGTCATTTTTAAGCCAATGAACAACAGTAATCGAGATCTCAAATCAATTGTGAACATGGAGGGGGTGGTTAGCTAATATGTCATGGGCTCCAGGGCCCGCCCAATCTCCCCAATCTATTTCAGAGGGTACACAACATTATTGGGGTATATAGTGACCGTGTTAACGGAGGGATTTCAGCGGCGTAGCCAATGGGGGGCCTGGGGGAACGTGCCCCCCCCCCGAAATTTCTAGTGTTCCCCCAGGTGCCCCCACGAAAAAATCCTGATAGTGCCCAAAAACAGAAGAAAAAGAAAAGGGAAAAAATCAATACTCCCTGGGTCCCCCACTGAAAAGCAATCCCCCCTCCCCCCAGTCTTTCCCCTTGCATGTTGAATATCTTTGGTTTTGTTTTGTTTTGTTTTGTTTTCAATATTTTAAAAACATTAGTAGGCCCTATCCTGATTAAAGGGACAATATTGTCACTTACAAAGCAGATTTTCAACAGGGCATGGATTGTATAATCCATGACAATTATTGTATGGCTCATTTATGCAGCATCAATGTTAATATGACAATATCATGTGGGATGTTATTTCCAGTCACTGAGTTAATCTAAAAGTCTGCTCTGATCTGATCATGACGATATTGTCCCTTTAAATCCATAAGAATAGACATGGTTAGGCCTGTATACAACCAAATCACTGATGGGACTTTGTTAATATTAATCTCCTGGAAGTTAACTTGGGGCAGAGGATACCAAGTACCGACACATTTATCCAGACTTTGAATGTTTTTAAAACAATATAATTTGTCAGTATAGGATTTGAAGCTCTGTATGGAACAGGAAGTTTGTGCTGCTGTACTCCAGCCCTGAACGTTGGGTACACAATTAAGGTGTGAAAGAACTGTTCAAATTCAAAAGTGGTAAGTTTTCATAAAGGGAAAAAATAAGCTATGGATAAAGAATTGTCAGGTCGGCCTGTATTGAAAACTTGAAAATTAAGCTTTCTCGAACGTAGATATGGTTTCATTCGTATTGTTATATTCCCGGTGTATAATGTAGTAATGTTCCATTGAGTATGCCTTCAACTTGTCACTATTTCACCACCAAGGGCTTAGTGTCCACGGCGGCCATTTAAGGCCAATTGTCCAAATTCAAAAACAGCTGGGTTTTTCAGCATGGGTATCCATCGCGAGAGGGCGGTATACACTGTATTTCAAATTATCCGACCCGGCCGGCCGCCGGACCCACGACGACGACGAGATGATCAAGGCCGGCCAAAGGAGGGCGGTCAGTATAATACTAGCGATCAGTGATACGACCACATGTCAAACAAAATGGCACCTACATTGAAAAATGAAAACTTAAAAAATGTTTTTCTCAACAGTAAAAAACTAACGTTATTCATCTGTTGAATGTATCATCTATAATGCGGGTAAGTTCATACAGAAATAGTTAAGTTTCTATGAGCTTTTGTGATTACACAGGCACAGCAAGAAAGGCAGCGTGAGTAGCTGTCCGCAGGCAGCACCACCGCACTAACGTTTTATGTCAGGCGGAGTGTTTAATTAATTAATTAATTAACTTAACAGCGTGGGTTATCTGCCATGGACCTGGACTTTCGGTATGGGATAATGCAACAAGCAGCATGACTAACGTTAGCCAATATAATAACATTATGTTTAAAAAAAGGAAAGAATGTAGAATACAACCGCCACTTTTCTGTCCAAATATATGTTGTTAGCCGGAGGGATGTCAAACCGCCACAAGAAATTTCCTGCATACGTGAAAATTGCACGATCAACCCAAAAACTAAACCATTTTTGAAGGCATAAAACATTAAGAAATGTGTAGAAAAAAATGAGGGTAATAAAGCTTATGCTTTAGGCTAAGACTAAGAGAATGAAAGTCATAGATTTGCGTCCAGGAAATTTCGAAAACACATGAGGCTTTTTTCATTATTTCCATTGATCATTAATAACATTAACAGCGCAATCACAAGATGTTTCTTCTAATCTGTGTACGTACGTGCATCATTATACGTGCGGGCCGCACACACAGGCATACTAGGCTCAACAGCGAACGTGTTGTGCATGTGAAGGCGGTACAGTTGCAGGTGCGGATCGGACGGAGTTTACCATACAGTTTTAGCGCGATGCGACCTTTTTTGTGAACGACGTATGCGGGACTAAGACTGTAAGAGAACATGTGCTAATTTATAGCGCACATACTGGTGGAAATTTGGTAAAAACTTTGTTTTACTGATGTGGATGATTTGGAACTAAATTTGTTTGGTGGAAATACCTTTTTGTGCAAATAATGAAAAATTTAGGCGGTAGCTTTCGGGACATGCGGGTGGTGGACGCAAATCTATGACTTTCATTCTCATGGCCTTAGTAGGGTTTTCAGGTGAAAAATTGTTCCTAAACCAATATGCTCAATATTTATATCAAATTAAAGGTCTTGATGAAAGAAATACAATGGTTTTTAAATCAAGAAAATCGGACGAGTAGTTTTTGAGGAATCCTGTTTTATTTAATCAAATATACAGCATTCAATGAAGCGCGACTGTCCATACACTGTGTACATCCCTAATGGCAGCAAAACCGTTGAATCAGCCTACACACACCGTGATACACATGCACAGCGTTCGTGCTCGTTTCCCTCATAAGAGCTTTTGAAAGGGTGTAAAAAATACACTCCGCTCAAAACTAAACAAAACTAGAAATTCAGAGTTTGTTAACAAACTCAAGGTGTTCGGAAGTGACGGTAATTGATGTCCTCATCAATTGGGATCATTGTTAAAATGTGACTTAAGATTGTTTTCAAAAGTAAGGTGCCTTACTCATTTCAAAGAAATAGCTTTTCGGTATTGGCTTTTTCAACAGCCCTTTCCATTCGTACAAAAATTACACTGCAGTATTAAGTTAATACGATCTATGGTTTTAGAAATATTGTAGCGCATCCGTTATTGGCTTAACCCTTTGAGTCCCATTGTCTTTGTACACAATTACCCTCATTATCCCACATACTTTCTTTAAAACAAAACAATTTGTATGTTTATGTTTGAAAAATCATTAAAAAAATGCCCTTCTTTATTTTCCAACAATATATGGACACATTGTTTACCAAATGATTGTCAATAATTTCCTGACCATTTTTTGACCTCAGTGACCTTGATGACCTCTGACTTCCTGTTAAACCGGAAGTTGTACAATATAATAAGTTTCTGTCTATTTTATTGTTGTTTTTTTATTCTGGGATGATCTAAAAAGGAATATATACATATACATTAAAAAAATAATAAATGGCTTGACTGGAAAATGAAGATCACAAAATGCCTCAATGTACATAACTAGAATGATTATAAGCATTAGCCTTCATAAACATGAACAACAAACTTTACATCTATGGCGGCCGCCATATTGAAAGTTTGTTTACTTTTGCTTTGATTACAACTGTACTTTTATCTGCACGTCTTCGTGATTTTTGTTTGATAAGATTCCTCCCAAATGTTTATTTGTTTTTAATTTTTATAATTTCCAAAGGTAACTGCACTCAAATGTAAACCTTATAGTGCCAAAGACTATGTACAAGTAGGAGGAGAGGATGTAAATCATTGGGAATAAGTGCATTCTTTACACAAATGTAAACGTTAACGTTACGTTACATGCATCATCAGTACAGACATGAAAAATCGTAAAATATCACGATAAAAACACCCCAAAAATTATAATTTCTTCAAATCAATAATTTATCTACACTCCTGAGTAATCAATTTTATCTTTGCGAAACCTACATGTGTCAAAAAAGGACAACACCGAAGAGGAAAACGTCAAATTCTGGAAGGACATCTCAGCGCGCGTAGGGCATTCCGTCATTCGGCTGACGAGGCATCCATCTTGCACACAAAACCGCCTGAAAGTCCCGGATGCTAGCGGCAAACAATCTCAACAAATATAAAAAGAGGGCGCAAATCATCAGGTCCATACAGCTGTTGTATTGTTTAGTTCATAGCGCTTATGGTACAGCGCAGTGGACGCAAAAGTACAGCGACCGCGCAACCCGGGATATCCCGGGAGCGGGACCCTGAGGAAGTGTAACGTGACCCGGGATATCCCGGGTGCGGGACTGAAAGGGTTAAACGCCCAACCACACATCTATAAAATATATTTTATCCTGCAAGAGCTTTAGCCTGTGACACCGCAAACGTCCCCGTGAAGACCGCCAGCTGTTTTCCAGTAGATAACGATCTCAGTCTCTGCGGTTTGTAAACAATGGGATTTTGGCCCAGAAAAGGAATTTTGAAGAAAAAAAACAAATCAAAATTTTGACCTTCCGGTACGACCGGAAGCAAATGTCAGACGATTTTGACGTTAACTTTTCAAATGTTGCCTAAGCCTTGATCTATCAGATCCCAGATTATGAACATCATAGCTTTAGTATATTTTGATATACAGTCGATAGCAAATGGTCATTTTTAAAACTTAAATGGCTTGTAATTTGATACCTGATGACGTTATCATGACGTAACTAGATTCATCTACATGATAAGGTCTTTATATGTGTGAAGTTTCAAGGTTGTGTGAAATTGTTAACTTGCACTTTCGATGTAGAGAAGAGTTAAGGAGAAGAAGAAGAAGGAGAAGTAAAAAAAAAAAAAAACGGAACAATTACAATAGTTGTTCGGCTGAAAAGCCGAACACCTAATTACGGCTCAAAACTTTCACATATGATAGAAAAGAGGTTTAAAATTCATTCAGACACCGCTCTTACCTTTCAACTTGAAGATTTCACCTCGAAAAAACGGTGTTTACTTTTTATCTCTTTGTAACTTCGGTTGTAGAGTAGTTATTGAGATCGAGCAAGCATGGGTATGTAAAGGAGCCCTTTGACTCAATAGGGAAACCTGTTTTCATGTCAATCACAATGTACTCGGGTGCGGAGACAGCTCCGAAGTGGATGCCCTCAGCAGAGCGCGGCAAATTTTACGCGCCAAATGCGCCCGATCTCGGAACACTTCGCAAAAGGCTGGGCGGGACGAGAGTGGTTCATTTATAAAAACCTAGGCTTTCGCACGTACTTCCGATTGCTATTTTATGTACATTGTTGGATAGCTGAAACTATAAGCTTTCCAATGAGCTATTACAAAAGTCCTGTAAGATTTTGACAGGTAAAAGTAGTAAAAATTGTTGATTTAAAATTTTGATGTTTTTTGTTGCGGGCGATGCACTGTACGTGTGGCGGGCTTCGGTCAAGCATGTACAAACTGAAAACCCTAGCTTTAGCCTTTACTGTAGGGTCATTCCACATCAAATCACACACTTTCCGAGGTCAATCTCACTTTGCAATTTGGTACATAAGTATCCATCTTCTTGAGAATGCATTCCAACTGAAGTGCTTTCATCTTAGAAAAAAAGGAATTAAATTTACCAATAATTTATAAGGAAAGAGTTTGTTTCATCAAAATGTTATAACATTTAAGATTAAAAGGTAGGCTATTGTCAGTGTAAAAATGTGGTGTGCCAATGTTTAACCCTCCACCTACTACAAGGGTCAAAATCAGTCAAAATGTTAATATACTTGCCAAAGTATATATAATGCACTTAAAGGGGGACTGTCGTGGATTTAAATCAAACAGTTAAATATGTGATCGTTTTATTCTTTTATATCAGTAAAAGATCAATAACATTTTTGTTTTGTGTTTTTATTGTTTTTGAGAGTGTTATTTTACCATTGTAAAAATGCCCCCCACTTTTACTAGTTGTTCCCGCCCTGCACGGAGGAGCTGTTCGTGACGTCATGTCGGGAAGAGAAATTCGGCTCAAAACTCGGCTCAAAATGATCGCTGCACAAAACTGTGAGCCGATGGACCTGACCACTTTACTCTTGTCAGTCGAACTTTGCTCGTCCAAATACGGCGATATTTTGGGTCACTTGGGAACAGATGATGGCTAACACCATCTTTGGTGGTGTTGCTGCATCCTGCAGCAACACATCTTCCCGGCATTTTATTAGTTCCGGAAACAAAACTCATGGAAGAAATGAAATCGACGCTACGTGTGTGAAACGTATGTATGTACATGTACATTATGTACACATCGGATCTTACCGACCTTACGTCACATATCTTATGCAAATGAAGCTTCCACCATGGGGCGGGGTTGCCTCCCCCAAACACTTCAAACATTGTTTTAAAATACTTGTACTCGGAAATCAATGATTAAATAGACACAGGTGGGTCTCAAAAACAATATTTTATTACAAAACGCCTTAAGTAAAGGATGTCAGTCCCCCTTTAAAAGTCAAACACTGTCAAACCTTACATAGTAAATACATTTACAGGTCAAAATGAATCGACTGCTTTTGACTTGTAAAAGCATTGTCTGGTATTGTTCAGGGTGGTCAAAATGACCGTAAAAACCAGTCAAAAATACCCCTGTGTACACATTTGGTTCAACAGTCAAAACAAGCAGTTACAGTTTGTAACTGGTTTTGACCTCTGTAGCAACTTCCCACTAAAGTGCAGCAATAGTAGGAGGGTTAGTACTGTGGGCTTCATGGAAATGACATCACTGTACTCATTATTAAACCAAAAGTTCACGCTGATTAATTAATTCATTTATTCAATTCATTACTCTTTATCCATGCCCCAGACAATTATGTGAATTTGCTTCCTCTGTATAGAATTAATACACTCCTGTATTCTGTAAATTACCTTTTATTTTGGTATTAAATAGAGAGAAAAACAACTTGTTATAATGGTTTCTTGTCACAGACCAGTGTATATTTTGAGCCTGGTGCAGTTTCACCTTCGAGGCTCTTTTGTAAACATGTGATGTCATTGGTCACATCGTCTATACTCAACTTCTAAAAACTGGCCAACATAGGTAATTAAATGATTTGTTTTTACCACAGATGATGCATAGATCTGCAAGTAGAGTCAACCTCCAACAGCAAAAATTACCAATTTGATGAATCCAGACACCCATTTGATAAATCCAGCAAACTAATGGATGAACCCAGGCACCCACTGCAGGCTCATCAGAGACAGCTCACAGCTAATGGTATTCCTGATATTATCGGTAAGTTTTTATAAAAGCAAAGGAAAGAATGTCGTATCCGACTGCCACTTTTTAAGGGTTTTTGGAAATTTTTTGCAACCACTAACCAGTTAAAAATGATTGTATCAATTTTTGGGGGTACAGAAGGCGAAAACTCTTTAAAATCCACGTTTATTATGATTTGCAGACTTTATTTCTAAAAAAAATCCTCCCCTTCAGAAAATAGAAGGATCCTATTATAGTTGCCACTGCGTATGTACAATGACCATGTTGGTCACTAATGGGGAGTTGACAAGATCAGACTGACATGACTGAGGAAGTCATCGTATACCAAAAATGCCTGATTTTTCTTGAAATAAATTATCCAGGAATAATTTGAAGTATATGTCCATCATCATCCATATGTTGTCCACTTTACTAGGTAGGTAAGATTACATTATTGGTTATATTGAATGAGAAAAAGTGGCGGTCAGATACGGCATTCTACCCAAAGCAAATTATACCCGACTGAAATTTCTGCTTGGATTGTTTGTATTTTAAGGCCAATGACAGTTGATTATAAAGTCAATCTCAGAAAATTGATGAGGGATTTTGGTTTCATTATATACATGTATAAAGGGAATAAAAGTTTGTCACATGGTCTTGACCTCAGGATGAAGACTGAAGGTCATGGTCACGGGTAATATTTTTTTAAATGATTGTTTACACATTTTGTGAATTTGAAAACATTCTGTGATTTTATTTTCATGTAGGAGGAAGAAGCTGGTGATAGATCTTTCACTGCTTGTGCATCCAAGCTATGGAACAATCTTCCTGTTTATATCAGACAATCTGTTTCTGTTAATGCCTTCAAGAAGGCTCTTAAAACTCACTTGTTTCCTCATTAATTTTGCATCAATTTATGTCTTATTCTATCCTGATTTGTATTTATTATGCCATATTAACTTTTGTAAGCGCCATGAGCCTCTCGGGAATGGCGCATGATAAATACTTGTTGTAATGTAATGTAACATGAATTTCCCCAGTTTTAAATATTTGAGATTTTCAATTTCAAGTAATTAAGGAGTAGTATGCTCTCTGAACCCAACCTAGTTTAAAATGCAAACTGCTCGTTTTTGTATAATACATGTAAATACATGTAGTGTGTACATGTAACTTGTTAATAAAGTGTAGTGGGTTTACCCAAAGTGTTTAGATGATTTGCATAATTCAAATCAAGATTTACCAACATTTTTAGAAATGTTAATAGACAATATATAAACAAGATCATTCTATCCTAAATACATGTAAATATTATGTTGAATTTGATGCTTTAAACTTGGTTCTTTTGATTACGCACTTGATGTCATATTTTCTGCTGTGATACTAAAGTAGGGAGCTGAAAATGTGTTGTGACATGATCTACGCGTTCAAAACTATTATGCAGTATAAACGCATTGAGTGTGTCATGCATTGTGCGTTTATATGTAGCATATTGTGCTAATAATGTGCTATCTACAATTACAAGAATTATCTTACATGTACATGTATGTCAAAGAAGTGAAGATGAAGGCAGAAGTTTGTGCCACTACTCTACATGTACTTTTTAAAATGTTGACAATAAATTAGTGATGGGGACAGTTATCATACCAAAACTGCAAACTAACTGTTTATAAAAATTTCCAGTTAATCGACCAACCATTTTGGAGGAATTTTCAGCCCATTTTGTTGTTCTAGACTTTCTTTTTGCTGCATTGGTTATTATACACATTTGCGGAAATTTTATTGATCAGTGCTTTTTGATTGAAAATGTATGCATATTGTGTCATTTGCTGACAATCTAGTTTGTGTGGCCGTCATGAAAGATTTGGTTAAACTGTTAGTGAACTAACTGGTAACTCTCAGCACTAGTTTGTTCATGATCTGTTGGCATACGTACATACATGCATGGTACACATGCATTGGTCATACTTACAGTACGAAATCATACAATTTTTTTCCTGAGAAATTTAAATTAGTGATTCCGTGATATCAATGATTTTCTATAGATCTATTCGTTTGTACTCGCATGGTATTTAATGACACGCAAAGTAAATTTGCTAAAACACAGACCATTTGACATTTCCTTTAAAACTGAAGTGTTCTCAAGTTGGCAATGGTTTCAAAGATAATAAGTAATTAAATACATAAAATACATACTTCAACATACCATTTTAGGAAAACATTAATCGGAACAGCTCTGTCCAGAGGACAAACTCTTAGTTTTTAAATGTAACCTTGTGAAAATTAAAATAAAAACTGTGATGGTGTTTATTTGAAAAAAATGAAAAATACAATTTTCAAAGTGGGGCCAAAATTCTGACAAGAAACTAATCAACTTTCATTGGCCTACATGTATATACATTGTAATTAATGCATACAATTCTCACCATTTTGTGAAGAATGAATATCAAATGTTCTGTTCAATGTGTTGACTTACATCATGTACATGTAGTTGGAACGTTGTTCAGTATGGGAAAGAACACCAACCTCTTTGTTCATGTATTGGGGATCTTAATTTGAACATGAGTATTCCCAAATTCCTCCCTAACATGTGGTTTAATTGAGCTACAAAAAAAAATTACAGATTGGTTGCTACACATAATATTGATCCTCTTCAAGGATGGAGGTATACATACATGTATTTATCTTTTACTTAGAGTGCATGGACTTAAAGGGTACAAACAGGAAACTATTTAGACCCCAAATGAATAGCTAATAGTCTCCCTCCCTGCCAAATACATTTACATGTACTGTATATTCCCTGAAAACACATTGAAAATTGTTTTGCAACAATCTTAATACTATTAAAAATATATTTTTCATAATTTATAGATGATGAATCGGCAAGCAGTTTCAACCTCCAGTGACCTTTTCATGTAACTAGCTAGCTGACATTACAACATCTCTAACCATGAGGAATTCTCAAGCAACAGCTAGGAGGCAGCTGACGGGCATCATTAGTCCTCTAGGAGTCTCTGATTTGCCATGTAAGTGTAATGTAGAATGGAATATTGGGCTCAGGACAATAATGTTAATGGATGGAGACTAAACCCCTTTTAAACAAGTTTTTTCTGCAATGTTTTTTATTTAAAAAAAATTTAATTTTGTTTAAAAGTTACAAAAAACAAATACTCTTCTTAGATTATAATTCTGCCTGAATTGTTATAAAATCTTTGTCCTATACTGCATTGTGTTATGAAAAAAATATTCCCATTTCTCCCGTAAAAATGCCAGAGTTGGCATGGTCTTCCTTGGAGAGTCTTCACAGAGAGTCTTCTGTGTAGATTCATTAATGGAGGCACATTGTATAATATTTCATGCAGATCAAAATTTCATTAAGTGAAGTGACAACTGCCCAATTATTTACCTTTAAATCTTCTTTGATGTTATAGATGATGGGGATCCCCCCCCCCCCCACACACACACACACACACACTTTTAACATTTGTGGTTGTGATAGCGATGCCTGCATGTGGAAAATATTATGTTGTGTATATTTACTTTATTTTTTATTGACTGCTGTGTGAATCATCAATCCTGCATTACAAGATAAGCGTGAGATGGATGATGCCCTACAAGTACAACCTGGAGAAGAGTAAAACACATCTACTGTAAAGTGTTGGAAAATACAAACATATTGCTGCTGTCTGCTTGGAGTCTTAAGGAGAATACAGCATGTGAATGCAAAGAACAATAGACTTATCCATCTCATGTACTTCTCCAGGAAATGGCGTATGATGAAGTGCAGATCAGCAGAGTACCTGATCGTAAGATAATTTGGAGACGTATGGTGCCCTACAACAGACTAAACCTCCTCTTCTCTAGTGTTGGGAAATACAAACTGATTGCTGCTGTCTTCTTGGAATCTTAAGGAGAATACAGCATGTGAATGCAACAAACAATAGACTTACTTCCATATCAAGGAAAAGCAAGAGTTGGCATGGTCTTCCTTTGAGAGTCTGAGATGCGGGTAAGTTTCATAAATGATGTAATGAGAGGTAGATTACGTTTATTACAATTTTTTTGTAAGTGCACAATTTGCAAGCAAAATCATACATGTACATGAATGCGCATTCAGAATATTGGAAATTTTATGTAATATTCCTTCAAATGTCCATGAGACTCAATTCAATTCAATCAATTCAATTCAATCATCACATTTATTTCCATACTTCCATAAAATAATTAACAAACTTTATATTAAGAGTGCATTAAACGATGAAGCAGTAAATGTTAAATTCATAGCAAAATTAATTAGTTAAATAGAGCATGGGGGCTGTTTATATAAGCAGAAGCTTGTTAAAAAACAGCCATACAGACAAACACACAAATAAAAAGGACAGACAGACAAGAGACAAGACAATAGGTAGTTGACACGATACAGAGTAAATATACTGATGACAGAGGCAATTAAAATAATGAAAAAATATCAAAAGGCTATTAAGCAAAAAACAACAGACTAACAAAATTTAGATATGTGGATAATGTGAACGCAATGGAAGAAAAGACTATGGCATTGAGGTGAATTGAAAAATTTGAAGACGAAGGTGATTCCTTTATTTTTGTAAAGGGGCTTGCAGTGGTACCCCTGCTTTACATTAACCTTACCAGGATGGTAGCGGTAGCAAAATTAAATATTAAAAGCTTACAATGGTGCACAACTAAACAATGAAATGTTGTACATGTACATGTACAAGGTAGTAGGATATATTGTATTGTATTTTGCTAGGTTTGAAGCATAGGCCATTAACTATGATTTGTCATTTTGGTTGGTAAGCAACAATATTGATTTCTGGTTTTGATTTGACACGGTTGTATTCTCACATTTTGAAGAAAAAAAAGTACAGCTGTCTCCAAAAGTCAAATTCTAAGAACATTGTTTCTGATAAAGATCCTGCTAGTTCTTGTAGGGCACCAACTGTAATGTGTCTAATTATCAACTCTAAGCAAACTATTATCTTGTTTTGAAAATGCATTTAACTGTGTTAAATACTTCATGTACTGATGACCATCCTGCAGAAGTTTCAGCAATCTTACTTTTTATTCTGTTTGTAAACAATGTATTTAAACTATTTTGCCTGCAGTAGTTGTTAAGTAGTTTTGACCTCTAATGTACAATGTTTCTTTATTTTATAATTATCTCTATTATATTAACTGTAATGTCTTTTTATATATGAGACAATGCTTAAATAAATGACAGGAACAAACAAACTCTACTGTATACAGAAATGTTTTATTGTCTTGAAGACTAAGTACAAAAACAGCACATGAAATAACCACAAGAACCTACAAAACAGTACCAAAAAGCAATGGGGATTTTGTACACGTTTTGAGATAGGTTTCTCTGCCTAGACCCAATTTCATGGCTCTGCTTACTGTAAGCTGACTATCATTGCTTACTTTTAAGCAGCAAATGTGACTGCTCTGGCAAAACCCTAAACTTAGACCCAATTTTCAAAAGTGAGATTTTGGTATTTTGGTTTGATTTTCTAGATTTTCCTCTTTCATTTGATACCAGATTTGTAGAAATCCTTTTTTTCTTTTTTTTAGATTTTGGTATGGTTTGATTCTCTCGATTTTCCTCTTTCATTTGATGCCAGATTTGTAGAAATCACAAAAAGAATTCTTATATTTTTTTCTCTAAAATCTGGTATCAAATGAAAGAGGAAAATCTAGAAAAACAAACTATACCAAAATAGGGTCCAAGTTTAGGGTTTTGCCAGAGCCAGTCACATATGATGTGCTTAATGTAAGAATACTTAACAAATTAGCATAGAGTTTCTTCTTGTGCTCATGTGTACTAAGCGTGCTTAATGTAAGAATACTTAACAAATTAGCATAGAGTTTCTTCTTGGTCTCATGTGTACTAAGCGTGCTTAATGTAAGAATACTTAACAAATTAGCATAGAGTTTCTTCTTGTGCTCATGTGTACTAAGCGTGCTTAATGTAAGAGTACTTAACAAATTAGCATAGAGTTTCTTCTTGGTCTCATGTGTACTAAGCGTGCTTAATGTAAGAGTACTTAACAAATTAGCATAGAGTTTCTTCTTGGTCTCATGTGTACTAAGCGTAACTACGGATTCATTGCTGACATTTATGTAGTACTAGTGGAGTACCATGGTCGAGCGGTTTAGTGCATCGGATTTGTGTTCTGATAGCAGAGTCGTCAGAATGTGGGTTCGAATCCCAACCGCGACCATGGTGCTTGTATCCTTGAGCAAGACACTTTACCATAATTGCTTCTCTCCACCCAGGAGTAAATGGGTACCTGTGAGGGCAGAGTTGGTTGTTGTGTTTGATTAGCTCTTATGTGCTGAAATGGCAGCAATTGAGCTGTATACTCCTCAGGGAGCTGAGATGGTTTCAGGAATGATTTATGAGCCCGATGAGCAGGGGTAATAATATAAATAACAGCCAAAGAAACGTCACCCCCTAAATTTTGATAAGTCTGAAAACATGTTTAGCTTATCTGTCCTCAGACGTCATGCATGACGAATTTTGAGGTCAAGCAAATTTGCAACATTGTGTTCGTGTTACACTCCATACTCATAATATTCTTCATTAAACAAATTATATTAATTATAAAATGAAAATAATAAATATTTTTAGGGGTGACGTTTCTTTTGCTGTTATGTATATAATGCGCATTGAGCACCAGTTTGGTGGATACGTGCACTGTATAAACCCACATTATTATTATTATTAGGTGTTCGGGTTTGTGCCCGAAACACTTCTTCTTCTTCTTCTTCTTCTTCTTCTTCTTCTTCTTCTTCTTCTTCTTCTTCTTCTTCTTCTTCTTCTCCTCCTCCTCCTCCTCCTCCTCCTCCTCCTCCTCCTCCTCCTCCTCCTCCTCCTCCTCCTCCCCGACGTCTGTCCACAAAAAAACACATACTTGCAAACTTCACATGAACTTGAAACTTGGCATGTACTTAGAATCTTAACAAGTAGATGAAACACGAGTTTGTGAGTGACCCTAATTTGACCTGTACTTCCTGTCTAAACTGGGAAGTCAAAGTTTAATATTTAAAAATCATATCTCAGCAACCACAAGAGGTAAATTCACATTTTGCACCATTGTATAGATTGTTAATTGTCGAAAAATATATTTACACAAAGGTGACCCCACTTGAGCCTTACTTCCTGTCCAAACCGGAAGTCAAAGTTTAATATTTAAAAAAATCATATCTCAACAACCACAAGAGGTAAATTCACAATTTTTGTACCATTGTACAGATCGTTATTTGTCAAAACAATTTTACACAAAGGTGACCTTTACTTCCTCCCGAACACCTAGAGTTTGTGTAAACAAACTCGAATTTCTAGTTATTATTATGTGTACATTATCTACAGAGTGTTATATTATGTAATATGAGGTGTCGTGGCCGAGCGGTCTAGCTTACCGGATTCAAGTTCTGGTGTTAGCAACATAATGTGGGTTCGAATCACGGCCGTGACACTTGTGTCCTTGAGCAAGACACTTAATCATAATTGCTTCTCTCCACCCAGGGGTTAAATGGGTACCTGTGAAGGCAGAGTTGGTTTGCTCTATATGCCAGCAATTGAGCTGTATACTCCCCAGGGAGCTGAGATGGTTTCAGGAATGATTTATGAGCCTTATGAGCAGGGATAATAATATAATGCGCCTTGAGCACCACTTAGTTGGTGGATATGTGCGCTATATAAATCCACACATTATTATTATATTCCAAACTGGGTTTGGAATCTGTTTCATAACTTCTTCTGTTTTATTAAGGAGATTAAATGGTCTAGTGGAAAGACTTCAGACTTTTTATTCCAGTGCTCCTGGTTTCAAATACCTCTGCTGAGTTGATATTTTATTATCCTTAATGTCAGATGCAACATTATTAAGAATAGTGAGTGGTCAAGTATATAAAGCTTAAATTTGTACTTAGAAAATTTAGCTCACTCCAACACTAATCTCAGGGTACTGGACAATAACAGGCAGATGAGTATGGTTACTACTGGGCAGTCTTTGAACCCAGGACCTCTGGAACAAGAGTCCTGAGTCTTTCCACTAAACCACTCACTCTTATTAATAAGATTGCATCTGACGTTAATTATAACCCTTAGAATGGACACAGGCAGATATAAAAAAAAGAAAATATTACAATGAGGATTTGAACCCAGGACCTGTGGAACATGAGTCCTGAGTCTTTCCACTAGACCACCCACTCACTCTTATTAGTAAAGTTGCACCTGACGTTAATTATAACCCTTAGAATGCACACATGCAGATAAAAAGAAGACAAAATTATGAGTGGGATTTGAACTCAGGACCTCTGGAACAAGATTCCCAAGTCTTTCCACTAGACCACACACTCTTCTTAACAAAGTTGCATCTGACATTAATTATAACCCTTAGAATGTACACAGGCAGATATAAAATGAAGACATTGGGATTTGAACCCAGGACCTCTAGAACAAAAGCTTGAAATCTTTCCACTAGACCACTCACAGTTCTTAACAAATTTACATCTGATGTTAATTATAACCCTTATAATGGACACATGAAGATATAATAAGAAAACATTACAAGTAGTTTTTGAAGTCAAAATGTTGAAGTCTTTCCAGGACCACTA
>CM055837.1:21012503-21159934 GCA_029582265.1 Zoroaster sp. YZ-2022
TCAAGTCCAGACCACTTGCTCTTCTGAAGAAGGCTTGTGTTACAGTTTTATATCTTAGACTGGACTCAGTAGGCAAGTAAAACCATATTTGTACCTGGCTCTGACAAAACCCTAAACTTGGACCCAATTTTCAAAAGTGAAATTTTGGTATAGTTTGATTCTCTAGATTTTCCTCTTTCATTTGATACCAGATTTGTAGAAATCAGGATAAATTTTTTCTTCTTCTGATTTCTGCAAATCTGGTATCAAATGAAAGAGGAAAATCTAGAGAATCAAACTATACTAAAATCTCACTTTTGAAAATTGGGTCCAAGTTTAGGGTTTTCTTCTTCAGAAGAGCAAGTGGTCTGGACTTGACGTCTAGACATTCAAAATCCATTAATAATTGTCAAAATTTGTATTTTGCCTGTATACTTCTCAACTCAAATTTTAATAAGAGCAAGCAGTCAAGTAGAAAATTGGTCTGGTGTTAAAAATCCATAAATATTTTTCTTTGCCTGTGTTCATTTTAAGGTTGTTAATAACCATTTATAACTTTAAAACCTATCTTTGGTCCAGTTGAAAGACTCACAGCCCAGGACCTAAAAGCCATGGGTTCAAGTCCTGCTCAGTGTGTTTTTTCTTTACCTGTGTCCATTCTAAGGGTTATAATTAACATCAAATGCATTTTTATTAAGGAGATTAAATGGTCTAGTGGAAAGACTTCAGAATTTTTATTCCAGTGCTCCTGGTTTCAAATACCTCTGCTGAGTTGTTATTTTATTATCTTTACCTGTCTCCATTCTAAGGGTTATAATTAACATCAAATGTTTTCCACTATGGAGATAAAGCGGTCTAGTGGAAAGACTTCATATTCTTATTCCAGTGGTATTGGTTTCAAATCCCATTCATAATTTATACTTTTTATATCTTTGCCTGTGCACATTCTTAGGATTATAATTAACATCAAATGCAACTTCAGTAATCTGTGTAAGTGGTTTAGTGGAAAAACTTCAGACTCATGTTCCAAAGGTCCTGGGTTCAAATCCTAATCATAATTTGTACTTCAAATCCTAATTGTGATGTCTGATATTTATATCTGCCTGTGTCCATTCTAAGGGTTATAATTAATGTCAGATGCAAACATTTTGAGAACAGTAAGTGGTATAGTGGAAAGATGTCAGACTTTTGTTCCAGAGGTCCTGGGTTCAAATCCAACTCATAATACTTCAATTGCTACTGTTTTCTTTTTATATCTGAATGTGTCCATTATAAGGGTTATAATTAATGTCAGATGCAAGGTTGTTAAGAAGAGTGAGTGGTATAGTGGAAAGACTTCAACCTTTTGTTCCAGAGGTACTGGGTTCAAATCCCACTCATAATTTATACTTCAAATCCTACTTGTAATGTTCTCTTGTTATATCTGCATGTGTCCATTATAAGGGTTATAATTAACGCCAGATGCAGCTTTTTAACCAAGACTGAGTGGTTTAGTGGAAAGACTTCAACCTTTTGTTCTAGAGGACCTGGGTTCAAATCCCACTCATAATTTATACTTCAAATCCTACTTGTAATGGTTTCTTTTTATATCTGCATGTGTCCATTCTAAGGGTTATAATTAATGTCAGATGCAAAGTTTTTTAAAAGAGTGAGTGGTCTAGTGGAAAGACGCAAGACTCTTGTTCTAGAGGTACTGGGTTCAAATCTCACTTGTAATTTTGTCTTTTTTATATCTGACTGTTTCCATTCCAAGGGTTATAATTAACGTCAGATGCAGCTTTTTAACCAAGACTGAGTGGTGTAGTGGAAAGACTTAACCCTTTTGTTCCAGAGGTCCTGAGTTCAAATCCCACTTGTAATTTTGTCTTCTGTTTATCTGCATGTGTGCATTCTAAGGGTTATAATTAACGTTAGAAGAAAATTTGTCAAGAAGATTGAGTGGTCTAGTGGAAAGAATTGGGACTCTTGTTCCAGAGGTCCTGAGTTCAAATCCCACTTGTAACTTTGTCTTTTTATATCTGCATGTGTGCATTCTAAGGGTTATAATTAATGTCAGATGCAACTTCAGTAATAAGAGTGAGTGGTCTAGTGGAAAGACTCAGGACTCTTGTTCCAGAGGTACTGGGTTCAAATCCTACTTGTAGTTTTGTCGTTTTTATATCTGCCTGTGTCCATTCTAAGGGTTATAATTAACGTCAGATGCAAACTTATTAACAAGAGTGAGTGGTCTAGTGGAAAGACTCAGGACTCTTGTTCCAGAGGTCCTGGGTTCAAATCCTGTCCAGTACTTTGTGGTTTTATTTTCAGATTTCAACATGGAAGACTTTCCCATTTCAGCATACTGAGTATATATTTCTACATGTAAGATGTTCCAAATCTGGTGTCCAAGTCCCCATACTCATCTGACTGTTATTGTCCAGTACCCTGAGATTAGTTTTGGAGTGAGCTAAATTTTCTAAGTACAAATTTAAGCTTTATATATTAGAAACGAACACATTTTCATGGGGGGACCCGATTGCTCAACAGGTTAGCCTGTGCGATTGAGATCCAAGGAACCTGAGTCCATCTCCCCAGAAGGGTTCAAGCCCCAGGCACGACATCCACCAGGCATGACTGATCCACCAGGCATGACAAATCCACCCGGGTCCTGAGTCAACCGGAACTAGCAACCTAGCTTAATAAGCAAGCTTGAATAAGAGTTTTGCATTTATTTTATTTAAAATAACCCATTTGGTAAAAAAAAATCCTCTCTAGAATTCAGCTGGGTTTGAACCCACAACATGCACATTCAGAGTCCTGAGTCTTTCCACTAGACCACTCACTCTTCTTAACAAAGTTGCATCTGACGTTAATTATAACCCTTAGAATGGACACATGCAGATATAAAAGACAAAATTTTAAGTAGGATTTGAACTCAGGACCTTTGGAACAAGAGTTCTGAGTCTTTCCAATAGACCACTCCCTCTTCTTAACAAAGTTGCATCTGACGTTAATTATAACCCTTAGAATGGACACATGCAGATATAAAAAGACAAAATTTTAAGTGGGATTTGAACTCAGGACCTTTGGAACAAGAGTTCTGAGTCTTTCCAATAGACCACTCCCTCTTCTTAACAAAGTTGCATCTGATGTTAATTATAACCCTTAGAATGGACACATGCAGATATAAAAAGACAAAATTTTAAGTGTGATTTGAACTCAGGACCTTTGGAACAAGAGTTCTGAGTCTTTCCAATAGACCACTCCCTCTTCTTAACAAAGTTGCATCTGATGTTAATTATAACCCTTAGAATGGACACATGCAGATATAAAAAGACAAAAATTTAAGTAGGATTTGAACTCAGGACCTCTGGAACAAGAGTTCTGATTCTTTCCACTAGACCACACACTCTTCTTAATAAATATGCATCTGACATTAATTATAACCCTTAGAATGGACACATGCAGATATAAAAAGACAACATTTTATGTAGGATTTGAACTCAGGACCTCTGGAACAAGAGTTCTGAGTCTTTCCACTAGACCACACACTCTTCTTAATAAATGTGCATCTGACATTAATTATAACCCTTAGAATGGACACATGCATATATAAAAAGACAAAATTTTAATTAGGATTTGAACTCAGGACCTCTGGAACAAGAGTTCTGATTCTTTCCACTAGACCACACACTCTTCTTAATAAATATGCATCTGACATTAATTATAACCCTTAGAATGGACACATGCAGATATAAAAAGAAGACATTAGGATTTAAAGTATAAATTATGAGTGGGATTTGAACACAGGACCTCTGAAACAAAATGCTAAAGTCTATCCTCTAGACCACTCAGTCCTATTAGAAATGTAGCATCTGACGTTAATTATAACTCTTAGAATGGACACAGTCAGATATAAAAAGAAAACACTACAAGTAGGATTTGAAGTATAAATTATGAGTGAGATTTGAACCCAGGACCTCTGAAACAAAATGCTAAAGTCTATCCTCTAGACCACTCAGTCCTATTAGAAATGTAGCATCTGACGTTAATTATAACTCTTAGAATGGACACAGTCAGATATAAAAAGAAAACACTACAAGTAGGATTTGAAGTATAAATTATGAGTGAGATTTGAACCCAGGACCTCTGGAACAAAAGGTTGAAGTCTTTCCACTATACCACTCACTCTACTTAGCAAAGTTGCATCTGACGTTAATTATAACCCTTATAATGGACACATGCAGATATAAAAAGACAAAATTATTAGTAGGATTTGAACCTATGTCTTCTAGACTAAGAGTCCAATTATTTCCGCTAGACCACTCACTCTTCTTGAATAAAGCTGCAACTGACGTTAATTATAACCATCAGAATGGACACATGCAGATATAAAAAGAAAACATTACAAGTAGGAATTGAAGTATAAATTATAAGTGGGATTTGAACCCAGGACCTCTAGAACAAAATTCTGAGATCTTTCCACTAGACCACTCACTCTTCTCAAAACGGGTGCATCTGATGTTAATTATAACCCTTAGAATGGACACAGGCAGATATAAAATGAAGACATTAGGATTTGAAGTATAAATTATGAGTGAGATTTGAACCCAGCACCTCTGGAACAAAAGGGTGAAGTCTTTCCACTATACCACTCACTCTTCGTAATAAGATTGCATCTGATGTTAATTATAACCCTTAGAATGGACACAGGCAGATATAAAAATAAGACATTACAAGTACTAGGATTTGAAGTATAAATTATGAGTGGGATTTGAACCCAGTACCTCTGGAACAAAAGGTTGAAGTCTTTCCACTAGACGACTCACTCTTCTTAATAAGGTTGCATCTGACGTTAATTATAACCATCAGAATGGTCACATGCAGATATAAAAAGAAAACATTACAAGTAGGAATTGAAGTATAAATTATGAGTGGGATTTGAACCAAGGACCTCTGGAACAAAAGGGTGAAGTCTTTCCACTAGACCACTCACTCTTCTTAATAAAATTGCATCTGATTTTAATTATAATCCTTAGAATGGACACAGGCAGATATAAAAAGAAGACATCACAAGTAGGATTTGAAGTATAAATTATGAGTGGGATTTGAACCCAGGACCTCTGGAACAAAATGTTGAAGTCTTTCCACGAGACCACTCACTCTTCTTAATAATGTTGCATCTGACGTTAATTATAACCCTTAGAATGGACACGGGCAGATATAACTCTATGGCATTACAAG
Source organism: Zoroaster sp. YZ-2022 (assembly GCA_029582265.1). NCBI lineage: Eukaryota > Metazoa > Echinodermata > Asteroidea > Forcipulatida > Zoroasteridae > Zoroaster > Zoroaster sp. YZ-2022. The sequence goes on from CM055837.1 coordinate 21,017,706, forward strand.
TAGGATTTGAAGTATAAATTATGCTTGGGATTCGAACCCAGGATCTCTGGAACAAGAGGATTAAGTTTTTCCACTAAACCACTTACACTGATTACTAAACTTGCATTTGATGTTAATTATAATCCTAAGAAGTGCACAGGCAAAGATATAAAAGTATAAATTGCGAGTGGGATTTGAAACCAGGACCACTGGAATCAGATTATGAAGTCTTTCCACTAGACCACTTTCTCTCCATAATGGAAAATATTTGATGTTAATTAGAATGGAGACAGGTAAAGATAATAAAATAACAACTCAGAAGGGGTATTTGAACCCTGGACAACTGGGTCCAAAGTCTTGCATCATCCCACTAGACCACTCTTCTCTTATTATGAATGTGTCTCAGTTTGATTACAAACCTTACAATGGACACGGGCAAAGATAAAAACAGAAGAAGTTATGAGACAGATTCCAAACCCAGTTGCTCTGGGATTCAGAACACATTATTTGTCCACATACAATACTGATAATTTTGCATTTGACTTACATTATAACCTTTAGACTGGACACAGGCAAAGATGTTTAAAAAATACACTGAGCAGGACTTGAACCCATGGCTTTTGGGTCCTGAGCTGTGAGTCTTTCAACTGGATGCTGAAATGGTAAAGTCTTCCATGTAGAAATCTATACTTAGTAAATTTAGCTCTGGGTACTGGACAATAACAGGCACATGAGTATGGTTACTACACACTGGATGCTGAAATGGGAAATTCTTCTATGTAGAAATCTATACTTAGTAAATTTAGCTCTGAAAATAAAACCACAAGGTATGGACAGTAACAGGCAGATTAGTCTGGTCACTAGACATTAGATATCAGGCTAGGAAAGTCTTACTGTACATGTAGAAATCTATACTTGGTCAATATAGCTCACTCTGATTCTGTGAATGAATTTCTGAAGTTTGAAGTAATGGACAGGAAAATGAGTTACTGTAGGTTACTAGACACCAGGAATAAGTCTTATGGAAGAATAGAAGTTTTTTTGGCAACATGTCAAAATACTAAAATATTCAAGCAGATTAAGAAGAAGGAAAACATTGAGTGCTTGGAACACAAACATCTTAAGTGCATTTTTGTTGATTTTGTGTTCAAGTATAATATTACGTAATATAACACTCTGTAGATAATGTACACATAATAATAATAATAATGTGGACTTATATAGCGCACGTATCCACCAAACTGGTGCTCAAGGCGCATTATATTATTACCCCTGCTCATCAGGCTCATAAATCATTCCTGGAACCATCTCAGCTCCCTGGGGAGTATACAGCTCAATTGCTGCCATTACAGCGCATATAGGGCTAATCAAACACAACAATCAACTCTGCCACAGATTCATGCGGTAGCTTTCTGCTTTATTTGTATTCTGTGTATCTTTCTGAATTAATTTAGGAAATTATTTCACATGTAAGCCAAAGTAAAAAAAAATTCATGGATATTTGATACAACTATATAAAGTAAACCATGTAAGTTTTATGTACAACTGTGATCATTAATGTTTTTTGAGAATACCAACAGATTATAGGAGCTTTAACCATTGTTCACGTAATTCCGAACATGTGCATGATATCAATAACAATGGAAAACAACTAGTCTGCTGCCACCTACTGTCAAAAGTTTTTAAAATAAATTTAAAAAAATTTAAAAAAATACAATAAATACATGGAGAATTAGCTGTTGCATACTTCTTACCAACCTAAAGGACCTGTAGTATAAATAGAGAATTAGCTGTTGCATACTTCTTACCAACCTAAAGGACCTGTAGTATAAATGCAAAATAGTAGTTATTGGCCTTACGTTTCAAACCTAGCAGGTTCTTTCTCAAAGGCAAAGTGAGACAGGAGAAAACAACGTACACAAAAAAACTAAAATACTGTTAAATATTTCCGAGTACACAAAATAAAGAACAAGTTAACCAGTTCGTGTCGGAGGCCGTGTATACACGAAATTTGTTTTTGCACCGCAGATCGGAGAGCGTCTAAACACGCCATAGGAAACTCCGGAATATTTGTATGCATGCTCAGTTGAGCCACGCGTGTACGGTGACATGCTCGGAAGACGTGGCCACGCGCTGTGGAAGCTTCCATTAACGTGTGTGTGGGAAAAAGAAACCCGCACAGGGGCCCAGAAAAACTTGTTTATTCCTGACACGAACTGGTTAAAGACCATGTAAGTCCAAATAAAACACACTTATAAACCTATGTGATAGGCACAATTTATAACAAAGAAATCCTCATAGTAAGAGAGTAAAGGCTTTCCATTGTAAAAAAAAAGAGACACCGTGGATAGTTCTGAAATAAACTAAAGTTGTTTTCATCAAAAATAAACTGTTTCATACAAATAGAGAAAATTACTAAGAAAATACGAACATAAAAATACGAACATAAAAATCGTGAAGACGCAATATAAAGAAGTTGTGCAGAAGACTGGTCTTGGAATTACAGCCCTCATGTTTAGCCATCAAGACATATGATTTTTTTCCAGGATTCAAAGACAACATTGGTAATATTAGAAAAAAGTGGTTCTGTGAGAATTTTTCTTTGAATTAAGATCTGCATTAACGACCAATCTGTGAAGGTTTGCCACAAAGGCAAATTTTGAAAACAAACCATATTTTGGTGTTTTTCTTAATTTAAAACACTTTCTCACCATTGGTTCTTCTCAGAACCAACAATTATTACAACTCCTTGTTTGCTACCGCAAACCTTACTCCTAAAACAAACCTTACTCCTAAAACACCAGAATAATTTCTCAGGATTAGAGAAACTGTAAAAATTTTCATCAGGTAATTACCAATGTTGCAGTCCACTTTGAAGTCTTTTTAAGCAGTTAAAACGTCAACAACTTCTTATGTTTCCTGGAAGAGATAAACTTTGGTTTAAATAAGTTATGCTTTACTTTTTTTTAAATGTATTTCAGTTTGTTAAAGAACCTCTATGAACTTGGTTCATAAGATTAATATTTGAATACAAATATACAGAAAATGTTCTACAAGTTATACTAAGCTTCTGTGAGAAAAACTGAAATTCTAGAGGAGTTTTACCCGACTAGAGAACCACTTTACCTTGTTAACACTAAATAGCATATAAAGCATTAACCATTCTGGGGATGAATTTATGAAAATCAAAACTTGGTTTTGTCTCTAGGCGTCTTGCATGAACAGTCTGTAATGTATCACATATCCTGTCTCATATAGATAAGTTACAACAGATATCACATAAAAGCAACACCTTGAGCGCCCAGCAGGGTGGATATGTGCGTGCTACAAATCTTTATTATTATTATTAACGACCCTTTTCAGGAAATGAAAATACATATTTCAGAGAACATTTTCATTCAATCATTTTGCAAAGCAAACTTCATTGACAGAAATATTGGTGTGTGTATTCTAATGCTAATTTTGAATAGGAAAGTGTTTATTTTCTGAAGCATTCTGCTAAGCAATTAAAGAGAAATCGTTCACTGAATTTGAACTCTATGAATTATGAACATGTACCACACAAGATGGAGCCATTAAATCAAATTGCATCATAAGTCTGTACAACACATAAGTGTGTAGACAAATTAGAATGCTTTGTACAGCTTTAAGCCAACTTCAAGTTGCAGTAAAGATGCCATCAATTGCATCTTATCTATTTTTTTAGTTTCCATTCTATCTTGCCGTTATCACCCAGCTTAGCCGATCCATTAGCGACTAATTCCAAGGCTCTAGGATAGGCAACATGTTCTGCTGTCTTGACTCGTTCTTGTAGGATATCAACGGTGTCACCTGGTAAGACAGGAACTGCCTCCTGGACTAAGATAGCTCCTGCATCAACCTCCTCCTGTATGTGGTAGAGTAAACATTAGTTGTTATTAAGCAGAAACACCAGTCATAATGTGAATGCAACATCAATGGACTATACACTATTGGTACTTATACACATTGGTACAATCTATACTTCATAACAATGAAGTGATATGTACAGACATGCATCTTTCTAATTGCAAGAAAAGAGGAAATGGCTGAATACACAAAACTTTGTACAGTGTTTTTCAGTTGTCTATAGCACTATTATTAAAGAAAAAAAGAGGAAATCAGCTGATCAGCTGAAAAGTTGCATGGCTGTATATGTACAGTTACCAACATCAGGGGCGTAGTCAAGGCATTGCCACCCAAAATCGTAGCTGTTTTCGTGAGTATAACAAACAACTTGGCAAATCTTAATCAATACTTACATGATATATTTGCAGTAGGCAAACCTATAGCTCTAGGCCCCCCCCCCCCCCAAAAAAAAAGGAAAAAAAAGAAAAAAAGAAAAAAAGAAAAGAAAAAAACTGCCAGTAATATTACAAAAAAGGAATGGGCAATATATAAATTGTGACACTTACCACGACATAATGGACCGTGCACCCAGAAAGTCTTACTCCGGCCTCTAAGACCATCTCATGAGCATGCATACCCTTGAATGATGGTAGCAAAGATGGATGAATATTGATCAAGCCACCATGCCATCGTCGGACAAACTCACCACTTAGTATACGCATGAATCCAGCAAGGCAAATAAACTGGATTCCACACGCTACCAATGTCTCATGGACCGCCATGTCAAAATCAACACGTGACTTGAAGTCTTTATGGTTGATAACCTGAATCAATTAAATCACAGCTTTCATTACTATTGACAAAATATATCAACTGAATGTCTATCAAAAACGTCAATGATTTACGATCATCACTATGTAACCCATTTTGACAGCAGCAATTTTTGATATCAGAATGGCTTAATTGTAAACATGAATTTTTTTTAAATTACAAGTATTTTTGTTTTGTTTAAATAACATCTGAATATCTATCAATACTCTATGATTGTCACTTTTTAAGCCATTTTGAGGGCAGCAACTTCATAATAATTGTTAAAATATTCACAAGTACATTGCAATAAACATGTCACCTTTGTAGGTATTCCAGCTTCCCTGGCTCTAGCCAATCCTAACACACCATCCTTGTTAGATACAACAAGAACTATCTCTGCTCTGCTATTGATAGCTGGGTCTTTCGTATGGTCTATCAATGCCTGAAGGTTTGTACCTACAATGGAAGTCAAGTCCAGGACAAAGTCATCTTTTTACATTTTCGTTTTGCTTTTTACACCAAAAATTTGATCTTACATCTAATATCCTTGGCTTTATTAGAACAGTGCCTCCATGCACAATTTTTGAATGTTGTATTGTATTAACTATGCTTCTATGAAAATAAATGTAAGGATTAATTGAACTGAATCCACCTGGGACTAGGACTAGGTAATTTTGTGTATTAGACTTCAGTAATGGTAGTTCCGGTGCATGCATGAATGCCTAATCCAATCTCTATAAGGTTTGTAGATAATATTCGGCTGTCCATCACATTAATAATGAAAACTGAGTCAATACAAATATATATGTCATTTGTTGTGGGACTGTTGGTGGTAGTTTAGACCAATTTTGCAGCTTTAAGTTTCTGAAGTTTACTTTTTTTAGATTATGGTCAAGAGTTATGGTCAAGAGTTATGGTCAAGAGTTATGGTCAAGAGTTATGGTCAAGAGTTATGGACACTTATCGTACTATATCCATATTTATCTGGTTCCTTGACAGCCAATCAAAAACTGCCATGAAAAACACATCTTGAAAGGCAATAACAGTCTATTTTTGGATGTAGCTTCATTTTGATTCTCATAGAATTGTGCACAAGAAAAACCAAGATGTCCGCTCTAAGGTCAATTATATTAAACAGTGCGTAAGTGGTTAAATCTTACACAAATCAACATAAATATTTCATTGTTCTGTTACCTGTTCCTGATATTAACACAGCTACTCTCATTTTCTCTGAGCCATTTATCAGTTGCTGACTGTCTTGAGGGACATTGTAGGCAGACACAAGAGAAGTTGCTAAATTCTGAATGGTAACTGATGGAGAACCTATAATGATAAAAACCCATCTTAGTGATAAGAACATGTGAGCAGAGACAGGGGAACATACTTCATGAATCTAAAGGAAATTCAAACTACATAGCTACAGCTAGACAGAACAATGGCTGAAACACCACTCAGGTGAACAACCAATGTTGGTTGGCATTTCATTGATTGTTAGAAGATGTTTCAAGATTTAACTGATCCTTCATGAGTGATCTCACCTTGTTCTGCACCCACCACTCTGCCGATGTCAAATGTAGTTTCCCTACCATTCCCCACCATCTGTATCACTGCATTTACATCCCTCTCTGCTACCACCATCACTCCACCTATCCCGCAATTGAAGGTCCTTGCCATCTCACCCTCACCAATCCCTCCACTCGAAGCTATCCATCCAAACACCGGTGGTACAGTCCATTTGCTGGCATCCAATTGGACAGCGAGGGATTTTGGTAGAACCCGAGGGACGTTTTCCAGGAGACCACCGCCTGTGATGTGAGCAAATGCTTTGACTTTGCCAGACTGGATGGCTGGAAGGAGTGTCTTGGAGTAGATTCTTGTTGGAGTGAGGAGGGCTTCCCCTGTTGGGATAAATTGAAATCTGCTTTGAAAAAACATTTCAGAAATGCAGAGATGCCAACATTACGATTTGGGCATAATCTAATACAGGACACGTAATTTTAAAATGTAAAGCCTCGAGTGTGAGGTTTGAAAAAGGGGGGTAATTTGGGTATTTTCGTGTCCGAGGCGGATGCCCTGTGGCGAATTACTCTTTTTTCAATTTGGAATGTTGGCATCTCTGGAAATGGTAGTGAGGCCAAATTATTCGACACTAGTAGGATCTTTATCAAACGTCAAGCCACTAACTTTACTATCAATTTTGGGGCTCAATCTAACCTGATAATGCTGACGTAGGAATTATTTAATTGAAAGTTAAGTGGTCAGACTTGTATGGATTGTGACTTATAGTGACACTCAGGACTTGGACGACAAGCCCTGCAAGTAAATAAAGATAGTTAATCATGATCTTCATGTTCATGGGTACATCTTTACAACTCACCTAATGTTTGATTTTCTTGAAACGGGCAAGGAGATGCAAAGCCAAGACCGCTTCTTTCAACGATGCGTCTGACCAAGCTATATCCATTACTATGGATACCTGATGATGCAATACCAATAACAGCATCCCCTGCTATGATTTCCGATGTACGAGGGAGTGATAGTTGACGTTCTACGGCACCCACTGCAAAACCAGCTAGGTCGTAGTCACCTGGGGCATACATCCCTGGCATTTCAGCTGTCTCTCCCCCTGAATATAAACAACAAAATTATAGACAGTGGTTGATCTAGGGGAGAGATCGAGGGGAGAGATCGAGGGGAGAGATCGAGGGGAGAGATCGAGGGGAGAGATCGAGGGGAGAGATCGAGGGGAGACATCGAGGGGAGACATCGAGGGGAGACATCGAGGGGAGACATCGAGGGGAGACATCGAGGGGAGATATCGAGGGGAGATATCGAGGGGAGATATCGAGTGGAGATATCGAGTGGAGAGATCGAGGGAAGATATCGAGGGGAGATATCAAGGGGAGATATTGAGGGGGACACTTACTCCTTTTGAATACAAAAGGCAAACCATCTCAATGCATCAGGTATGGGTTCCAATACCAAGCAATACTCGAGTTCCAGAGTTATGAAGTAGTCTTTTATAGAAAAACATTCTTACAAAGTTTATTTTTCTCCATTATGCTTAATTTTGAGTTTCATTATCTGCTTAAATGTTACCTAGTAAAGCACATCCTGCTAGGTTGCAGCCCTCCGCCACCCCACTCACAACATCCCTAGCCACGCCCACATCCAACTTGCCACACCCAAAGTAGTCCAGGAAGAAGAGGGCTTCAGCACCATGCGCAAGGATATCATTGACACACATAGCAACCAAATCAACACCAACTGTCTTATGAAGACCACATGACTGGGCAACCTAAAAAATAAAAGAAAAAACAATAATAAGTAAACATTTAATATTTACCTTTGAACTTATATAAGGTAAACATTGGAATTTTTTTCCCAAGGGCATTAAAAATTTGTTACATTTTGATTGACAAACCTTTAATTTGGTTCCAACACCATCAGTGCCTGACACTAAGATGGGATCGTTATAACCAGCTGCTCTGACATCAAAGAGACCTCCAAAGCCCCCTAGTGATGGGTGGCAACCAGGTCGTGATGTACTGACAGCGAGTGGTTTGATTGCTTCCACTAAGGAGTTGCCTGCTGTGATGTCTACACCACAGTCAGCATACGTCAAGCCTGATGATTGCGATGGTCTATGGGTAAAAGTTTCAAAGAAACTGGTCAATTATTCTATACATGTATTATAAATATTATCATTCATTTTCATTTATGATAACAATCAATAATCCTCAAGACACTCTTTTGCCAATAAAAAACCATGCCATATAAATTAAAATTATCAAATAAAAAAAATCAATTTCAACAGAATTTCTAACTTGAAGTAAAGACTAATTGTGGTGACACCATGTGAAATTCTCAATTGAGTAGTAATTAGTTCTGAAAAGAACTGGAAGTTACAACTCGCTGTTTCGATTAACTTTTAAAAACCTACCTGTTTTTCTTAATGAATTCACAACCTTTGAATGCTATGTCCTTCCGGTGGAATCCCCCCTCAAACTGAATGGACTCTGCCCCCATCAGCGCCTGAGCTGCAGCTGCTGGTAGGTCCATCGCCATGGCTACATTGGCTAAGACACGCCCACCAGAGGTCATGACCTTGTCATCTTTGAAGGCCGTGCCTGCATGGAAGATCATCTGACCAAGCTCATGAACCTTGTCAATACCTAAAACAATACAAAGAATACCCTGATTAATGAGGTAAAATACTTAATTGATGAACAGGCTATCTTGATTTTTCTGTCATGTACCAAAATAAACTGTTGCCTCTAAACTGAATTTTTGTCATTGTGACTTTATATTATTTTCTCCGTTTTCTGGTCTTAGGTTGGCTTAAAAATCAGTGTGGTGACACGCTTTTTATTTTTTGGTAATCTCTTTTTTAAGTCATACATATTAACATGTATACACAGTTATTGAAACCAGACCAAATTAACCCATACACAAAGTATAGTGTCTAAGAGAGGGCCTCACACATCGGACAAACGTTCATACCCCGATGTAAAAAGTAGTTTTAAACACAGTCGGTAGAATGCCACTCGATCCAGCAATTTTGGCTTCAATTGGACAGCGTTTCATAGCAAAAGAAAAGAAAAATGCTGACACGCGCACAGAGACCAGAAACCGGAGACTTTTTTGGGGGTCTTAGAGTCTATTACCTGAGGTATACTGCCCAGATATTGTGTCTTAGAGTCTATTACCTGAGGTATACTGCCCAGATATTGTGTCTTAGAGTCTATTACCTGAGGTATACTGCCCAGATATTGTGTCTTAGAGTCTATTACCCGAGGTATACTGCCCAGATATTGTGTCTTAGAGTCTATTACCTGAGGTATACTGCCCAGATATTGTGTCTTAGAGTCTATTACCTGAGGTATACTGCCCAGATATTGTGTCTTAGAGTCTATTACCCGAGGTATACTGCCCAGATATTGTGTCTTAGAGTCTATTACCTGAGGTATACTGCCCAGATATTGTGTCTTAGAGTCTATTACCCGAGGTATACTGCCCAGATATTGTGTCTTAGAGTCTATTACCTGAGGTATACTGCCCAGATATTGTGTCTTAGAGTCTATTACCTGAGGTATACTGCCCAGATATTGTGTCTTAGAGTCTATTACCTGAGGTATACTGCCCAGATATTGTGTCTTAGAGTCTATTACCCGAGGTATACTGCCCAGATATTGTGTCTTAGAGTCTATTACCTGAGGTATACTGCCCAGATATTGTGTCTTAGAGTCTATTACCTGAGGTATACTGCCCAGATATTGTGTCTTAGAGTCTATTACCCGAGGTATACTGCCCAGATATTGTGTCTTAGAGTCTATTACCTGAGGTATACTGCCCAGATATTGTGTCTTAGAGTCTATTACCTGAGGTATACTGCCCAGATATTGTGTCTTAGAGTCTATTACCCGAGTGTTACTGCCCAGATATTGTGTCTTAGAGTCTATTACCTGAGGTATACTGCCCAGATATTGTGTCTTAGAGTCTATTACCTGAGGTATACTGCCCAGATATTGTGTCTTAGAGTCTATTACCTGAGGTATACTGCCCAGATATTGTGTCTTAGAGTCTATTACCTGAGGTATACTGCCCAGATATTGTGTCTTAGAGTCTATTACCTGAGGTATACTGCCCAGATATTGTGTCTTAGAGTCTATTACCTGAGGTATACTGCCCAGATATTGTGTCTTAGAGTCTATTACCTGAGGTATACTGCCCAGATATTGTGTCTTAGAGTCTATTACCTGAGGTATACTGCCCAGATATTGTGTCTTAGAGTCTATTACCTGAGGTATACTGCCCAGATATTGTGTCTTAGAGTCTATTACCTGAGGTATACTGCCCAGATATTGTGTCTTAGAGTCTATTACCTGAGGTATACTGCCCAGATATTGTGTCTTAGAGTCTATTACCTGAGGTATACTGCCCAGATATTGTGTCTTAGAGTCTATTACCTGAGGTATACTGCCCAGATATTGTGTCTTAGAGTCTATTACCTGAGGTATACTGCCCAGATATTGTGTCTTAGAGTCTATTACCCGAGGTATACTGCCCAGATATTGTGTCTTAGAGTCTATTACCTGAGGTATACTGCCCAGATATTGTGTCTTAGAGTCTATTACCTGAGGTATACTGCCCAGATATTGTCTTAGAGTCTATTACCTGAGGTATACTGCCCAGATATTGTGTCTTAGAGTCTATTACCTGAGGTATACTGCCCAGATAGTGTGTCTTAGAGTCCATTACCTGAGGTATACTGCCCAGATATTGTGTCTTAGAGTCTATTACCTGAGGTATACTGCCCAGATAGTGTGTCTTAGAGTCCATTACCTGAGGTATACTGCCCAGATATTGTGTCTTAGAGTCTATTACCTGAGGTATACTGCCCAGATATTGTCCATTGAAACAATGATAGTCTGGTACTTATATCTTTGCTAATATCTGAATAATGTGACCCGCTCTGGCAAAACCTGAAACATCTCGGCATTTACCATAATGCGTAACAGCCATGAAAAGGTAAAAAACTGACCCCAGGGACCAGTTTGAGGGACCAGTTTTCATGTCACCATATATAGCATTTTCTCTAGATTTTGATGGAAAAAGAAAAATCCTGAAACGTTGTTGGGAACATTGTTAATTTTCACGATAAATTTAGGAGGTCACTTTTGAAAATTGGGTCTAAGTTTATGGTTTTGCCAGAGCCAGTCACATATTTTACCTGTTATTTCAAATCCCTTCTTGTAGGAGCCAGGGTACCCTCTACTGGCCTTCACTACAGCAACAGCACTCATGTTGTCAAGGAAACTAGGCAGAGCATTTGGTAGGTTACCATGGACACAGGCCTTACATGTGACATAGAGGTCACTCTTCAGAAGAGGTAAAACCACCTGTACCTCAGGGTCACCAAACCGACAGTTGAATTCTAAGACACGGGGTCCATCTGATGTAAGCATCAGTCCAGCGTACAGGACACCTACAGTAAGAGATATTTTATCAGATTATATCAATGTTATCTGTGCATAGCAGTTTTATAAATAAGTTGGATAAGTGTGTGTGTCTGATGTCTTACCATGTTAGTCTTGTACAATTTAACTGTTAAATGTTTAATAAAATTGTATGTATGTTAATATAATGATAGTCTGGCTCAATTAGACTGGAATATGCACTTATAAAGGTATACCTAACTCGATCTTACATTTTCTCTTTTGGATGAAATGGGAACGTCATGAAAATGTCAAAATTAATGTACTGCAATCATCATGTGACACTGCAGAGACATAAATAACTGTTCATGGCTAAATGTGTAAAACAAATGCGTAAAAACACCCAAAATAAACATTGGTTTAGGGGGTACCTACCTACGTATGTTCGACCCTCGGCCTTTAAGCCTGCTACTGCTTTGCAGATAATACCCTCATGGATTTGTTTGAGAATATCACCAGATACCTTTATGATATAAAGAATAAACAAGTAACTGTAGACACCAGTATGGGTTAGATTTGGGGGGTGGTTGGATTAGGGTTTGATTTTGGGAGGTTCTGGATTGGTGAAGGCACTCTTTGAATCAAAAGTGTTAGGTAAGACTGTCAAGACAGCAGACAACAAAGTCAGTAATTGTGGTGAACTTTGACAACTTACACAAATACAAAAAGATGCAGCTAAAACTCCTGTTCAATTTTGAGGTTTGATGTTTGAATAGTTTAATGAAATTCTTGCATTGGGTAATAAACAATTTATTTAATTTTGCCCTACACCGACGTGTATATAGCACTGTATACTCAGTGCTTTCCGTGTAAAAAAAATTTCCACAGACACTGGGAAAGCACTGAGTATACAGTGCCATATACACGTCGGTGTAGGGCAAAATTAAATCAAATGTTTGAATAGCTCAAAATTTTCTCTGAAAGAACGTACAAAAATTATGTCCATAAACTCAGAAAAGTAACCAAACAAATACAGAAACAAAATCATGATCAACACATTTGTGGACATGTTTGTAGACTACCATGATGTCCATATTACCCTTACAGTAATCATATCAAAATACAATAACAAATTTTATCCACTGAATTGTTGTCTTCTCAATATTGTGAGTGAAACCAATAATTTACCTGTGGACAGGGGCAGTAGGCTCCCATTCCCCCAGTATTAGGACCTGTGTCCCCCTCACCCACTCTCTTATGATCCTGTGCTGGTGGCATGGGCGCAAAATGAGTCCCATCACAAAATGCAAGCACCTGTAATAACACAAAGTAATGGTCTCTAAGAAAACTATTTTGTACAGATTTCACTTCACTATCACTTCTACAATGTCATATCATGATTTTTCATAAGAGATCACTGCTAATTTTCAAAATCCAAAAATAATTGCAGGACAAAACTATGAAATAAGAGTTTTGGAATCAATGAGACGTGAGACTAAGTCAAACAAGTCCTGTCCAAGTTTGAATCGTAATATAGCATTATCTGAATTGTGTTTTCAATTCAAACATGACTCATGTCAGAGTCTAAATTTGAGTCATAACTTGTACATCTCTAATTGATATAGAATGACCCAAAGAGATATGCTACTTACAGAGAATTCCTGACCTTCTAGAAGCTCTTCAACTACTATTCTCTCTCCCGCTGCCCCAAACAGTTTATCCTAAATCAAAGAGAAAGGATTTTAAGGATATCTACACGTTCAACTCTTCATAATCTCTGTATTGACAAGACACTTGTAAATGGTCAATTCAATGCAAATAGTTAATTTCATTGTAAATGTAAAAGACAACAATGTAATAAGCTGAAACTTTCACAGGTTAGTTGTTTAATTTAATAGTTGTTTAAATCTTGATTTAAAGAGAGTAAGAAAACTCTTAGAAAAACAGTACCAATATTGTACCTTTTAAAGTTGCATTTTTGTCACGTCTGTCACACTTTTGTTGACCTATGACCCAGGTCAGTCTACTTTTGTTCTAATATTCTGCATATTTTCCCAAATTTAGAGTTTACATCTCTGATTTTGTTTGCCAAGATGTTGAACTTATAGGTGGATTTAGAGTATACAAAACATGCCATACATAATGTTAGTCTATATTCTAAAAACAGAAGAAAAAACATGAAAATTAATGAATATATGGATGAACTTCATTTGTTGAAACTAAGTCACTAAGAGCATGATAGAATGTTGATGTTACCTGAACAATTCCTCTGACTGCTTGACATGCTTCCTGTTTGTTATTAGCAACAATTACACCTTTACCAGCTGCTAAACCACTAGCTTTAACAACTAACGCCTGGTACTCTGCACTAGAAATTATGAAATAATATATACATAACAGCAAAAGAAACGTCACCCCTAAAAATATTTATTATTTTCATTTTATAATTAATATAATTTGTTTAATGAAGAATATTATGAGTATGGAGTGTAACACAAACATAATGTGGCAAATTTGGTTGACCTGGCAGCCAACCATCCCACAACATTGTATATTTATTATGTTTCATAAGATAATTACTTAACAAAATGCAGGGGGTGACATTTCTTTTGCTGTTATGTATAGAATAGAATTAATCATGCAACATGGGGAAATATGGGGAAAAGTTACTTGGTGTAAAGTTAATGATAGTATCAAACATCAAATTTATTTCTCAGGTACTATCGTTTAGGATCCCAAAAAAGTTTTCATTTTCTGGTCTCTGTGCGTGTCGTCTCAGACTCACGCTTCAGCATTTTGCTATGAAATGATGTCCAATTGCAGCTAAAATTGCTGGATCGATTGGAATTCTGTTGTTCTGTGTTTTAAACAACTTTTTCACATAGGGGTATGAAAGTCTGTCCGATTTGTGAGGCCTCTCTTAGCCGCCATACTTTTTGTATGGGAAGTTTGGTCTGGTTCCAATAACCACATATATACATGTACACTGTATCATGTATTTCAATGATTGGCCAAAAAAAAAAGATTACCAGAAAAAAAGAAAAAGAAAAAAAAAGCATTTCACCACACCGATTTTGAAGCTGACCTATGACCAGAAACCAGAGACTTTTTGTTTTTGGCCTTAAGTGAAATTAGTGAAACAATTTCCAAAATGATTTCTGTCACCTGAAAATAGAATTTCCACGTTGGAATGTACATGAACAATCTGAATGCATATTTTCTTGCTAATGACACAATGAAATAAGCTGAAATTTTCCCAGGTTTTTATTTATCTCTTAATTCTTATAAAGTATCTATTTACAGACATTTTCCCATGTGTTTACTGTCTTAAAGCAGTAAAATATATTTAACCCTAACTCCCTAGGCCCATTTGCTTACACATAACCCGAATCCTTCCTAACTCCCTAGGCCCATTTGCTTACACATAACCAGAATCCTTCCTAACTCCCTAGGCCCATTTGCTTACACATAACCAGAATCCTTCCTAACTCCCTAGGCCCATTTGCTTACACATAACCTGAATCCTTCCTAACTCCCTAGGCCCATTTGCTTACACATAACCTGAATCCTTCCTAACTCCCTAGGCCCATTTGCTTACACATAACCCGAATCCTTCCTAACTCCCTAGGCCCATTTGCTTACACATAACCTGAATCCGTCCTAACTCCCCAGGCCCATTTGCTTACACATAACCTGAATCCTCCAAAATCCTTCAGTAGTAAAGCAAGCACATGACATGTATGCACACATGTGTTTCTAATCTGTGATACATGTATATGGCCAGGGACCCTCCCTGCATGCATGGAGCAATAAACATTGTCCATTGACCCAAGCACTGACCTTGCAATCACTACAACAAACATGGATGTATATGTACCATGGAAAGGCAAGTATGCCTAATAACCTCAATCCTCCAAAATCCTTCAAAAGAGGATTTTGGAGGATTTAGGAAGGTTAGGGTTAAGATGGTTTGACACTTAAGGGCAGTTCTGCCCAGGAATTTTTTAGTGCAGGAACAAAAAATGTGAAAGGAAATAGGCAAGTTGGAAAAAATTGGTTGTGGGATCCCGAGTTCTGGTGGGGTTTTTCAGCGCCAACCACCGTGGGCAGAACCCTGTGAGGCTGCTATTTTCCATTGGTCTATGAACGATAATATAATTAAGATAAATTATCAAGTTGTGTTAAGATAATTTTGACCTTTAATTCCCAGTGTTACTGGCAATAATTCATCTGACAATACACGCTACAAGTCACGTGTTATTTGCACCAGAGTTTTCACTACTCACCTCATAATGTGATTACATGCAGATTCTGCATCAGAAAAGGCTTGCCATCGTGCTGTTGGTATCCCATGCCTATCCATAAAACCCTTTGCATATTCCTTGCTGGCTTCTATCTCAGCTGCTGCCCTCGTGGGACCAAAGCAGTCAATTCCTGCAGCTGTGAGTGTGTCAGAGATACCAGCAGCAAGAGGTGCTTCAGGGCCAACCACCACGAGGTTGATACCATTAGTTTTACACCATGATATGAGTTGTGCTGAATCACTGGCAGAAACTTCACCTGGTGGACACAACAAAAAAAGGACTGATTAACCCTAACCCTGCCAGACGCAGCAGAGTGCATCAGCTGGAAAAGTCTGATGCACTTTGATGGATTTCGCTGTCAACACCAGTGCATAAGCAGCCAAGCCTGTTTCTATTGAGAGCTGGTCCCATTAAACAATGCCAGAGTTGTATTCTGCTGCGTTTGGTGACCACAGACTCTGAGGCAGTTCGGCCTTGAGATTTGTGACAAGATGGATCTTGCTGCATTGGGCAGCCAAGTCACTTTGATAAACGATGCAATCTGTTGCGTCTGGCAGGGTTTCTAGCCAAAATACCCTGGAGGGTTAGGGTTAATGATTTTTGAAAAAGGTTTCAAATTTGTCCATTTTATTTTTGTTTCCCATCCCGGAGATTGTCATTATTAGAGTGCCCCATATGTTGGGATATGGACAATTCATGTGTTACAATCCCCTAGGGTAGAGGTATGGGTGTCAAACTACAATGTTTTGAAAAGTAACATCAGAAATATGTACTTACTGGTATTGGTTACCTTGGCAACTAAATTAGTGCCAGCATTGCCAGGGGCAACAAAGACTTGAGCAACACATTCTGATTGGGCAATCTTCCAGACCAAGGCATGCTCTCTTCCTCCATTACCAAGAACAAGGACTTTGTCTCCCATAATCTCAATCTAAAAGAACCTATAAATACATATATAAATAAGCATGTTGGATAGACCAAGCTGAAGGTAAGGTTCTTTATCACCCATGGCCACGATCCTGAAGTCTTTATTCTCAGGTAAAGACCAAGCATCAAGCCTTAATTCCCATTCATTAAATGCTTTACTGATTTTGAAAATTTAGTTATTTTTGGTGCAAACAAACGCAACAGTAACCATTTCCACCATTTTTGAAAACACAACAGCAGGCACATGAGTGATGATGTCACACCCCAAATATAGCATTGTCCCAACTATAGCATTGGTCCCAACTATAGATAGGACAGGCCCAATTGTAGCGTTGTCGTATAGTTGGGCCAAAACCATAGTTGGGCCAAAACCATATTTGGGCCAAAACCATAGTTGGGAAAAAACAAGGATGCTAATTATTAGCACAACCTCGAAGTTTACGTCCAGCAAAACAGAGCAGCTGGTGTATGATGTGCTTAAATGATGTACCTTCAACAACTGGACTAAAACAACCATTGTTGCAACAGCAAACTTCAAATTTCATTTGGACAGAATGTCGAATCCAACCGCCACTTGTGCACAAACTAAGTTAACGTAAGGCAAGCATGTGCTTTAAATGGCCACCATCTCACGTACTGGATGTGCATACATTTATTGCTCAAATTCTCCTAATATATCATTTCCAATCCTCACTTGACTACACTTTCCTCTCCTTAACTTCCTGAAGTCAATAAGTGTGTCCTCTGTCAACTTTTAAACTTTTAATAGGGTTTTCAGTTTGTACGTGCTTGACCGAAGCCCTCCACACGCACAGCGCATCGCCCGCAACAAAAAACATAAAAATTTTAAATAAAAAAATTATATTACTTTTACCTGTCGAAATCTTACATGTAATAGCTCATTGGAAAGCTTATAGTCTCAGCTATCCAACAATGTACATAAAATAGCAATCGGAAGTACGTGCGAAAGCCTAGGTTTTTATGAATGAACCACTCTCGTCCCGCTCAGCCTTTCGCGAAGTGTTCTGAGATCGGGCACATTCGGCCCGTAAAATTTGCCGCGCTCTGCTGAGGGCATCCACTTCGGAGCTGTCTCCGCACCCGAGTACATTGTGATTGACATGAAATCGGGTTTCCCTATAGAGTCAAAGGGCTCCTTTACATACCCATGCTTGCTCGATCTCCACAGCTACTCTACAACCGAAGTTATGAAGAGATAAAAATTTAAAAACACTGTTTTTCGAGGTGACATTTTTAAGTTGAAATGTAATTGAGCGATGTCTGAATGAATTTTACACCTCTTTTCTATCATATGTGAAAGTTTTGAGCCGTAAATGTGTTTAGTTTTGAGCGGAGTGTGTATTTTTTACACCCTTTCAAAAGCTCTTATGAGGGAAACGAGCACGAATGCTGTGCGTGTGTATCACGGTGTGTGTAGGCTGATTCAACGGTTTTGTTGCCATTAGGGATGTACACAGTGTATGGACAGTCGGGCTTCGTCGAATGCTGTATACTTGATTAAATAAAACAGGATTCCTCAAAAACGACTCGTCCGATTTTCTTGATTTAAAAACCATTGTATTTCTTTCATCAAGACCTTTATTGCTTTAATTTGATATAAATATTGAGCATATTGGTTCAGGAATAATTGTTCACCTGAAAACCCTACTTTTATCCTCAATTTACCCTAAATGACGCACCTAAGGTTATATAATCAACTGGACGGTAACTTACAAATGAAATTAGCAGTTTGGTGTTTCAGTTTGTTTCAGTGAAGGATTCTCTTGTAAAATGCTGAATTTCAATGCATGATCATACGCGTGGACGTCTTGAGCGCCGTTTTTGAGACGCACAGAATTGTGGCCATCAGAAAATTGATGTTGGTATAATGACTCACCCCAAACTGTTAAAGTTGATGGGGGCACAGAAAATGTACCCAAGAAGAAAAACAGTTGAAATCATGTTTCATCTTATTCCAGATGGTTGTAAAATTGTTTTTAAACTTGAAAATAAAAATATTGTTTTCGATTTTTTAAATAAAATGGTATAATTTGGAGAAGCTCTCAAAACTTTTAATCAATATTCTTGAAAGACCAATAAAATGGAAGGTGGTTAAATTTTTTGCAAAAAGTACTTTAAAACTTTGAAATGTGTAAAATTGCTGTTAACATTTTGTCAAATAAAAGATTTCTTTTCATAACCATGATATTAATGTTTCATTTTCTCAATAATTTTTCACTACCGTCGAAATAAACACCAACGAATTAAGTAGTCTTCGTTCGCTTCTTCTATAAGGAATGAGTCCAATTTGAGGATCAGTATTTCTTTAAAAAATCAATGCAAATGCAAAGCATTCATATATTTTGGTTTCCACAGACAACAGCTTGTTGATGGCATAGAACAATAAAATCACAGATGTTCATGAAAAAAAATTGAGGTCATGTAAATCTCTTACTATTTGTATCTAGTAAAATCAGTGGTTAAACAACTTTTTCCACTTTCACAAGCACTAACTTTCCAGTAAATCATACAATTTCACTATAATTTTTATTTCTGTAACAAGCATGACTTAGATAAGTTTATGCAACCAGTAATATGCCATAGTTTTGTAAATTTTCCGAGAAATGCTAAGCCAAAGGTACATGTAGGTGCGTCATTTCACGAGTGCGGCGAATTATGTACATGGACGATAAAGGAAAATCTGTGATATTTGGTCATCTTTCGACAGAAAAATGGCGGTTGTATTCTACATTCTTTCCCATTATTTACATCAGTAATCCTTGATCTAGGTCTATGTTCTAATTGACTGTACTAGTACTAGTACTAATACTATTACTACTAGTAGTACTAGTAGTAATACTCGCACTCGGGGCCTATTTATTTTATTATTGTCATTAGGACGGTATAAATAATAATTTAAGTTAATTGTTTGTCAGTGAATGTAATAAGAAATTAAAAACCAACCTAAAATTATCAATTTTTTGTATGAATTATAGCTTACCTATAAAGACACTATAATTTGGTCCAAATTCTGTATTTTTGGTCCTTCGAGTTCGAGACGGTTTTGACAAGAAAAAATAAACAGCATCGAATGTACACAATCTCTTACTTTCGCGGGACATGCATATGGCGCGCGCATGTGAATTTGTTGATAAACACATGGTGGCGCTATATACTTGATATAGGGCACTCATAGGGGGCGCTATATTACTTCTGACGAGAGCCATTATTCGCGTTTTTCATTTCTCTTAGTCAAACATTGCTCTTGTGCACTTAACTTTCCTTTCTGAATTAATCTTGTCGTAAAAAATTTAAATCACAAAACAAAACAAATCTCAAATTAAACATAACAGCCGACGTGGATTCGAAGCGTGTTATAAATTATAAGATCAGGACTGTAATACCAGCACAATTTTATCAGCATTGATTCGCTTGTAGTGGAAATTATAAAATAACCCAACTTGAGAAGATAAAAATCTATAAACTATCCTTTGAAGGTACATACACTTTTGGTATAATGTATGCAAATGCATCCTGTATAAATATACTTTAATAAGAATATGTATAAAAGAATATGTATAAGATATATCTATAAAAACAAATGTGACAGTTTCAGCTTAATGGAAATACTTCAGCAGCTGATTGTCAGTTCAGATTTGAATTTTTAGCATGTTCTGCGTTATATGCACAGCAAAACGAAATAAGCGAGGCAGTTTCAACATTGATAGCGACAGCCAAGACTCTTTCAATAGTTGATTGAATGCATTGATGGGTCGTTAGATGTCTATTCAATCAGCCTCCCTTTTTTCTTGAAGGCCAACATTTAAAAAGCCTCCTGTTTCTGGTATTTGGTCAGCTTCAAAATCGGCCATTTGTTTAGTTTTAGTTTTTGTTTTTGTTTTTGTGGCTAAGAGAGGCCTCACAAATCGGGCAAACGTTCATACCCCTATGTGAAAAAGTCGTTTAAAGAACAGCACGGCAGCATTCCAATCGATCCAGCAATTTTGGCTGCAATTGGACATCGTTTCATAGCAAAAAAAGATGAAAATTAAAAATGGCGACGCACGGGTCTGAGGCGACGCGGGAGGACACCAGAAACCGGAGACTTTTTTGGGGGGCCTAAAGGTCAAATGACGTCATTTCTACAGTATCATAAGACGAAACACAAGTGGGTGGTTGTCATTTGAGTTAGATGGAAATACTGGGTAATGAGATATTTCTGAAGGAAGTTAAGAATCTTAAATTGTTAACATCATGTTTCAACCATCGCGCCCACGACTGATTTTATTTGCCATCTTGATTGGTGTTTGTGTCATCCATGTCAACAACGCAAACTGCCCTACTAGATGGAAGAACTGGCGTGACTCGTGTTATATCTTACTGTCCGAGAAACTTGACTGGTTTGAAGCTTCAAGAATTTGTGGACGTCCACAAAGTGGGCTACTTATGCCAAATTCTTTCATCATCATCATCATCATCATCATTTGTTGGACAAAGCCCTCCTCATAAAACTTCCATTTGTCTCTCTCTCTAGCCACTCTTGTCCATGTTGCCGTGCCCATGTGTGCTGTTATGTCATCTCTCCATCTTTTCTTTTGCCGTCCTCTCTTTCTCTTGCCTGTTCTAGGCTGCCATTCTGTCAATCGCCTAGTCCACCTGTTGTCCTGGACCCTTAACACATGGCCTGCCCATCTCCATTTAGTCTCTTTTATCTTTTCAATGATGTCCTTGACTTTTGTTTTCTCTCATATTTTGTTATGGTTAACTTTATCCCGTATTGTTAAATGTACCATTTTTCTCTCCATGGCTCTCTGTGTTGTTATCAATTTGTTGTTCAACTCATTTGTTGTAGTCCATGTTTCTGCTCCATAAGTCATGGTTGTTAGGATGCATTGGTTGTGCACTCTTCTTCGAAGTGACATTGCTATGTTGTTGTCGGTCAATATGTCTTTGTACATGCCAAATTCTTTGGAGGAAAATAACTTAATCCATGAAATTCAGAAAGATTTATGCTTAAGTAACACATACTGTGGATTGTGGATCGGATGTAAAGGGAATATGAGAGAGAACAACTTCATGTGCAGTGGCCAAACCCAGGCTCCGATCTTTACCAACTGGGTATCCAAATTTCGTGAAATTGAAAGTAGTTGCGCATACATGTCTAAAGCTCACAATGGCAAATGGTACAACAATGATTGCAGCAATAAGATATTCGTAGTTTGTGAGATGCCTCGCCAATTAGTCCACGTATACTCTCTTACGATGGCTGCTGATGGCCGCGTTAAACCACAGTGTATACACGGCCATGAGATCAAGAACGTGACGGCCAAGGGAATCATCAAGTGTGGTGACGCGTGTTGGGCCGAGCCCCGATGCCGCTCATTCAATCTCTGGCAGAGAGGACAACACCAGATCTGCCAACTCAATAACGCAACGCTCCTTGAGTCTGACAAAGAAGATGTCATCTATGATGACGAGTGCAACTACTTTGGACTGTGATGTGTAAGATGATGAAGTAGGCTCAATATAGAATTCACAACAGTGGACCTACTTGTTTGAAGTGACAATATACATTAATGAACTATTTGCTTTAATGACTCCCTCTAATGACATTTAACATTAAGTTGAAGAGGAATGATCAGCAATGATTCAGATTAGCATGAATTAGAACATTATTAGAATGGCTGGATATGTAGATAAATTTAATAAATTATTCAAAAGTACATTTTTATAATTGAGCCGGATGTGGGACATATTTCATATCAATTTTCAGAATTTAAAGATATACTCGCCCGTTGGCTCAAGAGACCTCCAAAAATACAATTTAAAAAGCGAACGAATTTTGAAAGATAATATCATTATTAAACGAACAAAAAACATAAAATTCGGATGTCGGAAACTGTAAATAAAAGCAATATGTAAAACGCGCTTGATTTAAAGATGTAGGCTATCGCTCGTGTTTTTGGCCATTTTGATGGCAATCTTCTGAATATTTATTTTCCATCGGAACACTGCTATTTCACATGAAGAAATGAAAACAAATGCTTTAAAATGATTCATTTCTCAAAATAATCATGAAAAGCATGGTTTACAGTAAATATGTCCCAATATTAATTTATTGTGGGTCCCGTCATAAATACATTTAGGCACATAATTACTTTTAAGCCGAGCTCAAAAACTATTTTGTTCAAATATTTCATACAAAGGATATCAATGTTCCTATGAAAAGTTATAAAATCGGTAGAATAGCGAAAACACGGGCGAAACATCTTTAATAGACCCTTAAAGCATACGTGTTTTTACCTCATCTAGTCAAAACACATGAAAGCGTTTGAATAAGTTTCACTAAAAATATGATGAACAAAATATGCGAACGTTGATACATTTATTTCACGGGTTTATTTAAGAAAACATTACAAAAACGTATACTAGGTGTTTATCATCTCGGACATACTGCTAATGGCTTCTCAGAGTTTGCGCCAATTTATTGTTTACGAATTGATTACGTTACTGTGGCAACATGGATTATCTTGCTATATTTATCTTGAGTTTGTGTAATCCACAGTCATTGCTAAGGACCTTCCAAGGTAATTGCAATAAATAAATAAGCCTAATCGTAATTGCCGCACGCATGCGCATCGACTAGAGTGACTACCTCACGGTTTGGAAAATATTAGTATCCTTGCGTACGA
Organism: Zoroaster sp. YZ-2022; assembly: GCA_029582265.1. Lineage (NCBI taxonomy): Eukaryota > Metazoa > Echinodermata > Asteroidea > Forcipulatida > Zoroasteridae > Zoroaster > Zoroaster sp. YZ-2022. Next base: position 21,041,223 of record CM055837.1, read on the forward strand.
GGGTGTGTATAAAGTCAATGGGGCGAGTTTTTGGTAATAAGTTGTAAGTTCTTATGTATTATGACAAAATTATGTAAATTTCTCATTTAGAAATTGATTAGATTAAACACAGAATACTTTAATTATTATATCTAAGCCAATTTTAAAGACAAATTTTCCATAATGTTGTCATAATACATACAAAACTTACAAGTTATCAGAAAACACTGGGCCCATTGACTTTGTACACAACCTCGTTTGTCCACACCGTGAGGTAGTCATACAAGTCAACACGCAGGTGCAATTCCGATAAGGCTTATTATGATCGTATTGCATCAAGCCTCTTGATTAAATTTGCAGTGTCCATGAAGAAAAAAAGCAATAAATATATTCAAGGTCTATATTTATGCTTTTATAAAAATCAATCACAATAAATTTACGTAATTACCCCTGCGGTGCATGGTCGCAATATAAAAACATATACACATGATGGCACTAAATCATTTAGTACGTATGAATAGCTTGTAAAACGTTCATATAGGGGCACACAATCCCTTCTCAAATGGTGTAAACAGACTTATTGAGTCCCTCTAGACCCAAGAAAACAATTTCAAGCCAAATATAAAGTTTTATATGGGTGCCAGCCCACAATCCCTTCAAAAAAAATTGTTACCCAAAACCAATTTTTTGCACATTTTTTGCACTGCTGACATTCTACACAGAAACCAAGAGATTCTATTTGTCTGGCCATTCTAATACCCACAACCAGGCCTCAAAATAAACATCTCAGGTTGCCAGCATGTCTGGGCAACGTCAGCAAGTGACAGGATGAGTGATTACATTGGGATTAGTGCCGTAACATCAATTGATAACAGCTGTACTGTTTCAATGGGTTGTCTGCTGGCAAGGCCCCCCCCCCCCCACCTTGAAAGCTGCATACCGGGTCAATGGTTCACCCCAGGTTGAATTTTTTGTAGCATGTTATCAGGCACTGTATCAATAGAGAACTTATGCAAAGTGGCTGAATTTGAGTTTTCCATGACGTAGTAAACAATTGTTTACAAACACACTAAATGGTTTAGAGCGATGTTCCACCGCAGGGATTTATATAAACAGACAGTTTCTATGACAACACGTTTACACAGGCCTTTACCAAAACAGAAAGCGCATCAGCCGAAATTGTTAGTTGAGTCAGAGCGAGTTAATGTTGCAGTTCTTTGGCTATATACGTATCCAATAATCTCTAAAGGGAATTTCAACATGTCTCAACAATATCACCTTCGAGGGATTTTACCTGCTATCTTGCTTGGTGTTTGCGTCATTCATGTTATCAACGCAAACTGCCCTCCTGGATGGAAGAGCTGGAGTGACTCGTGTTACATCTTACTAGCCAAGAAACTTGACTGGTTTGAAGCTAAGAGGGCCTGTGGACGTCCGAATAGTGGCGTGGCTGTACCGAATTCTTTGGAGGAAAATAAATTAATTCATCAAATCCAAAAAGACATTAAAGGCGAAGGTAAATGTAAGATTGGCAATTGTTCATTGTGGATTGGCTGTGAGGACCAGACTCAGGCTCCAGTATTCACCTATTGGGCCAGGAATCACACAAAAAGCGAAGGTAAATGCGTTCACATGTCTGCGAAGTTAGATGGCAAATGGAAATACAAAATTTGCAGTAAAAAGAAATACGTAGTTTGTGAGATGCATCTAGTCCATCACGTATACTCTCTTACGATGGCTGCTGATGGCCGCGTTAAACCACAGTGTCTACACGGCCATGAGATCAAGAACGTGACGGCCAAGGGAATCATCAAGTGTGGTGACGCGTGTTGGGCCGAGCCCCGATGCCGCTCATTCAATCTCTGGCAGGGAGGACAACACCAGATCTGCCAACTCAATAACGCAACGCTCCTTGAGTCTGACGAAGACGATGTGATCTATGATGACGAGTGCAACTACTTTGGACTGTGATTTGTATATAAAGATGATGAATTAACCTCAATATAGAATTCATAAAAGACCAACAGTTGGCCTACTTGTTCAATGTGACAATACAATAAACTTTCTGCTTTAATGACTCCCTCTAATGACATTGAGCATTAAGTTGAAGAGGAATGATTAGCAATGACTCAAAATATTAGCATGAATTAGAATTTCAAATTGGCTGAATATGTAGATATCTTAAACTGAAATGTTACCACCTGTCAAACTGTTACTGTTAAATTAACAATGCTTATAAGAGGAAACGCATGTCTTTGTAGCCTAAATAGCCATCAACAAATCTTATTAAAACAATGTGAATCGTTGTATTGTGATATCACAAGCAGTTTCCATGGTCCTGAAATGAGAATAAGAACCGAATTTTAAATTCCTCAAACTCATATAATTTATTAGTGCGACATACACGAATGTAACATCGAAAATGCAATTTCAAATGACAGGTTTAAAGATGGATCGCCCGTGTTTTTGCCATTTTGACGGCAATCTTCTGGATATTTTTTTTCCATCGGAACACTGCTATTTCACATGAGGAAAGGAAAACAAATGCTTTAAAACGATTCTTTTCTCAAAAGTAATCACGAGAAACTTGTCACCGTATAGTGAAACGAAGTTGAAGGTCCAACTTGGGCTAGCGTGGTATAAGAGTAGGCCTACGTTTATACACGATAAAACTGGTTTAGCTAAATCTCAACTTGCCTTTATAAATGTTAACGTGAGTTCATCAGCATGATTTGACCACCAAACTTGACCACAGAACATGGACATCACCCGGGGGCGTGGTTCCCAGGATTGGTACCCAAGTTCATCCCAAACACTTTGTGTATGTCTCGTTGTAATTATAACCAAAACAAAAAAAGTATCCTGTTTCTGGTTTCTGTCGTCGCCTCAGACCCGCATTTTAGTTTGCCATTTTTAGTTTTGTTTGTTTGGTTTTTGGCTATGAAACGATGTCCAATTGCAGTCAAAATTGCTGGATCGATTGGAATTCTGCCGTACTGTGTTTTAGACTGCTTTTTCACATACGGGTATGAACGTTTGCCTAATTTGTGCGGCCTCTCTTAGCCACCATATTTTGTGTATGGGGAAATATGGTCTGGTTACAAAAACCGCGTAGAGGCCGACATGTATCATGTATTTCACTAGTTGGCAAAAAAAAAAAAAAGTGGAGACATTTTTGCCATACTGTGGTTTTTTGGCTATTCTGTATATACTCGGCCGTTAAATATATCAAATTTAAGTGTGTTCGTTTTTTAAATGCGTGCTCATCAACCATGATCTCCCTTCGTTTCGCTTGCCTTTTGTTAACGCCTGAAAACTATGACAGCTTTAATTGATGTGCCACTAAGAAGGTTTTCTCATAATGACTAATAATTAATCGTGTGGGTGAATTGATAAATATTTTACGACATTAAAATATCACTAACGAGTTGCATGCTTGACTTATAGTTGATTGATGATTATGTCTCGCTCCAATTGCGTTGAGCGGGGAAAAGCCGCCTGCTACGTAATGGTAGTAAACATAATGAAAATGTAATTGTAATTATAACACAAACAGTTTGCATAATATACTGTGGTTGTTTTTAATTTAATATTATTTACAAGATAAATTCTAGTTAAAGAATTTGAATTATTTGATAACAGTTCAATCGTGTGATTGCATTTATACTTCACAAAATTGTTGATTGTAATGACGTGATTGTTCATTGTACCAAATTGCGTAAAATTCCAACTTTTACAGCTTAGGTCTATTTATTGAAAACCAGAATATTGAATTGAAAGTACGTTTTGAATTACCAATGTTGTACATTCCCTTCATTTTTAGTTAATGCAGCTTTTTAACACTGCAGAGCTTGTACAAACATTGCATTTAATTACCGGTATTATACCGCAGAATATATGTTAATGTTATATGGAAATTTTGTTTCAAAAATTACATGTGGAAAATACACGATTTTGCGGACATTTTGTAATCATTCAAATCTCTATTTTTGCTCAAATTATGTTCCATTTAATTAAATTGATGTACTTCTGTGTATATTATATTGATTTTATTCATCTTCATGTGTATAGGGTCACGCATTCAAACAATAAAATAACGGTGTCAAAATCAAGATTCATGACATTTAAACAAATATTACTATTAGGATCATTGACGTCATAGCATTGTAAGCACATGCATCGCACTCAAATGAAACAAAATAAGAATCATAAAATTCACTTAAAGATGTATCGCCCGTGTTTTTCGCTATTCGACAGCAATTTCCCCCAAAAACATTTTTAATCGGAACATTTTACTTAAGGAAATAATAACAAACACTTGGTTGTATAGTAAATATGTCCCTAAATGAATTTATGATGCCTTGGGTTCCATTATCAATTCATTTAGACTTATTATACTATTAAACTAAGCTTCTGACTGTTATTTCATTATCTCATTCATATTGTGTTTTCCTTTCTAAGAAAATTACCTCAAAGTACACATAAACCTAAATATTTAGGTAAAACGCCCCCAAATACACAATATGAATATCCGAATATTTGAAACTAAAAACAAGTTAACATGAAAAAGGTTAAGGTTAGGGTTAGGGTTAGGATTAGGGTTAGGGTACACATAAACCTAAATATTTAGGTAAAACACCCCCAAATACACAATATGAATATCCGAATATTTGAAACTAAAAACAAGTTAACAGGAAAAAGAAACAAGTTGAAACACATAAGGTCAGAAAGCTTATTGAAACAAAAAAGGTGTGTCAAAACAAAATAATACACAAACACAGCAGGTGGATTTTCCCCATTGAATAAAATACTGCTTCAATATTAGGACTGAAATGTTTGCCCTTTTGACCAAACCCGGATGTAGTACACCGACGCGGAGCTCGAGTAGGTCTCATACAAAGGGCATCCACAACCCGCCGTTGTCCCCGTCTGAATAGCTACAGCAACGTTGTGAGTCACGCACTGCAGACGATCACCATGGATGTTTCAACGCGAGTGTTTCTCTTCTTTATACTTATCGTTATTTCTCGCGAAACAAATTCTGACGAGATCACACCATCTCATCCTAACATCCTCTTGGTTTTAGTTGATGATCTGGGATACGGAGACCTCGGTTGTTATGGTAACGAAACAGTGGAGTCTCCCAATATTGATCGACTGGCAAATGAGGGGGTACGTTTTACCAGGATGTACTCGCATGCAACGTGTACCCCAAGTAGAGCATCACTTCTAACGGGTAATCAGGCCTACAGTTGTATATTGTGACATGGGGTACAGCAAATAGTTTGCCCGTATTAGGCAAACCAATTCATTAAATATGGGCACAGTACTCATTGCCCCCCCCCCCAACCTCACCCTCACACCCCGTTACCGTTGAAGTTAACTTTCAACCAATATAATTACTCCAATTTGTTCGTAAAACCGATTGATGTCAACCGGGAAAACCAAATACCAGTTTCAAGATGGTTGACATTGGGGGGGGGGGGGGGGGGGGGTGTGTTGGGTAGTGGTGTCACAAGCCCGTGTTTATAAAACACGATATTTATATTGATTTCAATATAACATTATAACTTATACGACATATTCTTAAAAGAAAATACACTTGATGTTAAGTATCCCTGAAATATTTCTATCTCAGGTGCTGTTAATTTAGTAAAATTAGTGAAATACATTTCCACTCTCGTTAATGCCACAATTAAATAAGTTGCACATGATGATTTTAAAGAATGGATGCATTTTTTACAAACATTTTAAGAAACGTGTACATCATTGGCTTTAAGAGTAATTTCTTTTAAATAATTTATTAGGTGTTCGGGCACCACCCGAACACCTCTTTGAAATCGTTCTGGGTTTTTTCTTCTTCTCACTGAACCTTGTCGGCAGAGAATCCCATACTTGCGAAGCTCACAGAGACCTGAAACTTGACACATACCTAGACCTTAATAACTAGTACATGTACCTAAAAGTTTAAACGTCACGATGACGTCATCGGGTGTCAAATTACACAAAATCAAAGTTTAATATTAAAAAAATTCATAACTCCTTAACTACACAATCCATACATCATCGGAAAGGTCTGGAAAATCCAAACATAATTTACATTGACATGACCCCAATTTGACCTTGTCTTCCGGTCCAAACCGGAAGTTAAAGATACAGGCTCGTCGAAACAAAATAGCCGTCGGCTATCTCTCGCAATGAGAAAGGCGACTTGTTTCACGTTGTACGCGTGCACATGAACGTTTGACCCCAAGAGAGCGTTCGGTTTTATGAATGAATGTAACAATGGAACATTCTACGGCATTCTAGCGCGCTGTAAGCTTACTATTTTTGGAAATTAACTTATGTAATTGTAACAAGTCTCTAGAAACCTATAGTTTATAGTAATTTCTGGGAAATATGAAAAGCTATAAATACGGGCAGACAAGGGATTTTGAGCAGGATTTTGGGGATTATGAGTTGTTTACGGTCTCTTTGCATGTTTTGAGCAAGATTGATTGCGGGGACAAAAATCCTTCCTGGGGACACGTTGTGAAAAACTTACACATCGCCCTCGGGAGGCAGGTCCGTTCACTCTTTATCATGTTGCCACCATCTTGGTCATGTTCCCTGTATCCAATAACAGTAATGAATGCTAATATGCATTGTACAAAAAGGAACCAGACTATTTTTCCTTCCAGCCTCGGTTTGGTTACATTGATTTGAATGGGAGAAAATCAAGACGGCCGCACCATGATATAGGTCTATTATTATAAACGCTCCTGCCTGATTTATTGTTAGTAGTCATAATAAATATAGGCCCTACTCAACTTGACACTGGCAAACTTATTCCTCGTGGTTGTCTTTATGACAATTCTCTGACGGGTCCAGAGACTATGAAGATTCCCTTCAAGTATAAATACCTTAGTTCCAAAGTTGAGAATAATTTAAAATTTCATAAGCATGGCTTATTACGCTTAGTACGCATTTATCATAAACCACAAAAGATCATTGCACACTCTTGAAAACCGTCTTATATCACACAGGGACATGATACCCTGTTTCATACAGTGGAGTCACAGAGAATTAGAACACAAAAATAAATGGGTCGTGAAAACAAATGTCCATATACATGTATTCTTTTGCACAATTACTTTATTTACCCTTATGCTTTATGTACAACTATTTACATTAATTATACTTGACTGAGGTAATAATTATGGCTAATAATAATGATTAAATGATGGCTTGCAACTTTTAACTTCAGTTGCTCTGTGTAGACAAACTTCTGACGTGAAATTCAACACATCTTAACGTCAAACCCGAACACCTGCGTGTTTGTTATCGACAAACACTGCACGTCTAGTTTGCTTTTGAATTTAAACCTTTAATATTATTTCTCATTCACCTTCAGGTCGGTTGCCAGTACGACAAGGTTTGATGAAAGGAAACATTCTTCCCTTTGATGTCTTAATTTCTGCATCATCAGATGCTGGCCTTCCTCTTGAAGAGACTACGGTTGCTGAGATACTTCGTTCCCATGGTTACGACACTGCCATGTTTGGTAAATGGCACCTCGGTTTAGGGAGAGGAAGGCGATTTCTTCCCACAAATCATGGATTTGATTACTTTTACGGGACACTGTTTTCACACGGAATATCTTGCAAGGAGGATTATCGAGGAATAGCAAACCCATATCTTTTTGGCCACTTCGTTATGTTATCACACAAAATTTGGATAACATTGTTATTTTGCGTGATATTGCTACGGTTGTTGGGATTATCCAGCTCAAAAACAACTGCTATTTTCGTAATTGGGGAAGCAGTATTTTGCGTGACATTATACGGTTATATTTACACATTATCGGTCCTTAATCCAAGCACATGTTTAGTGTTCAGAAACAAAGAAATCATAGAACAGCCGTACAGATATGAAAACCTCACTTTGAGGTACACGAATGAGGCAATTTCGTTAATGAACCAGAGCGTCCATGACGGCAATCCATTCTTTGTCTATTTAGCCTACAATAAAATGCATTCTCCTATTTTTGTGTCGCGCACTTTTAGGAACATCACAGGGCGTGGCATCTACCAAGACGGGTTGGTTGAACTCGACTGGAGCTTTGGAGAAATCACGAATTTCTTGAGAAGAAGGGAATTAGAAAACAATACTATTGTCATATTACTTTCTGATAATGGTCCACAGATACATACTCCAGGTTTAGTGAGGCTTCCTCCTGTGGAGACACGGGGTTCGGCTGGGACTGTTAAAGACGGACAGGGGAAGCTTGTATATCTGCGAGGACATAAGACTAATAACTGGGAAGGTGGTATACGGATCCCATGTATCATTAAGTGGACTGGCAAGATCCCTGAAGGACGAACTGTAGACGTTACAGCTTCTCTTATGGACATTCTGCCTACCATTCTTGAGCTTTTGCAGCTTACTTATCCCGGGGATAAGTCTCTTGATGGAAGAAGTCTTGTCCCTCTACTGACCTCTGACCCATCCCTTCCCTCTCCACATCAGTATCTCTTCCATTACTGTGACATGACCCGGCCTGGAGCAGTGACTTACGGACGGTACAAGGTGCATTTTATGCACAGCCCAAGTCCAATGAGTTGTAGCGGAGTGTCCCTCGACCCTCCATTGATGTTCGACATTGTAGATGACCCGGGAGAGAGCAGACCGCTGAAGTTGGACAAGTACACTGAAGTAATATCAGACATCAATAGAGCAGTAGAGCGCCATCTAGCGACCCGTAATATTGATGGGTACCCTAGCTCTCAATACGATTACATGATGTGGCCTTGGTTATTTCCATGTGTGAATTTTCCATTCTGTCGACAAACGTGGATTGACACCGATGATGAAGTCCAATAACAATCTTTGAGACTATAATATCTAAATAGAACTTTATAATTAATTTTCAAAGTGTTTAAGTGAAAATGTTAATAGACTAACGTTGTTTTAAATACATTTTTAGGCCTTCCACCCGCGCAGTGCGCATGACCGTGACATGATTGTATGAAGTATTTTTTGTAATTCCCTCAAAACAATTTTTATCCGAATAAATTCAATCAATCAATCAATCAATTATCTACAAATTAAAGTCCGTATATGATGACCAAACAAAACAATTAGAACAAAATTACAACTAAAAAAATCCAAATTGCAAAGTGGATAATTTGTGAAGAGCTTTCATTTACTTTCTTACGATATTCATAACCGGAGTTACAGATTTCCAAAGTTGTAGAGGTCAAACGGAAGGTAAAAATTCTAAAAATAACTTGCAAACCACTCAAATTTCAGTTTTGGAGTTTTCTCATATAACCAAATAGCATTAGAAAGTAATACAAAAAATAAATAAAATAAAATAAAATCCGTGAGATTGACCTTGGAAATTGTGTGATTTGACATGGAATGACCCAAAGGCGAAAATAAACAAATAGAAATATGTAAAAAGAAAAATGTGTAAGCTTGTAAGTTGTAGTTTAATTAATTAAGCTTTAAACTTTCATTTAATGAGAGACTTTTGAGACGCTGGTACCCAGCAGGCTTAATATTCATTAGTGTTTACGTTAGGTAATTCTGAGAAAGCTCACGAAAATTTCGAACGTTGGAACGTACAAGCTGGTAGTCTGCTGCCATCTAGCGTTCAAAATTCTCACATTGAATGAATATTTCCGTCACACTTCAATTCACTTCATTTTCATTCCATGGCAATGTAAAACATGAAAGATACATTTAAATAACACAAGACAAGTAAATAAATATATCTGTAGAGATGGACATTATGTAGAACAAAATATGGACACAGAGGGGGCTGAGGGACCCATAACAATTTATAGGCTTGTCTTATTGCATTATATTGTCCGTGCGTCGGGAATAAATGGCAAAATGTACTTAATCCAGCCCAAGTAATATGCTGGACACTTCAAGTTCAACTATAGGATCTCAGCAGGCAGGAAAAATATTAACCCAAGAACAGTGGTGAAGAAAATACATTTTTAAACATTTATTCAGAAAAAATTGGTTCTTACCAGAAGTAAAACCAGCTGCTGGCTGCGAAGTTCCATTGCTTAGTTTGTGAACTGTAAAGTGTAAGTGCAGGAAAACAAACTGCTGCTGTATAGGGCGGATGGATATTCACTCTTGTAAGGGCAAGTTCACATTCCTGGTTAAATAATTATCATAATGTCTATGGGAACATTATCAGTGGGCACCACAGCCAAGACTAGAGCAACGGAGGCCGTTGCCTCCGTAGAACTATCACTCCTGAAGGCCTGACAAATAAACTAGCAGACGACACTTGAGTCACGCGCATTTGTTGCGCGCAGCCATCCGATAGAGGGCCGGGCCGGACCGGACTAATGTACCTGACTAGCGTACGTTTGTAAGAAGGACGGTCTGGTATCCAATCTAGCTAACTCAGCCTACATAACTCTATGACCTACACCAGTAGTCAGTACAGACTACAGTTTTTATTTCGTTACTGAGTAGTAGGCCTACTACTACTAGACGGGTTAATACTAATAGAAGTCAAGATGATAAGAACCTTTTGCCAGCGTTGTTACATTTCCCTGTTTCCATGCAGTTCGAAATTGCTGCAAACTGGAAGCAGACATCAATCAAGGTAAGTCCGACTGCCATCCTCTGTCTCTGAGTTTGCCCCATAAATGTGGCACGGACACGCCCCCCCCCCTTGGCCTATCCTTAGGATACAGGTCCGTGCCACACTGGTGGGGCTAGCCAAGGCCAAGCATGCCAAGGCGCAAGGGCAAGGGCAAGGACAAGCAGGACGAAGTGGACAGAAGTGACGACTGACGTCATTGTTATAGGCCAATGGCAATGCCAGGGAGAGACGGGCCTGGGTACGACTATAGAATGCAGGGCTACACCGAAGGTTACTTCTTATAAATTTACGTAATCTGACTTAAAAATACACAACTGCGGTTCCTAGGTCAAATTCAGAAAAAGGAAAAAAGGTGTTGAAAATTTGGCCCTGCATTTTATAGGCAGCATAGGTCATGTAGGTACACCTGGGCCCGGTAGGGGGGGGAGGCAGAGGCAGGCAGAGTGCCAAGATTAGAGGTAGAAAAAAGAATCTCCAGATTATCTTCCCAATCCCTGTCAATGCGAGTGAACTTGATTATTTTTTAAATAAGGTAAATAAACCAAATTACAATTTAATTTTTTTTAATAATAACCTGATTTTTTTTAAATTTAAATTATTCCAGGTTTTACCAATCGTCATCATATGTATTAGTTAGTCAGTTCAGTCAAAGATCCCTACACACAACAGTTGACGAAACAGAATTGTTGAAATTCCGAGCACTCTGTGATTCTTGGTGGGATGAGAATGGAGCATTTCAGGCCCTACATAGTTTGAATGATCTCCGTGTTCCCCTAATCAGAGATGGACTAGTCAGACAAGGTCAAGGGTCAGGTCAGTCCCTAGTCAGGTCACAACCACTCACTGATTCAGTCATCTTGGATGTTGGCTGTGGTGGAGGAATTCTATCAGAGGTAAGTTATTTATAAGACTGGAAACAATCATCTTATTGACAGGAAACGCGATGAAAGAAACTCTCACTGCCAGTCACACAGGTTTAAGTTTATAGACTGGAATTTATGACAAAAATCACTGTGCCTGGCAATATGACATAGACTAGAGCCATAAGCCTTATCGCTAATAGCAGCTGCAAGGAATTGTGGGATGTCTGTGGGCACAACAGCGCCACTGCGTGCCGCGCGGACAAACAAAATATTATTGACGTCACAAAAGCTGCGCCAAACAGATGCCCCTTTTTGTATCCCTGTATGCTTTGCGGCAGTTGCTTCAGTGCTATTAGCGATAAGGCTTATGTGACCATTATGTAAATGAGGTCAACAGAGTTAACTGAATGCTGGTGAAATAGTCTATACCATGAATACAAGCAGATCAGATACAGTTATCACTCTGTTCAATTCTATGGTGAACATCTTGGTCTAATACATTACCTTAGTCACTTAACCTTAGTAAGTTTCCCCATCAATACATTACACCACCATATCTGTCTGGTTCCTTGTCTGCCAATCACAAATCATATGGAAAAAAATACATATTAATTAAAATACACGAGCCTCATCACTTTGATAACTGTAGACAATATTTATATTATAAGAAAACCAAGATGGTTGTTGCATGATAAATGTCTTGACTCTGACTCACATCTACAGCCGTTAGCCAGACTTGGTGCAACAGTGATCGGCATCGATGCAGCCACAGAGAACATTGAGATTGCCCGTCAGCATGCTTCCCATGATCCTTTACTACAGAGTAGGCTCAAGTACATGTGTACGACGGCAGAGGAGTTTTTACAATCGGAAGAAGGTGTCTTTGATGCAGTAGTAGCGTCTGAAGTGCTTGAACATGTTCATGATGTCGAGGGACTAGTCGCAACATGCTCTCAATTAACTAAGGTTAGCTGACATTAGATACATTGATGTTATAATAACACTATCATGCAGTCAATCCACATAAAATGTGAACTATTGTGTATTTCCATCTGACAGCAGTGATGACATTACATTCAGACTGGTTCCATGTATTGTATGCATGTTGCCTTTTGATTGAAGAGACAAAGTACCAGGTGAAACATAAGTGCAATAAGATTTAACCAATCTTTTGATACAATCAATCACATGACTTTGTTGTATTTACAACAATTACAGGAAAACAAATTTGGAAAGGAGTATTTTTGTAGAATTTTATATTCTACTTTTGGAAGACCTTTCAAGCCATGTACATCTTGTCCTTTGACATTTGTCACCCACTCAAAGAGTTAATATCACTTTAAGTGTAAGTTATGGTAATTTGAAAGTCTTGTTTTATTGTCTTTGTATTAGATTTTAATTTATGTATATCCACTGTATACTTAAAGGGACAATATCATCACAATCAACAGGGCATGGAATCGGAGTGATAGTTTTACTTAATAATGAGCTTAGTAATGTTCAATCACTATGTTCATCTTTAATTAGGACACCAATTCCATGCCCTGTCAAAAGTCTGTTCTCATCATGACGATACTGTCCCTTTAAAGTAGCTTGTACTCTTTAATGTTGACTGAAATAAAACAAAATAAAATGTATATTTTTCCTCAGCCTGGAGGGTCCATTTTCTTTACAACTATTAACAAGACGTGGCTGTCCTATGCCCTGGCAATTGTTGGAGCTGAAGACATAGCAAGGGTAGTACCACATGGCACCCATGACTGGAATAAGTTTATTCCTCCTGATGATATTCAGAGGTTCTTAGAAGCAAGTAAGTACTTATTGATAGACTTATATTCAAGGCTTTAAAGTAACAATATTGTCACAATCAACAGGGCATGGAATCAGAGTGCTAGTTTTAGATTAACTCAGTGACTGAAAATAATATCCCTCATAAGGTCATATTACCGTTACTGCAAACACATTAGCATTATATGGCAACCCTGACAGACAGGCTTACTATATATTTCTCCACTAATGTTCATGTCTGGTTTATCAACAGATGACTGTCATACAAGATTAGTCCATGGGATGATCTTAAATCCATTAACTACACGCTGGTCATGGGGAAACATAAAGGCATGTAACTACGCTATCCATGCTATCAAGAATGATGCAGTCATATCAGAGACTCTAGAAGGTGAAATTGAACAGAATAATATGTGAAGATGGACTTTAAGTACCTTTGGCTAAACCTCTTCATTCCTGGAGTTTTACTCTAGTAATTGTTAAAACAAAACTAACAATTGATATACATTACTCAACCAAAAAAGCTTATATGAAGTGCGTCTGACATTTGTATTTATTTATTTTGTATTCAATACAAAATATTTCCCCCCCAAAAAACCGACTCAATTACAAATGTTTCAATATTGTTTGCAATATATTAACAAAATATGAAGTTATTTATGTATTGGGGAAAAAGTAAACATTTGTAAAATAAACTTTAATAAAAGACACTAGCATGTGTGCAAAATGTACTTGCAGAGTTTATTTTTTACCCACGCAGTTAACCAGTTCGCGTCGGGAATAAAAAAAAAATTCTGGGCCCCTGTGGCGGGTTTCTTTTTCCCACACAAACGTGGTGCAAAAAAAAATTGCGTGTATACACGGCCTCCGACGCGAACTGGTTAAGTAACACACATATAACAGCACTTAAAATAACTTCATTTAAAGGGAAGGCACAACATTGGTTATGTCAGAAAAACTACTTCTATGAGTATCCTTACTTTCTTTAAATCAAGATATACATTGAAGGGAAGGTACAACATTGGTTATGTCAGCAAAACTACTTCTATGAGTATCCTTACTTTCCTTAAATCAAGATGCATTAAAAGGAATGTACAACATTGGCAAAATTGCTTCTATAAGTATGCTTACTCTCTTTGAATCAAGACATACATTAAACAACCAATCTTTAAAATTTCCAGCTCAATGCGGAGTCTAAGTCATGAGAAAAGTGTGAAAGTGTTCACAATTTTGACAGAAAATACTTAGAATAAAAGGTTTCTGTCTGGCACCTTGTTGCATATTATTTGTTTTCTCTGTATTGGGGGTACTTCAGACAAGATTATTGGTACCTTCATATCCAGTTAACGTTCAGTTATCAGGTAATAAATTACCAATGTTGTACTCTCCCTTTAAATATGAATTAGTTGACTTTTTACCACAATTGTCCCAAAATACAGATTTATAAACCTGGTTTAGTAATCACACACTTACCGTACCAAAAATATTATATTAGGCAAGATTTAAAAGCAGAACAAATTCCACTTTTCTTAGAATCAAAATGTCTTATCAATTTTTGGTTCATTGATCAACTATTAAAATAGTTAATAAAATATGTAAAAATAGCAATTTATATAAAATGTAAAATTAATAAAAGACTTGTTTGAAGCTCCTCTCATACTGATAAAGAGTGCTGGAATGATTAATTCTAAATCACACACTTTATGATGCACAAATTATGGCTAGTTATTTTACAAAAAAATTGAGAATGTTTCTATGAACCCTTCCTCCATGCCATAAGATGGGTGAAAAGGAAGGGGTGGAGCCTATGGAAGGATAAGAAGTGGGAGGGGCAAAGGGTGCAATTGCAACATGTTTTTCAAACCAAACAGATTTTGTTGTCTAGAATGTGATGACAATGATGGAATGATGAGATAACAGTCCCCCCCTCCCTCTCCCCCTCCCCCTCCCCCCAAAAAAGTCAACCAAAAAAGAAATCATTGCTCATGACCTGAAGGAAATAAAATTCAAAGTGGGAAAGCCCCTTTAAATAGCACCATAAATTAGTTATTAAATACATGAAAATACATGAAAAAATGATATCCTGAGAATACAGGGTACTAAATTGTTCACACCTTGGCCATCTTTGTTGCAATCACTGGAGACGATCGCAGTTACGATTCATAAGCAGAAGTGTGCATGAACTCCACCTGGTGTGTGAAAGGGGTGCTCATATTTGTTCATTATGCTATGAAACTATAAGGAAACTGCTAAGATTAATATAAATCCCTCACAGTTTCATAAAAGATGGAGGGGAGCTGGATCTAATGTTACCCTGGGTCTCACTAGTCTTTGGTAAAGTATTAGGTGATGTTCTGTTTCTCCTGAGAAGCCATCGATGAGGTGAATATGGCACCGGACTAATGGATTTAGTCCTATCCTCATTAGGTATATTACCACCTACCGGAGATGGGGCTCTAGACGACCACCAAGAAAGACATGTCTGTGTTGTTGGGTCTCTCTCCTCCTCATCATTTGCATCTTCCTTGCTGATGTAAATCATCTTGAAGTTGGGCTGGTTATCAGATTCACTCAGTGGTGATGGTGATGTTTGAGGCTGTTGTTTTTTTGTAGAGTGGCCATATTTGTTTGTATATTTAGATTTTGTTTTGATGGTCTGTCTTGATGATGAAGAACTCCTTAATGGTGTCCATCGTGAAAATGAACTCTGAGATGTACTGCGGCCATCTCGGTCTGTTTCCAGGAAGCGGTGAGAGTTTGATGACGGTGGTCGTGGAACTCTCCTTACTTTGTCAGCTTTGCTTGTCTGTGATGATTTCCTGCTGGATTTGCTGCTTGGTTTGAGCTCAGCCAATCGATTAATGACAGCTATGTGTCTGAGCTGCTTGCGGTAAGCTTCCATGTTCTGGAGGAAAGTGGGAAGTTTGATGAAGTCAAGGCGAGCCAGCCGCTTGACACGAGGTAGCTCTTCTCTGCTGATCTTACCAGAATACATCAGATGGAAGTCAGTGGTGTCAATGTTACGAAGAATATCCACAGCACCTGTCAGCATTCAAAAAAATCATTAAGATTTAGTCCAGGAGAAGAACTTTGAAACAACCCAATTCAGATTTAAGAAGTTTGATTATTTCAAACTAAAATAAGTCCCCCCCCCAAAAAAAATAATAAATAAATTAAAAAAATAAAATTGTAGACTTCTCTATTTCTTTATGATAACATTACCATTACTAACAACAGGTTTGATATAAATGTAAAAGTTCTGGGCCAACTATAGATCCCTGAGGAACACCCAAATGTCAATGTACTACATAATTGTCACAAGTTTCAGTCTTCTTCATGACAGTCTTCTTTTGAACATTAATTTTTATTATGCATTTTTTTTTGGGGGGGGGGAATAATATCTTGTAGATTGTGTCAATACGATTAATGTTTTGGTGAATTAAGAGGGAAAAAGACTGGGATATGTTTGAGATGCTAGGTGGCAGATGAACGGCCATTCCTGTTTCCATTGTTCATGTAATTCTGAAACTTGATATCTGGAATAGTAAACAAATGATCGATAAATCTGCTGCCACCTAGTGTCTCCCATTAACCTCTTGATAATGTAGTGACATACCTGTAAAGTAACACTGGTCCTTCCCATATCCTCCTATACTACCAGGATCCTGTAAGCAACGCTTCACTCTCATGACATACTTCCATCTTAATGCTTGATCCACTAGATATTGACCTAGATTGTCAAACAACTCCTGGAACGTTAGCTCAGTAGATTTACAAGCCGCATCTGTCAAACAAGTAATAACGTTTTACATATCTGCATTATAATATAATAAAGTGCCTTTTAGAAAACTTTCACTGTACTATTTATGGGTTTTATTATTTGTGAGTCAACAGCACTGAATGCTTGTTGGGTTATTAAACACAATAACTATCTCTGCACCTATGTAGGTGTAACTATGAGACACGTTGAGGCACGCACGCTGCCCCCAGCTGAGGTATGTGCCCCCGGCTTCCCCCATTCAGAATTTTGAAAAGATAGGTCCCCATTTGAGGCTGCAGGATACAAAATGTTCAATCATTGACATGCCCCCCCCCTAGAAAATGTGGAGCACCCCCTAGTGCCCCCCCCCCCCCCCTGAAAATTGAACCCTGGTTATGCCACTGCTCTGCACACTCCGATTCACATTTTTACTCCTGTATGGAGAAAAAGCAATTTTGATTCATCATATTAGCCAGCAATACCTTTGGGTGTCTTTTGAATGCCCTATTTGCTAATTGGACACCATGTTTTATTTGCAAAACACATGCAAATGTATTGTAAGTAACATTTTTGAACAGCTTATTTTTCAAAGAATAACAAATCTAGATGCCATATTTCCACATCCTAGCTTATACTCTGTTTTGATTAAGCATCTTACTGATGATATAGCAATAGCAACCCCCCCCCCCCCCCCAATAAAGATGTTAGGGAGAATAGCAACATAGGGTTTGATAGCTCAGTTGGTACTTGGTAGATCATCAACCCCTAGGTCGCAGGTTCAAATCCCACTCTAGTCAATTTTTCTTTGTTCACACCATGTAGAAAAGATCAGAAAACTGTCAGTGTCAACTTACAATATGTCAGTGCTTGAAAGAAGAGGTATTTCTGGTTTGCTTCTAGCATTGTGTTTATTGATGCAAGACCTTCTTCAGTTTCTGATAATGCATTACTGCTCAGACTGCCGAGACCGAAACGCTGCCGATTAGAAAACCATGGTTGTAAGCCGTCGTTCAATGTGCGATACTGATCACTGGGAATTAAGGAGACAATTCATGACAGATGCAACGCAAGAGTTATGTCAATTGGATTGATATCAAACTGATATTACAATTATTTTTCAATAGAAATTAATCAACAACAAAAAATAAAACGTAAATGGATCTTAAAGTGTACCTAGAACCACAATTGTTACGGTTCCCTTTTCCAATAACAATGTAGAATGATACTTCATTATGTCACATAAAAAACCCCACAGATTTTGCCCTTTCGGTCATGCCTAAAAAAACTACTTTTAAAGATCCATTTTTTAGCACTGGCTACTGCAAATCGCGAAAAGACCCCCCGCGTTGAGTCTCTGTGCACAGAGCATTCCGCAAACAACTGCATGACGTCACGACGTGTAAGAGGTCTTGTTGTCACATCGATGTCGCAAACAACAGCGTCCCTACACTACATGTGAATGAAGCCATTATTTTCCATGCACTCGAGCTTGTATCGCTAATATTCCCGCACAAATTCCACCATGGCTGAAAGTGACAGTTCCTGGGAAGATCATAGTGTAACTTTGGAAGTCATTGGTGACAGTAGCAGTGACAGTGGCAGTAATTCAGCTAGTAATTCCAGCGATTTCAGTTCGCCATACGACAAAGTCAAAGACCAGGACGTGGAAATTCGTGGTGCAGGAAGCTGAGGTTAGGATTTTTATCGCTGTTCCTTGTGCAGCCTCCAACAGCACACGATCTCGGCATTGTTAGTTTTATGACACTTCACCTCTAGACCTTCAACCATGACATGAAGATCCGTGCTTCTGCGGAGCTGCGGCAGCAGGCCATCCTTGCATCGCGCATCGCACTGTGTAATCAGTGATTGCACAATAACATCAGCAACCTCTTACACGTTTTGACGTCATGAATTTTTTTAACCAATCAAACGCCCTCAGCGGCCAAATGCTAGTAAGTTTCGCCAAATCCCCAAAAATGACCATTTTCTTTGATGCAATGTTGCAAAAAGTCTGTAAGTCCAAATTGCTTATTTAACTCATAAAACAGTAGTCAGATATAATGTCTGCAATGTGTATAATTGTTTCTGCTGTCTAAATTCTGGTTCTAGGTACACTTTAATATTTGTAGCTTTGCAGGGTGAAAAGGATAACTAAAGACTGTTTGCGGTAACACCATGTGAAATTCTCAAATTGAGTAGTAATGAGTTCTGACAAGAACTGGAGGTTACAACTCGACATTTTGATCAGTATGCTCTGATCGTCTTCAGGAGAATGGATCTTTTTAGGGGCTCTCAGCTTACTTTTCCTCTGTGCTATTTTATTGTTCAAAATTCAAGTCCTTTCATCAGTAAAGTTAATTGACAAGAGGGATGGGTAAGTTGGTTGGGTTAATGTTTTGGTTCTAAGAACCAACTCACTATTACAACTCATAAGAGATATAAACATGGTGCTAACCACAAACTAAGATTGAGAAAGACACACATTCATGTTTATTGTTTAAGAAGAGAGAGTTGTAAGGATACAAAGTGAGTCGCAATCTCATGATTCGCAAGACAGCGAATGCCATGTTTCCGGAGGTACAAATTATCGTTTGAGTTCTTGATCCACATGGAGTACTTCCGAGCTTCAAGTCTGTTGTATCGCAGACATGGACCATGCCAGGACATCTGACCACTGTTTTCCCGAAAAAGTAAAAGAAAGACAAAAGAACAGAAATATCACTTATTTTGATCACACAATTTAACTTAGTATCAAATTGATATGATATCAATAGTGTTTGCTTGTTATTACTTGTATATTTCATAGACACACAGCATCAGGATATTATTAACTTCCCTGACAACTTACAAAATACTTAATTTTATTTAATTGGTCAATTTATTTGCCTAATGTTGTGTACATTTTCTATATAAATATCACAACTTGGTATTTGAATATATTAATAATTTTTGGTTCAAAGGTTTCTATCATCTCTCAGCTGTCAATGGAACTGGTAAAATTGAATAGTTTTCATGTAAACAAATCTAATTTTTAACATTTCAGCGAAACCACAATATCACTATTCCAGTTAGTCAAGAATTCTTGTCACATTTTAAATATTCAGTCATTGGTATTTTGTGTTGTGCTTTGTTTCCGTGCCTTGAGCGCCCAGCAGGGTGGATATGTGCGCGCTAAAAATCTTTATTATTATTATTATTAACAAAGACTGAAGAGGTAAGAAGACTGGACAATTTTCCAACCTGCATGAAAGATCCTTGCTCCAACTGATCGTTATCATTCCTTCAGATCCACTTTCTTTTAAATAACTTGCAATCAAGTTAGATGCTTCCTCCACCTCAATCCTTGGCCCAAATGCCTGCTCTATGTACCGATCTCCGCATCCAAACTCCTCTCTAACCATCTCAAGGATGCGGGTAGCCTCAGGGAGGAGATCAAATTTGATCTGGCCCTTCTTAGAGCAGGTGATGTCTTGGATGTCATCACTAGACGTCTTGAACTGGAACTGGGAGATGTGACCATGGCGTAAGAATTCTAACTTGTGCTCCTCCAAGTTCAGAGGGTCCATCTTTGAGCGGAACTTCATGGGGGTTTCATCGTAGTTCCGGATCACAATTTTGCTTTTTGATTGTGCAGATTTACTTTTTGACTTTTTGTGCTTTGTTTTCATTTTGAAATATTTTTAAATTAAAAAATATATTTCAATAAAATATATATAATGTATAGAAAAAGCTATTAATTACAGCTTCCTTTCTGTTCATCTTAAACTCTGAAATTATTGGACACTAAATGATCCGAATCTGAAAAGACAGAAATTGAAAAAAGAAATCCACACTAAGAAAGGTTCACAAACTGCATTTGTGATCGTCAGCTTACATGGCTGGCGTAAATTTCTTACAGTACGTCACCCTTACATTAATGGTAAGATAATGATGATAAATTATTGCCCTACATTAATTTATGTGTGAATTGCCCACAGGAATGGGTGGTAAGGGCAAACAAAAATCCATTTAACTTTTATGGATCTCTGAGTAAAAAAATTTAAAACATGTTACTTTTTATTTTCACCTCCAAAATATTGTCTGGACCCTGTTTTTGTTTCTTGACATTCAGATAGTGATCTTCCTATTGTCTACTAATACTACATAATTTGTTGATGCACTGTGCTGAATTCCCCGGTGTCTGGTGTGGTCATCGTCCTATTTCATCACCTAAATAAAAAAAACGGACAGTCTGACCATGGAGGAAGGAAATACACTAGCGACAGAAAAAAAATCAAAACTACCGTGGTGGGTCGGCTTAATAAATATTTCTTAAAGTAAAATGTTCCTAAAAAAATAAAAGGCTAAATTAACAAACTGATCCAAGTCAGCTGTGGCTCAAAGTCACAATTCAAAACCCAAAACTCAGTCAACTCACCATCAATCAAGTAAAGTAATGCATTGCGATCCAACTTTGATGGTCGAGTTGGACGGACAGCTGGATTGGTCCTCGACGCCGGGACCTGGACACTTCCTGCACCCACTGCCACAGTGGTACGACACCGCGCGCTGTCGATAACTGCATTGTTTGTTGTTTCCACGCCAATGCATCAATGTTTCGTGATTTCATCGTCTAGCTGGTATCTTGACGTGTACAGCATATATAACATGGTGAGAATATGCAAAGTATTTGGTATCCGTCTATTGCGATCGGATTAGTAGCCTCCCAAACATGCTGAAAAAATACGGGTGGAGTTTGAAGAGGCCTTTAAACTTGGAGAGGAATCATTAGAAAATGGGCAATACGAAAGACATGTACGACTACAACGATATAATATTTTTAGTGATCGTTAATTGTATTTTGGAGTTTCAACTAATCAACCTATTTCTGTGAAGTTTTATTGTGCGTACGAACAGAGGCTACAATAGTGATGAATTTTAATCGAACTTTGAACCTATCCGTAGGCTCCCGCCGCTAGTGGGCGCTATTGCAGAATGACACACGTGTGATTTGAGCGACTCACAGAAAGGTAACCTTCGAGATTGTGAAATAACAAACAGATTCTCTATAAAATATAGTGCATTTAACAAAGCCATGAGGGGTGGAGTTGGATGAGACTTTATGGAGGGAGGGCAAGCAACTGATTTAAAAAAAGTATGATTTACAAATGTTTGTCTAACGTTAATAACAGTTAAAAATATGTCTATAAATATGAACATGAGTCATGATTAACAATAAGGCCAAGAGAATGAAAGTCATAGATTTGCGTCCGGGAAATTTCAAAAACACATGAGGCTTTTTTTCATTATTCATTATTCATTATTTCCATTGATCATTAATAACAGGGCAATCACAAGATGTTAATTCTTCTAATTTGATGTGTTGCCGTACGTATGGTTGCCTGTGTAAGTACGTGCATCATTATCCGTGCGGGCCGCACACACAGGCATAAGATACAAAGGCTCAACAGCGAACGTGTTGTGCATGTGAAGGCGGTACAGTTGCAGGTGCGGATCGGACGAAGTTTACCATGCAGTTTTAGTGCGATGCGACCTTTTTTGTGAACGACATACGCGGGACTAAGACTGTAACTAGAGAACATGTGCTTATGATTAAAGCACACATACTGGTGGAAATTTGGTAAAAACTTCGTTTTACTGATGTGGATGATGTGGAACTAAATTTGTTTGGTGGAAATACCTTTTTTGTGCAAATAATGAAAAATTTAGGCGGTAGCTTTCGGGACATGCGGGCGGTGGACGCAAATCTATGACTTTCATTCTCATGGCCTAACAACAAGTTAACTGTGTCACCCTGCTACTTAGCGCCACTAGTACAGTGTGCCACACTAGTGGGGCGACCTACTACTAACGTTAGTACTTACTAACTTTAAAGGACTAACATAGCGTTAGTAATACTTCTAATTACTGCTTTTATTTTTCCCTAGTTGTAATGCTAGCCACGTTATTTACCCGCAGTATTCTTGGCCGACTGAATGATCTGAACGATGAGTGACTCCGATGATGATGTGCCGCAGCTGTCTGCTGAAACAATGGCAGCATTACAGGAATTCTATAGCATTAGCAGCCAATCTCAGACTCAGACATCAGATGCGCAGGGAGACATAAGTGAAAACTGGGTAAGAATTGGTGTTTGGCCAGGGGGGAGGGGGAGGGGGAGGGGAGTAGGGAGACGCCCTCTCATCTCAAAAGGCACAAAGATTCAGAAAGTTGCCAAGCAGGATGCGCCATGCATCTTACCTGACAATTTGTGTACAAAGAGCCAGATCTTCACTTTAGATTTTACAATACACATTTTGTACAAGGCTAGAAATTGAAGGCATTATGAAACTGTCATTTTGTTTATTTTTCAATTTCTAACAGAAATTATCTCAGTTTTGGTATGATGATGATACTGCTGAGGTATTAGCCAAGGAGACCCTGAAAGCTGCTGGTGAAACTGGAAGGTAAGTCTACAAAAACAGTTTGTTTAATATGTCAAATTGGGCACCCATTGTTAATCAGCTACATGATTATAACAAATTGTAAAACTGATGAACCAGACACATGTATAGAGAGTTGCGACAACTAAGGTTTTGTGGACTCGGAATGGCTGCTGATCTGTGTTACTGGTTTATGAAGTCATTGTGTTCCCATTTTCTATGTGCACAGAGGTTTGACTGCCAGCATAGATTCTGAAAACCTATGGCTTTGAGTTGAACTACGTGCATTGGATATATAATGTACTTTCTAATCCTTTAATTTTTTTGTTTTATGATATAGAATAGCGTGTGTATCCTCCCCAACACTGTACCAGAAATTGCAGCAGCTCAAACCATCATCCTGCACAACGTTTATTTTGGAATTTGACCAGCGGTTCTCGATCTACAATGACGACTTTGTGTTTTACGACTACAATAAACCCCTAGAATTATCCAATCTGCAGCAGAGTTCATTTGATGTGGTTGTCGCTGACCCTCCCTACTTGTCTGAGGAATGTCTCAGTAAAACAGCACAGACTATAAAGTTCTTGGTGAAAGACAAGATCATATTATGTACAGGTAATGAGTCTATCATACCCCCTTCCCTGCCCGAGCACTGCCCTACATTTGACAATGTACAAACTGTCCATATTCCCACATGTGGGACACTCAAAAATTAAAATCACCACATTCACATGTTGGTTGCTTGAAGTCAAAGAAAGTAAGTATACTCATTACGAGCAGTAAGCACTGAACACTCTAATGCTAAGTACTGAACACTGTAGCACTAAGCACTTCTTAATGGCAACTTATTCATTTCAATACTAATGTTCTCTTTTTTTCTGTTGTAGGTGCTGTGATGAATGACTTGGCACAAGATCTTCTTGGCGTTTCCATGTGCCCATTTCTTCCACATCATACAAGAAATCTAGCTAATGAATTCCGTTGTTATGTCAATTTTGAGACACACTTCCTTAATCAAGACAACAGCTGACATCAGCCATGAACTATTTAAAGTGATTTCTCAGTCCAATAGTAATTTTAACGGTTTTTATTTAGTCCAAAATGGAAGAAAATGTTTTCTGACTCGGCTGTTTTTCCCCTAATATAAAAGTTGTATACTTGAATATTTAATTCATATCAGTATGTAAATAGTTGTTTCTGATTTCAGAAAATGTATGCTTTGACAATACATTTATGTCAAAAGTCAGGCATAGCAATAATAACATATTGAGAAACAAATATTAGTTGCATTATCTTATTGTCTCTCTGGAAAGCTTGAAAGGGGGTAGGTCCCCTTCTGTATCTACATCTACTTGCTGATAGCAGGATGACTTATAAGAGGCTGTCAAGACATATACATTTAGCTGTCAAATGACACCGAATGTTTACTTTACACAAGCTAGTATATTCTACTCGTAAAATCCCTCTATTGTCTACACCTATTGACTTACCTATGTCTTTATATCTCTTCCTTTGGTGATGTTTTTCTTTCCTCACCCTGTCTTTGTGATTTCTTCATTCCAATCAACATTATGACCTTCAGTCTTGTTGATTTTGGAGATACACCCCTATCACTAGGAGAGGTCTGTTTTTGTTTCCCTCTTGATATTTTCTCTCTACTTTTGTTATGGTTGTTTTTTGTCTTCTTTTTGAACATTATTAACTTGGGGGGGGGGGATTCTGAGTACATAAATGCCTTGAAGTGTTAATGGAGTAAACCAAACTTATAATCAGTTATAAGTTAATTTGTTATGGAGAAGCAAATAATCTTGAATAATTAAATAATTCCTTGACAGATGGGACAGTCAAGTGGAGGTGAGGCATTGTTTTAATTAAATCATCTCTCCACATAATGTAGTGTCCTTTTGGTGCTGTTTATTGAGTACTTTATCATCGTGGTGTCAATATTATATAAGTAGAAGAATAAAAATATGAATTAGATTTTAAATCTTAAAGGGGCAGTATCATCATGATTAACAGGACATGGAATCGGAGTTCTTGTTTTAGATTTACTCGGTTACTGAAAATGATTCCTGATATGATATGGTCGTATTACTGTGAATGCTGCAGAAATGAGCCAGTAATTATCAGTGACTGTGTTCATCTTAAACTTGGACATGGATTCCATGCCCTGTTGAAAGTCTGCTCTGATCGTGACAATACTGCCCCTTTAATTGTGATCTTCTCTTCTTTACTTTTATTTATTATTGTTTATCGTTTTGTTAATTCATAATTATTCTTTTATACATTTTTAAATAAATCTCTAGAAACACAAATTCATTGTCTGTAATGCCAATAAAAAGAGTAAACCAAAGTACAACGTCGATCACAGAGTTAAGGTCGTTCCTAGCACTAGAGACAGCCGTGGGGTTGATTATTATGGTAATATTGTCTGAGATAACTTTAATAATGATTCGCTCACTTTATCACAGTGCGAAAAAATGACTGTGCCTTAATCGATTTTAATGACCCTACAAGCTCGCTTAATTGCCAAAACGGATTAAAATGAATAAAGCCGACTATTTTCTGTTGATATCCAAAGGAGATTTTCTGTTTCAAAATCCATGATACTTCTTATTTTGATTGAGCTAAATTTGATAAACAATTCGCTTGACACAAACTTCTTTCAGTTAAATAATAAACTATGAAATAGATTGCCAATTATTAAGAGTGCTACTCTTAAGTGCATCGATATCAGAGAGATGAGATTTTTAATTCATACTTTCATCTTATATGAATAAACTATACACAAGTATAAACATCTATGGGTGATGGTTCTTTAGTTTAAGTAACTCAAAGTGATCGTCAGCGCGTTCAAATGAGTTCACCACAATACGTCAAAATAAAAAACATTAATCATGTCTACATGATTTATAACATACGATAGACACGGCACTGGCGGATCCGGGGTGGTGGTAAGGGGGCTGTAGCCCCCCCCCCCCCCTAAAATCGTTTTTAAAAAAAGATTTAAGGGGAGAGAAAGAGGGGGAGGGGAGGGGAGAACGCATTCCCACAGTGTGCTTTGTTTTTCTCTCCCTTTGATTATTTCATTGTAATTTTTGTAGTACTGAAAAATAATTGTTTTTGATTCTCAGCCCACCCCCTAAAAAATGTTCTGGATCCGCCCATGCACGGAGCTCATACAGAGTCAATCATGAATTACAAATTACACAAACAGTTACTCGAAATAAATGCCATAGACCGACGCGATGGCAAAGAGTGAGCTATTTTGATAGCTAGCTGTGGCATAACTGTCTGTTTCTTGGTTCCATAAACATCGACTTGCTAGCTCAAGACATTGACCACCATGGGACCCCACCAAGACATGAACGACGAGCTTATGTCTCGTAAACTGCAATGCCTTGACGCGGACTTTGATAGCTTCAGATAACCTCGTTGTTATCCTACCACTTGTGCTTGGGTTGTACTCCATATTGCCAAGAACACCTTCCAATACATCTGCAATCTCCTTCTGAACCGACAGGGGTCTGAAGGAGGTTTTATCATCTGGGTAAAGTCTGTAGGTGTTCTCCATCTTGGGAGGAGCAGGCTCTGATGCAGAACTCAAACTATGAAGTCGCTTGGAGCGATCCATCATTGGGCTTCCCGCGTGTAAACCTCTGCCTGCTGCTGTGAAGCTAATCTTGCGTTTAAGGAGACTCCATGTCGCTAGTTTACTACTTGTTCGACCAATTATACCTAGTTTAGGCTTGGCCGCAGCGGCCCCTTGCTCTGTTGATGTGGCCTGGTTACGAATATCACTGTCATCATTCGTGCCACTGCTGTCCTCCACAACCGTCGGCATCAATAATTTACCTCGAAGCTTTTCCATTCTGCTATTAAATAAGACAACTGAAACGATGTGTTGCAGTAGTATACCCGGTATATCCGAGTCGTGGTCGGGTAAATCTGTCAAAACACAGTTGGCAAAATCTATCTATAATTCGACACATATTACCCTTGTTCCTCGTTGATTATAGTGCGCAAGATGTTGTCTCCTGTTGACAAGAAACTCATTAGCCGCCAAGAGCTGTATAAGAACTAAGCACAACGGTGTTTGTACATGTGTATACACTGTCTCCGAGCGCTCATCCCAGATCACATACCCAGTTGTCGACTGCCGACGGACGATTCACAGGATGGCAAGCTCAGCCTGTCACCATGGGAACACCGGTCAAAAGAGTGGTTATTTACTCACACATGCAGCGGTTGTATCGTCGAATGCTGGCCATAAAGACAAAATCTTTTTCAATAGGCCCATAAAAAAGAAACCAATGAGCAGTCTCATAACCGTTTTGTCACTTTGAATAGTGTCTTTCTACAGAAGAATATGTGAACTCCTTGGGCTGACACTAGTCGCAATAAACAATTCACTTTTTTATTGTTCCACCGAAAGATGGAAGGAAAACAGTGACACACCGGTTGTCAAGCATGTAACCCCCATAGGCATTCTTAGCGAAGTATTTCTTTGCGAATCTATTTCAAAACGATTTCCGTTTAGAGATGATGTGGGCCTACATCATGTGCGCGTTCACGTTACTGGGATGGATGCCGCAGCTAGTTGTGCTCACTGGGGACACGCACGCAAAATTTCAGCGACCATGTTAATTAATTGATAATCTAATTGCATGCACGCATCTGCGAAAATTCAACCTTTGAAACTCGTGTAGCGTTCGGGATAACTGAATTAATCTAATATTAACAGACTTCAAACAGAATCATGAAGAACGGGCGAGGAAACCTCTAGCATAATTATGTCAAGCTTTACGGTAATGATGCACTTACAAGTACACTGTATAGGGCTACATGTATATGAAGATTAGCTTCATAGCGGTTGTCACACTTGTGAGTTAAAAATTTGAGCGCATTTCCCCCCCCCCCACCCCAGTTGCGCTGGAATTTATAAGTGGTATATGTGTAGTGTTCACACTGAACTAGTTCCCCTTTTTTTTAATACGGTGTGCTTTTTACGGACAAAATTGTTGAACAAGTGCAGGATAAATTAATGATTTTGTTTTACATTAAATTAAAAAAAAATATTTTAAACCCAAAATATAAAGCCATGAAGGGGGAGGGGTGCTACCCCTATTGGATAGGTACGTATGTGGGGACTGGTGTCATTTACATCATGAGTAATACAGATGGGTCAGTTTCATTTATAGTCACAGGAAAACGTTCATAATTCGTCGCTGTTCTCACGAAGTGCAAAAAACCTTTAAAAATATTCTATTTTTTTTGCATATTGCTACTGCATTGGGCACTCGCTACCTTCTTACAAATTTATATATCGTAAAACCATTTGGTTTCCTAGGTAACATAATAAGCAGATTGAAAAAAACTCATGGTTGTCCTATGTGCGTTTTCACTAAGTGCCAAAATTATCTCATTCCCATGGATTAAGGTGTATTTTGTGTACATTATGAACAGCAGCTGTTAATAAGGGATTGATGACAGTTTTTTTGGCAAAGTGCCAGTGCAAAATAATAAAGGCCTCCAGTGTTTTCACGAAGTGCAAAAAACCTTGATTTGTCTATGTATATTGTACATATAATAATTACAACCTCCAATTTTAATGTTTTCACGAAGTGCAAAAAACATTCATGTTATTAACACTTTAATTAACTAAGTTTTTATACAAGCAACGATACCGTTGTCAAGTATAAATATTAAGGTTTGGTAAATGCAAATTTTGTTCAAGTTAGCGACTACAAATAAGTCGAAAACGCGATTTTAAAAAGTGTGTAACTTCAAACGTGATTATCTCGGAATGAACTTTTGTATCAAATTATGAGGTTTTTTGCACTTCGTGATGAGAACAGTGACGAATTGTATAGGCTCTGCAGATCCAACTGGGATTCTATACTTAACATTCCTCATGTAGCGCACCTCCCCACCAATCAACACCATCATAAACAAAAGCCCTTGAAATACGTTATAAAGCTTAGCAAAAGCTATCGCATATGTCTAGTATTTCCAATCAAAAAGCGTATACATGTACACAATTTGTCCTTCCATATTATGCCGAATACTTCGCTGTGTTTGCTAACAGCCCATGTTTGCTCAGCAAACATTGATCACATTACAACAGTCAATTCTGGCCGTTTACTGTGTGGTCATCATATTGTAATCATGGACTCCACAATTGTAAATGTTTTAACATAAATGGGTTTATTTTCATTTCATTTCATTTATTATTTCACAGGGCAGAAACAATCACAAATACAATGGCAAAAAAACAATTAGAGAAAAAAATTAAATACATATACATGATGAAAATAAGGTAAACATGACAAAATGTTGACAGCACCCCTGTAGGATTACCAAAATGCGAACCAAATCACAATCTTGTGGCTCTCCATAATGCTGCCAAACATAATCAAACAATATAATAAAATATAATATAATATAAAAAGCCAAAATAAAAATCAATCCAAGAGATTAAAAACAAGTACAAACAAAATAAAACGACAAAAAGGAACATAAAGCATTAGCACAAAGTGTTTGGGACTGTTCTTTCTCAGTAGTGGTCTGTGTGATCATCAAACATCGCTATTTTTTCTACGGATGAAACTTAATATAACCGTTTACCAAATTTGAAATCATTTGTTGAATTCCATTTTTACCCATTTCTCATTATTTCTATTACAATTACAGAGAATCTAGTTCCAATTGCACATCTAAGCGCAAAATACATGTAGTACCAAGTCATGTGGACAGACAGAAAGACAAACATACAAAACAGACAAACAGAATCTATTGAATGGAAGCATAAGTCCATATTCTATATTCAAAAATATTTTATTTATCTCATACATCTCAATTAAAGAAATTTTTCTGTATAAACTTATTGTTCCCATTTCATTGTTTACTGGCTTAGTTTACGAAAACGTTGAAGATGCATATTCCATGTTTTTCAGTATTTTAACATCAGTTTTGTATTTTGTGTAGAAAGAAAGTAAATTACTTTCAAATAAGATATTTCAATAAATAATTTATCCAAGCTTTATTTGACAACAAATTAATTTATCATAATCGTGAATAAATTTATCATAATTGTGAAGAAATTTACTCAGCTATTTATCTATACCACTAGATCACCTTTGTGTGAAATGACAAATTTTGAAGTATTTTACTTCCTTTCTACTAGGAAAAGAGCAATGTACACATCTGAACAAAAATAAGAATTCAACTAGAGATTGGTGTTTGTATTGACAAACACTAGGTGTTCGGGAGGAAGTAAAGGTCAAATTGGGGTCAACTTTGTTTAAATATTTTTTGACAATTAACGATCTGTACAATGGTGCAAAGATTGTGAATTTACCTCTTGTGGATGATTTTTTTTAAATATTAAACTTTCACTTCCGGTTTGGACAGGAAGTAAAGGTCAAATTGGGGTCACCTTTTTGTAAATATTTTGTGACAATTAACGATCAGTACAATGGTGCAAAAATTTTAATTTACCTCTTGTGGTTGTTGAGATATGATTTGTTTTTTTAAATATTAAACTTTGATTTATCGTAATTCGATATCTGATGACCTCATGACGCCACAACTCATGTTTCATCTAGTTCATGCCAAGTTTCAAGTTCATGTGAAGTTTGCAAGTATGTGTTTTTTGCGGACAATCTCAGGGGAGGGGAAGAAGAAGTAAAAAAAAAAATGAACAAAAACAAGGTGTTTCGGGCACATACCCGAACACCTAAATAGAATCTTGATGTATCTTTAACAAATTGCACATTTTGAGATCATTTCAATGAGGTAAATTTAGTCTTTGTGACTGCAGACTCACAGTACAAATAAGATAAGATCTTTGTGTTGACATTTGCTGTATACATTGTACAAATCATGGAGGCAGTTTAGATGCTCCAAAATGGACTTGAGCATCGTCCATTGCAATGTCAATGACTTTATGGGACCACCACGGGACACTTATACATGTACAAGCTGTACAAGCAAGGGCGGATCAAGGATGGCAAATGGGATAGGGTGGGAATACTATGCAACAATAAATGGGGCATGTGCATGAAAACCTCTAGTAAATATACAAGCATGATAATCAAAATGGGATAGAGGGGCACAATCCTGCACCCCTTGATTGATTGATTGATTGATCCCCTCAGATTGCAGTCCAGTGTTGCCACCTGTCCATTGTGGTCTCATTCCAGAAGTAACATTTTAGCTTTGACTGCATGATGAACATCAAAAAGCACTGAAGTGTTGGGAAAATCATTCCTGTTACACCAGGCATCCTGTATAAAAGAAGAATGTTTTCATGTATTGAATGTTTTGAAGTAAGCTTAACTTAAGAAATTGCAAACAAATGAGCCAAAAAGCATGACCTGCAATTAAATACAGAGACATTTTTTTCAAGGGACAATATCGCGATGATCAGCGCAGACCTTCAACAGGACATGGAATCGGTGTCCTAGTTTAAGATGAACTCATGGACTGAAAATAACTGGCTCATTAATGCAGCAGCAACGGTAATATACATGACCTTATCATGTGGGGTAGTATTTTCATTCACTGAGTTAATCTCAAAATAGCACTCCAATTCCATGCCCTGTTGATCGTGATGATATTGTCCCTTTAAGTAAATTACTCGTTTCTAAGACGACATGATGAATGCCTGAAAGAAACCCTCACCATATAACAGTAATAGCCTCGGGTGTGAAGATAGATACATCTCATAGATTCATCATGGCAATCCTATAAAAGAGAACAGTGATTATTTCAGATGTTAGTAATGCATCAATCAAAAATATACCAGCTGGTCAAGTTAGACAAATGAGCATTGGGAATGATTTTGCTTGTATTGCGTAGCAAATTGCTACACAAAATCCACAACTTGTCAATCAAAATTAGCCAAGTGTACACAAACAAACATTTCTTCATAAAAGAATGCTATACATTTTTGGTGAATTTTTCGTAATCATATGTTAACAAAGACTTTTAGCCTGTGCATGGTAGAACTAAGATGTTGACAATGAACATAAACTGTAATCTTACCATTGGCATGGACATCAATGGCAGAAACAGATAAGTCTCACCCAGGGCTGACAATCTGATATATCTATGAGATAAAAATGTATTATAAATATGTTAACAAAGTCAACAAAAATGTATTGCACAAATCAGGATATTTCATGGATATGCAATATTAGATATGCCAGACTAAACCACTCATGTCAAACATGTTGATGTTCTGTTATCTGCCAAGAGAAAACCTTGCCGAGTACAGACCAAAAAAAATCCTTATATTAATATGATAAACAGGGCTTACACACAAGAT
This sequence comes from Zoroaster sp. YZ-2022, assembly GCA_029582265.1. Lineage (NCBI taxonomy): Eukaryota > Metazoa > Echinodermata > Asteroidea > Forcipulatida > Zoroasteridae > Zoroaster > Zoroaster sp. YZ-2022. The sequence goes on from CM055837.1 coordinate 21,073,984, forward strand.
CCAATTACCAGAATACAATTAAGATATTTGGCTTGAATGACAAATTACCTCCTAAAATAATAAAATAAAACACCGGGGGATCTTTTTTTTTACTTATATATAAAAATATAAAATGAATGGAGACGCTTTGTCTTCTTAATATGAAAACAATGCAACAGGGATATCCTGCACAACGGCAGGATTCTTAAAATAACAAACTATGATCATTACTATTATTATCATTACTCCCGATTATTGTGACGTCGCTGTGAAATTATGCTATTGAATCAGCAGTACACAGTGGTTTACTTTGGCTGATAAGTCGGGTACCAGCCTACTCTTAATGGTACTTCTGGAGTACCCATCAGAACCCTATCAATTAAATAATAGGAGTCTGGGTACAAACTTCATCTGCCTTACATTCAACTGGTACTCAAGCTTGCAATATCACCCATACGTGCTAATACTTTGGTTATGTGAAGGATTACATGGGGTAAAATAACTGAACAAAGCAGTAAAAGTAATTGAGCAGTAAAAGTAATTGAGCACCGTTTTGGACTTAGCCACGCCTGGAAAGATTGTGCAGAAGTTATTTGTCTTGGTTATAATTAAGGAGATTGGACAATGTTTTGTTCATTACATTCACACAATTCTGCCGGGCTACACATGTACAGGAGTCTATCTAGACTTGGTCTATGGAGGGAGCAGCCATCTTGAATTTCTAATACACAAGTCTATGAGAATCAAAATGAGGCTTGTGTCCAAAACAGACTGGTGCCTTTTAAACTTGGATTTTTGTTATGGTGACTAATGCTTTGAATCTAGGGAACCAAACATGCATGCATCCTGACAGTTCCAACTTATGGGATAGCCCAAGCATAACATATATAATGTCAACAAGAAATTAATAAATCATCTCATGACAACAGATAGATTGGTTTCTTGTTTATCACAAAACATAAGATCCCTTATTTGCCATATTTTTTTTTGAACCACTCAAATGTAGTTCATATGGTCTCTTCCTTTTGGGGCTTTTTAAAGATGTCAGTGTCTCCATTAACATTGTCAAAGTCAATCCAGTTAAGCTTTCACCTCCCAATATGCCCTTTAATTTCCCATTCATTATCATGATGTACAGTACACTGACATGCACCGAGTTCACTTTAGTGAATTTTTTTCTTCATGTTCTTATAGAAAGCATTTTAAAAATTTCTACAAAACTATTCCTTTTTCACCAAGATGAAATCACTTCAGACAGAAACATTTCTAATGATGATATTACTTGTTAATTCTGTTACCAATTGCTGTCATTCCCCTATCAGTATAGCTACAAGTTACTTTCATATTGTCAATTTAAAAGCCAGCTCCCCTCACCAAATATTCCTATCCTGTTACCCTATATGTACCCCAAGGTTTGTCACACAATAACCACTACATGGAGTGTTCAAAAAGTGAAAACCCCATGAGTAAAAACCGTGCACAAACATTCCCACTCTAGGGCTTCAACAACATTGAACATATCCCATGTCAGACCTACGTTAATTTACTCATACAATACCCTTTGTTTCAGAGTGATGTTCAGAGGTCAGTTATACAGTAGGTCACTATGGCAGTCGCTGAGGTCAACAACAAATGGAAATGTTCTAGAAGTAATGGTGATTATCAGAAGTTAGATATGTGTTTCTGAATAAGGGCCTTGTGCTTAATTATTTCACATGCATATAATACGGTAAAAACTCACTTAACATAATATCTGAGCAGGTTTCCCACTTTGATTAATTTGGTACACATATGGATTTCTTGTTAAATTTTCAGCAAGGCAGGTTAAGTGACATCAGTTAATGAAGAGAAGCAAAAGTATCACGACACAGATTTTAAGCTAATTTGATTGAATCAAACCTGTAGGAGCAATTTTATCTGCGAAGTGGAGGTTTTCTATTTCATTATCAATCAATAATCTCCAACCAATTTCACTTTCTCAATTACCACCTTCAGCTCCCCTGAGTCATTTTACTTTTTAATTTTCATCTATTTTAGCCCTGTACCTTAAGTGGATTTTAGGCTTGTTTGGGGCAAATATGTATAAAAACCACTTTCACAGGTTTGTTGGGTTTTACAGGCCAAAGAGATACAAACAGTTTGTGTCTGTGAGTAAGGTTTTATTTTCAATGGACACTGTACGTGTAGTACATGCTTATTAGCAACATGTGCACTGTCATTGACTTGAACTGTCCATTATAAATTGTGCTTAAGTGACTACCAACAATGCCTTATGGTTCCCTCAGTGCTTGGCATGTTTCTGGAAAAATTACCAATACACAGGACCACCACCTTAACCAGTTGGCGTCGGAGGCCGTGTATACACGCATTTTTTTTTGAACCACGGATCGGAGAGCGTCTAAACACGCATTCCGATTTTTGTGTGTGTTACCGGGAGATTTGTCAACATGCCACACATGGCGTGCCGTCGTGGCGGCTGACTTGTATACACGCAATCATTTCTCGGAGTCCATGGGGTCACGGTTCGGTGGCCCCGGACAAAATGCACTGCTAACACTGAACGAGTTCACTCTTTTTAAGTAAGACTAATTGCGGTGACACCATGTGGAATCTCAATTGAGTAGTAATTAGTTCTGAAAAGAATGCTTTTTGTGTAATCCCTTTATCCAAGGCCTGTTCCTTTGATGTACCAGCCAAGAATTTGTAAAGACGGATTTATATCCATTGTTTACGAGGCCTTCTCTCTCCGGGTATGCCGTCTTTTCAACCGGGCGCTGGTCGCTAATAGGCTGTTGCATCGGAGCTTGCCAACGGTCTAATTGTGCTGAACAAACACAACCGTAATTAAAAAACTAGCCATTTAATTCTCGAAATGTCAATGAGTAAAGGTGTTTATTTGGGTGTCCGAACTTAGTTTCATTGACAAAACAAATTTATTAATGGCTAGAAATTTTTTCCAGATATTTCACTGAAAATAAACCCGCACGGGGGACCAGAAAAAAATTAATATTCCCGACGTCAACTGGTTAATGTCCAATTCTGAAGGATGCATTCCCAGATGAAGTTAGCACCTAACCCTGCCACAAACTAGCCACACAACTGTGAACAATTAATGGAATGGTTTCCTATCCAAGTACTGATTGTATTCAATCTTGCTTAATTATTATCAGACATGACAATATCTATGGTGATGAAAATGATTCATATCTAGATATTGTATCTTTGTGCTTTTCACTCAAATTGAGGACCACTTGATGCAATCTAAATACTTATGATACGGCTGAGGCCAGAATATAGACAGGTGTTTGCACTCATTGTTTACCATTGATCTGTTTTCATAAGCAAACATTTACCTTGTAACAAAATGGGAAATTAAATATTGATTATTATATCAAAATATTTGACACATTGACATCTGCTTTATTCCATTGCTTAAGTTTTCCATTTTGTTTTTATTGGGGGGACTTTTTCAAACATTTTTCATTTCCATTGACTCATTGAGTTGAGGCAAAATAAAGATTGTCCTTCAATTTAAACATACAAAATTTAACTGAACAAAATTAACCAAAATCAAGCTAAATATTCATTTCAATGTTTTATTTCCAAGTAAACTGATAATTTTCAAATGGATGCTTGTGTTTTTAGAGTTAATAATTAAACATTAAACCCCCACAGGCATTTCTGTAGTAGTAAGACTGGTTGCTGATTACAACAAAACCCATCAGCAAGAATATAAGTTCTTCTGTCCACTGTTAAAGGAAATACCCGATAGAATAATACATCAATAGATATTGAAGGATCACCAGGTTTAAGCTTTGGTATGGGGGGAAAACCTGGGGAAAAAACCTGGGGAAAAAGAAGTATTTTCTCACAAAACAAATGAATACTTACCAGGACAGTGCTCTTCGTTAGGTATAAAAACTAGAGTTTAGTCTGGAGCTTGTCTTCAGTACAGTAGATGCTGTACTATCCATACAAAACAACTCTCTAATAAAGAAATTCATGTTATCACAAGAGCAACCAATTGAAACAAAATCCTTATTATGTGATGCACAGGAATTAATTATCCACTCATTTTCATGCAAAAACAGTGTGTTAAAACTGTTGTGTCATCCAGTGAATCTCCTCTCTGTAATATTAAAAATCTATGTAAAATGATGTTCATCCTTTTAGGAAACTGGTGTAACTACCCCTCATTCCTCACACCCCTTTCTTACAGCATGTTCTCATTTACATTTTCAAAAACACAAAACCAATTGTGTATCCCACAAGAAGATGACCGACGTGTATCCAAAGGCCTCCTGCAAATTGGACTAAACTTATGCTCCCGACAAGAGCAAAGAAGTTAACTGATGTGAACCAATTATGCCTTGACAAATATTCATGTGCTCTACTAACTCGGCTAACTACATGTACATACAAATGTGCGGTTGATCAAATGCTTATCTTTTCTACAGTATATGGGCTTTAGTGAGAAACGGTATCTGCACTTTTTTGGAATGAGTAGTCTTTATGCGTTCTCTTGTGCAATTCAAACAAATTTCACACAGATGTGAAAACTGTTAGCACCAAGTATGACTAAGTTTTAAGAGTGGCTAAGGTGTGTGGGGGGGGGGGGAATATGGCCAATTTAAATTGTATTCTGTATTGGTAAAAACAAGGGAGATGACATACAGTGCAATGTACTATAACGAACATCGTGAGGCGATTGGAGTCGAATCAAAATGTAGTCACACAGTGTTCATTTGTCATGATTCAAGGCTGTATTGATGTTTTTATAAACTGAGAGCCAAGGGTTGAATGATTCTGCTTGTATCAAATAACAAAATGTTACACAAAAGTCAAGAATTGTAATTCCAAATAAGCATTATATACACTATACACACAAAAATAATTCTGCATAAATTATTTTTGAAAGAAATCTTTCCCTGGTTCGGTATAGCCAAAATGTTTATTATAATAGTGTTCATTCGGAGTGCTCTACAGCACAACAACTGAAGACCTGTCACATAATTAGGAAATTTTTGACTTTCCGAGGCTACCCCAGGTCCATTATACCCCAGGTCCATTGTACCCCAGGTCCATTATACCCCTTGCAATGGGAACATTATTTTCAGGGTTGTGATTTGTCAAAATTACAAAAATCCTGAAAAAAAGGATAGTGGGCCTGGGTCTTCCTTTGGTCTAGAGGACAAAGCCCCCTGTACATCCTGGATGTTTAATTTTGGAGGATTTAAAGACTCTCCACATCCCCACAAATAAGAAACTAGAAGTTTGGACACAATACATGCAACTTCTTTCTTTCCTTGGTAGCTACTTCTCTTCATTCAAGAAAAATTTGAGGCGAAAAAACCTGAAATCAGGAAAAATCAGGAAAAATCAGGAAAAATCATGAGAAATCACAGGCCTGGATTTTACAACGTGGTGTGCTGGCTAGAAAAGACAGCACAAATGGGTAATACAGAGTGGAAAATCCTACAAAAACTGTACAACAGAACAGACTAATAAACAAAGATGTATTGTACATGTACACAAACTGGATAATTCATGTGACACATGATTGTAAAATGAGTTAGTAAATTACTCTTTCTATATAGTAATGGTCAGCATTGTACATATAGCATGCAATACTTGCATATAAACATCTCTTGTGCATTAACAAGATTTATAAATATATGGTACTTCAGGTTACACCTTCAACAGATTCTGTTTAGACAACATGAATAATCAAGGAACTGCTTCATGAAAGCAATTTGCAAAACATAAGAGTAGATGCCATTTTACTATGTGCGCAAAATTTGTAACACTGTTGCAAATCATCAACTGATATTTATCATTTGTGACTACTTAAATACATGTAGCGAGGCTGTTCACTGCTATAACACCCTCAAACACTAAACTAGTACACAATGTATGCTGCTAGTACAATAAATCACATCTTTCTATGTGACACACATGTTATGACATGGGAAAATATTGTTAAGCACACTGGGTTTTCCTTTGGTTATGAAATGCAGTGTTTAAGAATGGAAGACTTCATTATTACAGAGGATAAAGACCGATGGATAAAGGCCACAGGTTTAAGGTGAGGTCCTTTATCGTCCGTAGCCATGACCCAAAGTGTCAAACTTGTATTCCCAATTTCCCACGATCAATTTCTTTTTCAAATTACAAAATAAAGTAATTTATATTGAAAAAACTTACAAATCCTTATAAAGGAAGGATGCCAACTTCCCCCACAAGTCTGCAAGACATTAACTTCTTCACTGCATTATGCACTAACAACCATCGCTTGACGCGCACGCTTGACGCGCACACTTGCCGGTCACTGGTCAGTGTGTCATTAACCCTAACTCCCTAGGCATTGTACTAAAACAATAAAAATCCTTCAAAATCCTCCAACTGGCTTTGTTGTCTAGGGAGTTAGGGTTAATGTATAGACTGGTCAGTCTATCATTAATGCATAGACTGGTCAGTCAATTATTAATGCATAGACTAGTCAATCTATCATTAATGCATAGACTGGTCAGTCTATGAATGCAAAGACCACCAGTCTTTACCAACCATTAAGACACCCCCACATGATAACGTCTCGCCCAATCCGATTGTTTTAACAGTATGAGGTATAAAGTGTATATACCTTTGGTCAAAATGACCCCCTTTCCACTTTCCACCTCCCACATAAGAGCATAACCATGGGTCTGCTAATCTGAATATTTTAACAAGACACCATGGACTAGAAGAAGCCATTTGAAGTTAATAGTACCAACAAAAATACTTTCACAATAACAAAGAAGATAATGAGAGTTTCAGACAGACAAGTGAAGTATTACGGTACAAAACTTGTATGTTATATACCTACAATTGTCACATCCTTACCGGAAGAATTTTTTTTTAGGTGTTGAATACAAAATACCTTCCTTATGCTTGGGTAAATCCATGTGTCGCTTAAGATATGGATCACGTAGATATGGTCTCGTAGAATGATCAATCTTCACATTCGTGGCTGGGTCTCAACAACATCTCTTGGCACCTGCCACCTGTAGTTATACTGACAAATTCTTCAGGAAAAATACTTGCACCTGTATGCTTTGGGAGTAATTGAATAGTTTGGCTATGTGAAGGATTACAAGGGGTAAAATAACTGAACAAAGCAGTAAAAGTAATTGATCACTGTTTTGGATTTGGCCACAAGTTATATTTGTCTTGGTTAAAATCAGACATGCAACTTTGTAATTGCAAGAAAAGAGGAAATGGCCGAGCACACAAAACTTTGTACAGTGTTTTTCAGTTTTCTATAGCACTATTAAGAAAAAAAGAAGTTGCATGCCTGTATAATTAAGGAGATTAAGGCTAAGACGATGCACTACACGTGTACAGGAATCTATCTAGACTGAGTCTATCATAGATTGAGTCTATCATAGACTTGGTCTATGGAGGGAGCAGCCATCTTGAATTTCTAATACACAAGTCTATGAGAATCAAAATGAGGCTTGTGTCCAAAACAGACTGGTGCCTTTTAAACTTGGATTTTTGTTATGGTGACTAATGCTTTGAATCTAGGGAACCAAACAAACATAGGTGCATCCTAACAGTTCCAACTTTACTGTAAACAATGTGATAGGAATGCAATAAAAGAAAAATTACTTTTTTAGAAGAAAATTCAAACTTAATAGCAATTCACATCCACCGGCCATGTTAAAGTCAGAGGAATCGATCACATTTAGGGAAAATGTACAGCTTCATATGAAGATGATCTTACATACATTGTACATGTATGCTGGCCATAAGCTTGTGCAATAACATGATAATATCGAATATCGCAATACTTTTTTTTATTCAATTAAGATATCGAGAAGCTTTTCAAGTTATTGGCAAATCGCAATTAAAAAAATATATCGTGATTAAAAACAAATCACCTTTGTGAGTAAAAAATTCCATGGAAACAAAATTTGTACATTCTTTTCAGCTTTCTGAAGTAAGAAACAAAAGCAAACTACTTCGAAAGCACATACACACTATGCAAACGAATTTGTGATTTATTATGATGCTTGTAGGGGTACATACCTGTGGTTATCGGCTCTAAAGCAATCATGCGTAAATGAAAAAATATTTGCGATAGTATCGAATATCGCGATATGTTTGCCAATATACCATGGATGAAAAAAAAAATCAATATCGCCCAAGCTTAGCTTGACACCTTCATATATATGTTTCCATAAGACATGCTTTTTTTATAAACTAGAATTGTAAATTTAAGTTTGTGAATAATACATTTTGGTCACGTTGGTGACATGCTTTGCACATACATGTACTTTGATGAAATAATATAAGAATTCTGAAATAACCAGTCCAGTGAATTCACAAAGTATGTTTCTTTTTGCGTAGATTGTGATGTTTACAAGAAAAGTTGCTTAAACAAAGTGAAAATTATTTTTGTGAAGGGAAAAGCAACGCTCATAACCTATACAGTGTACATGATATTGCATATCTCCAGACTCCCAAATTAATTTTTGGTGGGAAGGAGAAGTGGGAAGGAGAAGTGGGAAGGAGAAGTGGGAGGGAGAATTGGGAGGGAGAAGGGAAATGGGTTGGGTTGAGGGAGAGAAGTTTCAGCTCAGCTGAAAGGGCAAACACATTTTTAATAGTATCTTAAAGTTAACTCCCAAAACTTTGCAACAAAAAATAGTTCCAGGAGGCAGGGGTAAATTATTGCCAGCACTTGATGACAAAATTTAAAAACTGGGAAATAACCTTCCCCTTTAAAATGGCTTACTCTCTTTGCTACACTTCCTCACAATTAGAGCTTGATATTACAAAAATACCCCAAACCCGCCCCACCCAAAAGGTGCTGCCCACTCAGCTGTGCTCATGTACACCCTCTTGTAAAAAAAAAAAAAAATTTTACCACCCAAAATCAACATCCCAATACTTACCAATCACAATACTACAAATGTAACCCAATCAAGTAACATTTGTCATTGTGACGTCACATTTCCACTTGTCTCTTAAATGTCATCAGCTTTCCATACATGTACGGTTTATCCGGTAATAGTATATTTAATTAACACACAATAGTATTTCAAGTCATTATCATGAAATCAATCCTATTCTCACGATGTTTATCACAAAGTTATGACTGTGATCCAGTGATTTCAGTAGAATTAAAAAGATCTGAACTAGACTTAAGTGTTTGTTATATTACAAACACATAGGTGTTCGAGTTTTGTCAGGGCAGTGATGATGACGTCAGAATGTTTTTTTAAAGAAACTTTGCATTATTATTTTTTTTCATATTAAAGAGTACCCTGTAAAATGATGTGGTTACCAACGATGATTTGTTTGAAGTTCATTTCAATAATTTGAACTTAATCACATTAGGCCCTACACCAAATTCAAACTTCATTTCAAATGCAATGGTATAATAAAAGAATGATAATGATCGAATAAAACTTCTCTTCAGACTACACCTAGAAGATCCTCAACAAGGTTACAAGGGAATTTCAAGACCGACATGTTAATTACCCTGAAATTTCAAAAAAAATTCTTAATTTTTTTAAAACTGGCCACGGAATCTTTATTGTTCACCGGATGGTTTTACATACATCGATCATAAATATTAAACTTTGACTTCCGGTTTGGACAGGAAGTAAAGGTCAAATTGAAGTCATGTTTTTGTAAATATTTTTCGACAATTAACAGTCTGTATAATGGTACAAAAATTGTGAATTTACCCCATGTGGTTGTTGAGATATGATTTTTTTTAAATATTAAACTTTGACTTCCGGTTTGGACAGGAAGTAAAGGTCAAATTGAAGTCATGTTTTTGTAAATATTTTTTGACAATTAACAATCTATACAATGGTGCAAAAAATGTCAATTTACCTGTTGTGGTTGTTGAGATATGATTTTTTTAAATATTAAACTTTGACTTCCGGTTTGGACAGGAAGTAAGGTCAAATTGGGGTCATCTTTTTGTAAATATGTTTTGACAATTAACGATCTGTACAATGATACAAAAATTGTGAATTTACCCCTTGTGGTTGTTTAGATATGATTTTTTTAAATATTAAACTTTGATTTATCGTAATTCGATATCTGATGACCTCATCATGACGTCACAAATTCTTGTCACAAATTCTGTTTCATCTACGTGTTAAGTTCTAAGTATATGCCAAGTTTCAAGTTCATGTGAAGTTTACAAGTATGTGTTTTTTTGTAGACAATCTATCCGGAGAAGACGAAGGAGAAGAAAAGAAAAAACCGAACAAAAACAATAGGTGTTTCGGGTGCATACCCGAACACCTAATTACAGTGTTTTGCTGAAGCAAAACACAATTACTTGCACAGCGATTCCTGTATGCTACAGAAGACGGCCTTAACCAGTTCGCACCCCCCGTGGCGGGTTTATTTTTACCGCACAAACACGAACAATGGTGCTCACCAGAGCGTGATCGGGGAGACCGCGTCTTCCACTGTATGCTTATGGCTCGTTGCCACGTCGACCGGGAATCTATACAAATATTCCCGAGAATCCTGTGGCGTGTTTAGACGCTCTCCGATCCGCTGTCCAAAAAAAAATGTGCGTGTATACACGGCCTCCGACGCAAACTGGTTAATGTTATCTTGTAGATTCTCTTTGTTTCATCTCTCAGCAGCACCCTCTTCAATTGTCTGTTTTGTTTTCCCAATCCCCTGTTAGCATACATGTAGCTCACAGGACCCCCAAGTTGACCCCCAAGTTGACCCCCAAGTTGACACCCAGGTGTACCCCCAAGTTGACCCCCCAGGTGTACCCCCAGGTACACCCATCGCCTCTTCATCCCATGTCCAAATTCTGACGCAAGTGGAAAGTAGGCACAATATGCCTTACCTTATAAGCCTTTTTGAAGTATGGTAACAATAACCCACTCCATTGTGGCCGTGTTCACCCGACTTCAAACAAGCTTATAAAAGGTGCTTCAATAGTTCATTACAAGGCACATGTTTCTGTATTACTGCCCCTTCCATCACCCCAAAAAATAAAAATAACCTCATGATACTGAATGAGAAACGAATTACCTTTTTACAACTTGACTCAAGTGACAATGAATTATGACTTGGGTTGTGTATCACTTGAGTCTCAGACTAAGACTTTCACTTCAATACTCTACCTTTGACATTTTGACCTTTTAAGAATTAACAAAATCCGAGTCTTTTCACTTTACTCAAATATCCTGTTTTTAAACAAGATTTCATGTTTCGGAATAATTTCTTTGGAAATTTTCCAATTAATAAATGCCGTGCAAGATTTTCACAATATCTAATTCAAAATGAAAACTTGAACCTTCAAAAATATTCTTAATCACGCACAACTCATGCTGCAACATAAGTGACTATAACATAACAATGGGATACTAAGTCACACAGCCTGCTGCGTAAAATATTTTCTTTACAGACAAACTTTCTTTGCAGATTTCGTTTGATAAGCAGCCAATTTTGCATTCAATATGTACAAAAATTTGCAGGATTTCTGTTACATATGTAAAATGCTCCAACAATATATCCACTTAGCAGGTTTAAGGACTCAACTCTCGAGTATAAAGCCCTAACTCAGCCATCTGTGTAGCCATAACATCCTTCACACATTACCATTAACCTGAATTTGTGGATACTAAAATTACTTTATAAGAATTGATTTTAAACATCATTCAATGATATGCACATTGCAGATGCATACCAGAACTAGCATCTAAAACCATGCCAATGGTCACAGATTTGAATCCACAAAAAATATTAGTGTGAAAGAACATTGTCATTGTTTTCACCACTGTTTTTAACACTATTTTTAACATAGTAAATGCAAGGAGACAAACTGATTTGATTGAATCCAATTATTTTTCTGTAATAAATGAAAAACATGTAGATCTATAAAACAGTGACACTACATCATACATGAGAAATAAACAGACTAGTAATATTTTAACTGACATCAAAACTGTAAACGACAAGTATTTATTTTAACATAAAAGATAAAAGTTACATTCTGAGATTTGTTTTAAACATGTTTCTTCATGGTTTAAATGGCTATTGTAATCAACGTTAGTTATCAATTGTAATCTTCAAGTAAGCTGAGTCAATGAACCCTCCCTTGTGTAGACTCCTCTAAGTGGACTCAACCCACTTATAGCTCCACCCACTTACAGATCCTCCCACATGACCCAGTCACTTGTTGTTTTTCTTCAAACTGTAGGTGTATAGACCCCTCATGTTAAAAAGCTTTTAAAAAAGCACTTGCATCTTTCACACTTGTGGATCCCTCCTACTACAGATTCCTCCCACTTCTGTACTCTGCTCTCTAAAGAGCACCAACTACCCTCCAATTTGTTTAACTTTCCACTGAAGATCCTCCCACTTGATGAGACCCTCCCACTTGTTAAACCCTTCCCACTGAAGCCCCTCCCACTTGTAGAGCCCCTCCAACTTGTTAAGCACTTATCTAACCACTTAAGGACTACACAGTACATGTACAACTAGACTTGCCCATTTGTGGACCCCTCCCAATGATACACCCCCTCCCACTAAGACATTTACACCACAGCTGAAGATGCTATCTACACATTTGCGCATGTACATTTTGAGGAATATTAGTTTGTTCATTTTTTTGCCATTTCAGTTTTCTGTTAAAAAGTAGCAAGCAAGCAAGCATGGATGCAAGCAAGCAAGCAAGCAAGCAAGCAACCGATCTCTGAAAAAAATTAAAAAATTAATCCTTTCAAAAAGCTTACAATCCACCGTATCCGTATCTTGAAAATATTCTAAAAACATCAAACCTAAACTAACCTCAGAAAATCTAAAAAAAAGAAAAACTCAAAATCATGGTTATACTTTTAGTTTGTAGTAAGTTAATTACACAATTTTACAAAATAAACATGGTCACTGACAATATTACCTAAAACCCGAAGGAATCGGAAGCAGAATTTCCACATAATATCTTCCACGATCAGCTTCTAAAAATGAAGTTTTGCAGTTTTGTCTGACACTTTGTAAAGCTTCATTGAACAGTAACAAGCCAAGACAGAAAAATCTAAAACTATTAATTTAATATCTGTAAAACTTAACGTCGCAAAGAATGAGTTTGACCTGAACACTGATACTAACTTATAGTGCATTTAAAACAACTACTTTTATATACCAGTCATAGTCAACTAGAGATACATGTATGTACAGGAAAAACACAGTCACGTATTTAAATGTGTGACTTACGATGGCACGGCTTCTCTTACTGATCATTTATCACATGACTAAAAAATGTAATACATTAGTAGCGACGGGCACGTTTACGCATATAATCATCATGAGGTTCACGGCGATCCATTTCACGGCGATCCATTGATGGAGGAGGCCTGGTTCGGATTTCATCTAATGGGCGGGGACCTCCGGCTGAAGCCCCTCCATAAGAACCACTCTGCTGGGGTCCTCCCATTCCTCCGGGCCCTGCCTGGCCACGCCCTCCCATGGCCTGAGGTGGTTGGTCAAAACGGGATGGGCGCTAAGGTGCGGTACACGTCCATCATACAGTCAGTTGGTAAACATGGTTTAAAATCATTGCACCACATACGAATTAAGTAAAATGTTTTCAGGTTTTTGAATAAAAGCATCAGGGATTTGTAAGATGGGGACAGGTTCAGGTTCCATCAAGATGAAGAATGTTCCATGGTAACGATGACATCGATGATGATAAGTTGGTATCCATCATGCAAGGAGAAGTCACAATACCCAAGGGGAAGAGGAGAGATACAGGACATGTTGACATTAGTAACAATTCAGTGGCTACAGAGATATTCTTTCTGAGCGCGCTGTTTATTAACAACAACATGTTGTTTTGTAATAAACAAGTTAGATAAACATGTTTGAACATAGTTCAAACTTAGTTTACATTCGCCTTGGCAAATCGACAATACATGAATGTATTGTAACAATTTTCAGGGTTCGAAATTCTCACAAATGTTTACTAAATAAAAAAAATATTAGCCAAGCACATTTCTACTATTTCTGCCATCTAAGACGCAAAAGTGATTTTAGGTTAAATATGCGTAGTTACTCCAACTTGGATTAGAAAAAGCAAGTTTGATACCGCATATCTGAAGCTCAACATTATTAAAATCATTCATCTATGAATAATGCAAACAATGTTCATTGTACACCATATAGAATATATATGGATTATATATGGAACGCAGTTGTATGTACTCGTGGTTTTGGCGTAGGTGGCTGGCTATCCACAAAAGTGTACACTATTCGACTAGAAGAACAACAATCACAAAATAAGGTATCACGACAGAAAAGGTATTCCGACATCTGTTTCATTAAAAGTCCTATTTACTCCTCTTAACTTATAATTTGTACAATTCCAACTTTATTTCATAATTATTTATTTTGTTCTTCAGGTCTTGACCGACTAAGGAGAGGATGCTTCCAAATTTTAATATTGTCGACAGAAAATGTTTCAAGATGACATTTTAAAAGAGACTTTGATCAATTGTTTCCCCTTCATTCCTAAAACCAGTTCAGGCACAACCAGGCTCAATCAATAACTGGAGAAAATCGGTGCATATTTCTTTTTTAAAAATAAATTAAAACATGCCAGGTTGATGCTGCTTAAATTATGTTTAGGTTATTTCATATGAGTACCCAAGGCAAATAGTTGTAATTGTTGAGAATTTCGAACCCTATTGTTACTTAAACAAACGTTTGACATACATTCTTACAAATTGGTGCAATTCACTGCAGAACACTTATTTTTCAGGTAACATTTCCAAGTTAAATAAGTATAATGAAAATGTCACGGCTACAATATTAACAAAAAAATACAATTTAGTTTTACAAGTTCGCACTTGAAGACAAAACATAGCACAAGTGAATTTTCAGTCATGAAAATGCATAAGAAATAAATTAAGAACAATTACAAACAATGGTAAAATATTTCAGCAACTCTTGAATGATAACAAGAAATTAAATCTCTTGTTAATCCATGTCCCTCATATTTCAGTCAGCAAACCAAACAAATATTACTTGCTAACCTTCACAAATAACAAATTTGTATATGCAGTAACAAATATGGACACAAAGTCATATTGAAACCAAACAACAGACAATCTTCAATGACTATTTTATTACATAATGGGCAATGCATAACAATTCAAAATCTGAAATACATTTAAATGATACTCGACTGTGCACATGATCAGAAACTGTAAATCATTATTTTCAAGACCCATGATAAAAACAAGCCAAGCCATCCCTTTGTTACTATACTCCACTTAAAATCCGTCGTTATACAAGGTGTTTATGAATTATGGTTTAGCCTAACATGTTCAACAACATGCATAATACTATCAGCTTCATGTGAGCATCACCTTTGACAGTTGTTCAGGAGATCTGTATTATTACTTGATATGTACTTTTGTCACAAAACATGGCCCTACATTTTTCAGAGGAGCTACCAGAATATTGACAAAGACATGACGGGGAGGTCACAGGTCATGTTGATGGGGAGGTCACAGGTCATGTTGGTGTCGACATACTCGGTACAAGTATTGGCAAAAATGCAACGGGGAAACACATCCTGTTTAACATAACACTGAAAACCAGTGTGACAGAAATGATTGTCTATTATCAGCACTTAGTAGTTGGAATATAAATCAGGATGAAGGTATTTCCCTGTCAAAATACAAGCTATAGTCACTAAAATGATATTCTTTGCGATCTTCCAACGCAGTAGAAACACAACTTAATTACAGTGGCCAATATACAGGGATGTATACACATGATCTTGACAATGACCACAACAAATAATAACGTATGTCATTACTGGTCAAATACACTTGAAGATGGTCATGGGAGAAAATAAAATTGTTGTATATCTTGCCACTAAGGAATGATACAACTAGACAATTGTTTACACAGAGTGCCACATGTGACATAAACACACTGACACTTCTGCAACAAGTGAAGTTGTCAAACTCCATCAAACTTAGACTCCTACATGCATGATGCTTCCAAGCATTTGATTATGATGTACATGTAAATAAAACCAAAATAAATAATTCCTCAAGCCTTGACAAGAAGGCCATCTCTACAACACATGACACCTCACAAACTGGCTTCAATGTCAAAATTATAAATATACATAAATAAAATCCTGTATCAGCCGTCTTTACAATATCAGTAAAGGGGTGTCCAGTGTCCACCACATGGTGTCGTCATTACATGGAGGAATCAATGAGCTAAGGACATGGGAGTTGGCTCTGGATGTACTGGTTCAGCGGTAATATGGCCAGGTGTCAATCGCAATGCGCCATGTCAGCACTCAAGCTTGGTCTTAAATTTGTCTGATAATCACAAAACACAGCTCTCAACTTTACATCATCCTTGTATCCGGTCATGCTAGTACACACAACGGTTGGTATATTTTAACAAAATGTTGACGATCATTTAGCTGTTTATACAATGATGGTGGATGTCCAGAGCAATTATTGGTGTTAATGTACGTGTACACTTCTGATGTGCAACAACACATTTCCTATATATACAAAACAGTTTCTGATCAAGTGCAATACAACAGTATCAATTAAATTAGCCCATTACATGTTGACCAATTAAAAAGTCAAGAGATGTACTTTGTTTGGTTCAAAATGTTGAAATACTTAAGCCAGAAATGACTTATTTGTTTCTGTAGACATCAAATCATTGGGAAATCTTGATGACTAAAAATAAATGACACAAAACTGTGTTTTGATATACTGTTTATACCAGTGTGGCAATTAATGTTCACTTATTTATCATACAGTGCAAATTAAAACGCCAATTATTGTTGTGTAATTTTTACAATATCATCCTGATTTTGGTGACAATAAACACAGATGCAAATAATCTTTGAATCAATGTCATAAACTGAGACGATGGTTCAAAGTATACAAGGCCCTACAAAAACAGCATTAGCAACAAAAAAGCACTTTGGCACTTGCATTTTAATGTCATGGTTTCTGACAAACTGCAACACCAGTAACGATGTGGCTATATACAGTACAGTACGATGTGTACTATACAGCATCTGTAGACATGCATTTACAAGCACATCTTATGATCTGAATAAGATTCATTTGTGAATCAATTCAGTGTCTATATTTTCCTTACAAATAACAAGATTTAAAAAAAAAAAAAAAATTAAAAATGTCAAAACTCATATATCCCTTCCTTGATAAATACATATTTCAAATCGCAAAACTAAATTAAATGGGACCAACAAATACATAAACTGGCATAATCACAAGTATAAGAGTTACACCAAAAATTGATATGGTTTTGTGGTTATCTTCTTTTGATTACTGTATACCCATATACGACCCTCTATAAAGCAAGATCCAAACTCAATTTTATCCAGAAAAAAAATGGAACTTTTCATCAAAGTTATCTTAAAAACAATCCAATATTGTGTCATCTTCATAATGTTAACCTTCATTTGCTCATGTCCGTGAGATACATCCTGTAAAGAACAGTTGTAGATACTCTTTCCAGGTAGCATGGTTGCAAAGAAAATTACTTAGAATTGCAGCATATTTTCATGTTTAAACACACAGCTGTTCTTGAGCAATGTAATCAGCCACATATAGAACTCAGTGTGAAAAAAATCATGGGATTGGTGAGTAAAATTATCAATGGATCGGTGTGAAAATAATCATTGATCCATTTGAAAAATATCACTGCATCTATGTGAAAATCATCCCTGGAAGAAAGTGGGATTAATCTTAGAAGAAAGCAAATCACTCAAAGCTTGAATAATATTAACATAAGGTGTTTAACATGGGTTCATTGCTAAAAGGTTTTGTTCACACTGGTCAATTCATTGCTATAATGGGATCACACTGGCCATTAACTCAACCTGGGCAGGTCATAGCTAAAAGGTCACTATTAAAACCTGGTTTAATCACTGCTAAAAGGTCATTCATACCCTGAAAATGGTTTCTCATTTTTTAAATAAAGCAACTAAATCATGTAAACCCAATTTTGTTTAGTAGTGAGCCGACAATCTGTGAAATGATAGCTTTGAACAATGAACCCCAATAATCTGCTTCAAGGGAAGATAAACCTGTCGTTAATTTTTACTGTTATTGAACAAATCAAGAAATTATTAAGCAAAAGTTGGACTTACCGATGGAATGGGTTGTCCTGGTCCCATCCTGCCACCACCATTGCCGTTCCCTCCGGTCAATCCTTGCAGAGATTGCAGAGCTTGGATTCCTTGATTACTCAGAAGTCCTTGACCATTGCCTGGTCCTCCCATACCACTGGCTTGATTTGTCTGACCCTGAGGTCCATTGCCACGCATCTGCATACCCTAGTAATGATCACAATACAGTGGTTTAATTTAAGAATCCCATTAAGTATTATTTTACACTAAATTTATACTAAGCTTTGGGTGCCATGGTCGAGCGGTTTAGTGCATCAGACTTGTGTTCTGATGGCTGAGTTGTCAGAATGTGGGTTCGAATCCCAGCCGCGACCATGGTACTTGTGTCCTTGAGCAAGGCACTTCACTGTACAGTGCTCCTCTTCACCCAGGAGTATATTTGATATTGTGGTTGAAAAAGCTTCCGATGCACTACGGTAGCTCGGGGCTGTATACTCCCTAGGGAGGTGAGAAAGTTTAAGGATTGATATTGGCTCAATGACCAGGGATAATAATGTAAAAGCGCCTTTGGCAATTTGGCACGCTATAAATCCAGTTATTATTATTATTATTATTATTAATTTTATTCATGTTCTACACACACTCAATGTCTCTAATGTTCTCTCTGTGCACTTTGTTTTAGGTGTCTAGTGTTTTAGCTCTATATTTCATTTTTTCAAATGCATATTGTAATTTTACTGTATTCATGTTTACCCTAATATTATGAGCTTTGTTTTTAACCCTCCTACTAAAGTTGCTTTTTGACTGGTTTTTACTGTCATTATGACCACCATGAACAATACCAGTCAAAAACAGTAGACTCATTTTGACCTGTAAATGTATACTCACGGAATTTTAAAACGCATCATCCCAATATTTCACATTTTTTTCAACAGCAGACATTTATGATATTTTAATCAATACTTTCTCAGTCAAGCATGAGCGCAAATGTTCACATCATACTGACACAATAAAAGTGCTACGTACAATTATGGCTTCAATTTATCACTGCATATAAGTTATACATATTTATTGAGAAATATAAGTTGATGCGTTTTTAAATTCCGTGAGTGTACTTACTACACGTAAGGTTTGACTTTTAAGTGCACTAGATATACCTTGGGAAATATATCAACATTTGTAGTTGACCCTTGTAGTAGGAGGGTTAAGACGTAGAAAGATTTGAAAAAAATAAAGATTGAAATATTTCTGTAGAAATCCGTAGCTCAATGAAAGATTACCTCCACCTGTAACACACAAACACTAACATTGGCTTAAAAAGAAATTTGAAAGAAACAAAGATGGAAAAAATTCTGTAGAAAGGCGTAGCTCAATGAGTGATTACCTCCACCTGTAACAGACAAACACATTGGCTTGAAGGAAAAAAGATGGAAAGATTTCCATAGAAAGCTGCAGCTCAATGAGTGATTACCTCCGCCTGTAACACACTAACACTGGCTTGAAAAGGAATTTGAAAGAAAAAAAGACGGAAAGATTTCCGTAGAAAGACGCAGCCCAATGAGTGATAACCTCCACCTGTAACACACAAACACTTTACACTTACATTGGATTGACGTACCATTTCATCAGCCGCTTGACGACGACGCATTTCTTGGTGCATACTTATGCCGCCGCCACCACCACCCTGCTGCTGACGACGCATCATTTCTTCCTGTTGCTGTTTCAACAAGACTTCTTCTCGATGGCGCTGTTCTTCCCTCTGGCGGATCTGTTCTTGACGTCTGAAAGTTATAAAAAGCAATTAATATTAACATTAAGAGGCAGTTTGCTGTAACACCATGTCAAATCTCTAATAAGTTGTAATGGTGTTCTGAGAAGAACCGGTGGTTTAACAACTCAACGTTTTGATCAGTATACTCTGATTGTCTTCCACCATTCAAATCTTCAAATCTTATGGTATCAACCATCTCTTGAATCTGTCTCATGTGCTATCATTTTTGTAAAATTTGTAAAACTGGCTGTTTTGCAATGAAAATAATGATTTTCAAACCAAAGGTATACTGGTGTTTTAACAAGTAATCATAAAATTTTAGAAATATAAAATATAACTTCAAAAATACAAATTGTGTTGGATATAATTTTCTCTATAAACTATCCATATTCATACTTTTAATAACCCTCCTATTATCAGTGGTGTTCTTGACAAAGTCGACCCATACTTCAAAATGTCACAACCGTGACATTTTGAGGCACACACTTTCTTATCTGAAGATTAATGGCATTCCCCAAAGCACTTCAGAGAGATGAGGTAAACTGAAGCAGCCACCTGCTTTGTTTCATTGCAAAATACACTGTACATATAGCAGGAGTTATCCACAAAATAACATGTGGCACACTGGGGCACACTCGGTTTGTGTGAAGGTCAGAACACTTTGTGTCCCAGGGGCATTTTGGGGGTATCCATGTACCAATCTTGTGTACAGTATGCAATAATTTGAGGGATGCATAGAAAAATCATTGTGTATTTAGCAGACAAGTTTTTGTGGCATTTTGGAGACTGCATGTATACAAGGGATAACAGACACATCATCATACAACTGAAACAAAGATATTAAACAAAACTGACTTTAGCTGCATCTCTCTCTGTGTTTCTTCAAGACGATTCAGTTCCTCCTGGCGACGCAATAAATCTGAAATAAAGTAAATGCAATATTTGAATAAAGTACCGGATATTAGGGGAATTTATCCATGAATATTTTGACAAATGAATTCCATTAATTACTTCAGTTACTTATGATTTGACAGGCGTTGACTCATCATGGCATAGCCACTCCATGCATGACCTATAGAGGGTGCTATTTTCGAGTTTTCTTACAATATAGGTAAACATACCTTGTCTCATCATGACGGCTTGATGTTCATGTTTAGCCATGTCCATTTCGCTATCCAGTTTATCTCGGTTGTCTTGTATTTGCCTCTCTAGCTGCTCACGTTGTTGTCTCTCGGACTCTTCCAGCGCCTTCCACCTATAATACGGAGAAATAGTCATGTATCAGTCAAACTCCACCCCAAAAGTACTGTTTCTCATCCCTTTCTTTTAACCCTCTTACTACTGCTGCACTTTAGTGGCAAGTAGCTATAGGGGTCAAAACCAGTCAACTGCCCGTTTTTGACTGTTGACCCAAATGTGCACACAGCATACCTGCCAACATGAAAGGGCAGAAATTCAGAATGAGTGAAGCGGGGGCTGTGAAATTATGTGCACAAAGCACACATGACGAGCGCGAAGCGCGAAGTCCCTCACGGCCGGATTCCAGGGCCCGCTTAAGGGCCCTGGAAGCTTAGGGGTTTTAGATGCTCTCTGGTGCAATCTGAGCCTTATTTAGGAACATTTTTGCAAAAAATTTATGACCAATATGTTAGATATAATTTTGGTTGATTCAAGAGTCATGAGTCAATCATGAGTGACTCATGAATCTTGACTGCATAATGACAAATGAAGTACATGTTAGGTCTTTCTATGTTTGATATCTGAGCACCCCCGCAAAAAATAAATAAATAAAAATAATAATGCTCTTACCTATTTTAGCATTAAAATTTATGGTCTCCTAAGCTCTAAGGCCTGAAGAAGTGGCCTGCTTGGCTCTTTTGAGCAGCTCAGTTGAATGTTTGTATGCTATAATCGGCCGATACGCTATCGATACGTTATAATTTATTCCATGGTGAAAAAAAAACACCACAAAATTTCCTTTGTTCAGTTCCAGAACTAATTGTGAACAATAATTTGTTGCCACCGTGTGATTCGTCTTGTGGGAAGCTTTATTGATAAATTTTAATTGGCCGGCAACTTTGTTTCTTTTCACGAGAATGTGTTTGATGCGCCGCATTTGCAACTATGTGGCCTGCCGCGATCTATTTATGACATTCAACGTTTAACACATTGACACTGGTTCCGTGCCACACTGCTCAGGAAAAACCAGATGAGCGGGGTACCCACGTCTTGGAAACCAGCCAAGAACTAGGTCCCAGAGGTTAATGTCACCTGGTTTGGGAGTGTAAAACCACAACCTGTCATTCATTGTCAACTCAACAATAGCCCCAACTCTTGTCTTGGCTCTAATCTCAAATTGATACATTCAACATTCCACAGTCAGCAGACAGTTCTTTGATGTGAACTTGTGACCCAGAAATTGTGTCTTTTTGGTTGCAGATTGTCTTGTTTCTTTTAAAATACTTTGAACAGACTGTAGCCAGGATAATTCTAAGGGTCTTTACAGTTGGCCTATGTTTTAAAAAAAACTTTGCCCAGCTTTTTTTTTTATTTACGCAATAGGCCTAACTGTGGACTTGGAATAGAGGCTCTTACCTGCTGTCCAATAAAATACTTTACGAAACTATTTACCTGGTTGAAGCTTGCACTGCAGGGTTTCGTTTGTAAGAACCATTTTATTGATAGTTTTGTCAAGTTTAATTTAAAGTAGGCATAAGTCAAGGCATACATTGTAATGTATTGTATAGAATTGTTTTGATCATATCTGGCTTTGAATTATTGATAAAAACGATTAACTTTACTCACACGTTTAAAGCTACAATTACTAGTAACAATCCAATGTAAAGTGAATAAAACAACACATGTCGCCGAACTGCATCGGTGACCGGATATTACCACCACAAAAATCAAGGCTTCCTATCCTGTGGGGCGCGATTATTTTTACCATACCACTAGCCCTGATAGGACCCTATCTACAGTACACTTACGATAAGGTCCTGACCAAGAGTTCTTCCTGTTCATATACCTGTAAAGTTTGAACTGAATTATCTCCTTTTTTACCTGTCTTCGTTGGCTGAACCGAGGAAATGCAGGCACTGTAACTTCTTAACTGCCTCTTGGAGAAACGATTTTGGCTGAAAGGTGTCTAAAAAAAAAAGAGTATTTCCCAGACATTTCTCAGAGCAACGGCAAATCTGTGTTCAAACTTTTCATGCCGTTCACGCTGAATAATGCGCATGAGCGATGACCTTGGGGTCAGAACATCGATTGCGCGGCGGAACATCAATTGCGCAAGGGCGACAGGACTTTACTTACATCAGTGCAGGCGATTTATTGAGCTGAGACGTGTTCTGCCGCGCAATTGTTGTTCTGACCCCAAGGTCATCGCTCATGCGCATTATTCAGCATGAACGGCATAAAAGTTTGAACACAGATTTGCCGTTGCTCTGAGAAATGTCTGGGAAATACTCTTTTTTAGACACCTTTCAGCCAAAATCGTTTCTCCAAGAGGCAGTTAAGAAGTTACAGTGCCTGCATTTCCTCGATTCAGCCAACGAAGACAGGTAAAAAAGGGAGAAAATTCAGTGCAAACTTTACAGGTATATGAACAGGAAGAACTATTTATCAGGACCTTATCGTAAGTGTACTGTAGATAGGGTCCTATCAGGGCTACCATACCACTAACCTGTCCAAGGTGCGTGTTAAGTCTATGGACACGGTATTGAAAACAGGTCTTAACGTGAAACTAGTACATGTACATGGACGGTTTAGTAGTACGGTAAAAATAACGCGTGCGGGGCAGGCATTACGTTTTACATTGATTAACGTGTGATAACTGAGCGCGTGTGTGCAAGCATGTTCAATTTTACGTTACGATCAGTGGGTGCATGTTAACCTCTACTCCAGCCTTTATTTTATATTGAGAATATCGGAAAATCGGAATTTAATGACACAAATTCATAATGCGGAATATACATTTAAAAAATTGTAATAATTCCGCCAAAATCGGAATGGTTGGCAGGTATGACACAGGGGCATTTTTGATTGGTTTTACTGTCATTTTGACCACCCTGAACAATACCAGACAATGCTTTTACCATTAAAAAATGGTTGACTCATTTTGACCTGCAAATATACTTACTACACATAAGGTTTGACAGTGTTTGACTTGTAAGTGCACTAGATATACCTTGGCAAGTATATCAACAATTTAACTGATTTTGACCCGTGTAGTAGTATGAGGGTTAAATGTTCTTTGTTCAATAAAAAAAAGTAATTTTGTGTTTATTTAATGCAACAGTATTCTTTAGATAAAACATATTTGGCAGTGTATTTGTGTAGATTATGATAATTTGTAATATACTTGTGGTTATCTTTCCAGTAGGGTTTTCACTCACGTGACACTTTCGTTCGCACACAGAGTGCTGCTCGTAGTCCCCCTGTACAAAGTATATGCGTGACACGTTCACCCAATGGAGAGACCGGAGGTCACTACGGTCACTACGCTGTGGACGGCAATTTTAGCGAGTGCCGTTTCAAGCCACTCTGACCGAGTTCGATTCGCACTTTTCGTTTGCTCTAGCAGCCTTTTCATTGGTTGTAAGCCTTCCGATTACGAGATTACAGTACATGAATGCCCAAATCATGTCCAACCTGTACCGTGTCGAATGAAAAGCGATCAACGACTTCAGATGAAATGAAGACTTTCCATCAATTTTTCTAAATGAAAACATCGCCTGACACGTATGGCACAAAGGTGAGTACCTTTCTTAAATATCTGATAATAATTGTGCAAAGTTTGATGACAATATTCTGAAAATTAATAATGCTATCCCAACTTTTCATCGACCCTTTCTTGCCACGTTTTTCACTTCAACCCAGCGACAATCGTGTTCACAATGACTCACTGACCCTCCGTAACCCACGGAGCGTCCATTTTAGCACAGGACAGTTATTGTTTTTTATCTGGCTTACGGGTGTATTAAGAATATTGAATTGTTATTAAACTGATTTGAAATAAATCGTAGTACATTAATCTTAGTACATAACTACAAAATAAGGTAAAATTCAGTCAAGAATACTTGGAACAACTGGCGTAATTACTGGTAGAATTAGATATGTGAAGTTACGTTACCCTCCAAAAAAGTGAGTACGGTCCGCGTCTGCAGCGTTATCAGCTGTTGTTTGTACATGTTGTGAATGAATCTGTCGGGGAGTTTTCTCGGTGGGTTAGTGGAGTTTGTACAACTAAACCTGCAGATATGTCTGATCCATGTCCATAAATGTGATCTTCTTTGATAGCCGAAAAATTTGTGAGTATAAGTGCAGATTAATGTGTGATTTATGTCTTAAAACTAACTAATTTTGACCACGATGTCCGAGTGTGTTCAGCGGCGATGTACTGATTTTTTTGCGAATCTGTTTACCTTGTTTACCGGGAATTTTCTCCAACGAACTACGAATACGATGGGTTTTGTGAAATTTATGTAATTAAACCTCAAGATATGCCTTGTCCATGTCCATAAATGTGATAATCATTTGATAGCCGGCGAAATATGTGACTGAGAGACTGAGTGCAGATTGAGGTGTGATTTATGATAACAATTTTGCAAGAAGCAGGATGGACCCCTGTATAACAATATTAGTACCATGGTATCATTTTGCTTGTCCTTTATTAACTCTTATTTATTACCTACCTGCCCATATTTATGTTTCAGAACCAAGACAACAAGAACGGCCTACTACAGCATCAACTGCGTGCACCTTCACTGGAGGTGATGGCAGGAACTGAAGAGGACGTGCCATAGTCTTATTTTTGTCAAATTGTGAACAATGTTAATACAAATACCTATATTTGCTTTGAAATTTTTTTTTTATAGAAACTTCACACTTGACGTCACACAATGTAAAATTGGACATCTTTATTGGGAATGACAACCCATTTTTGAAAGCACCACTATGCGTTATGCATAATTACCACGTGAGGCACATAAGTGTTTATCAAAGAAGAACACTTTTAGCAGTTCAATGCCAACAAAAGTTTCCCGCATACTGGTGTTTGTCAAGAACTATCGATACAAATCAAGACACAAAATTTTGCCAAAATGTGAATATATTTTCAATTATTATTAATAATAATTTCATATTAATTATTAATCATAATTTCATTTTAATTACTTAATATTTTGTAATTTTTAAAGTGGAACGTTCACACTGCCTTATATCAACACTTCTTGAACACAAAATAGCTGAATAAATTGCTTGTACAATGCATGTTCAAGCAAAAAACTGAAAATATGCTGTTTTTCTATGATTTATTATTCATATTTTCATAATTATAGGTAGTTCTATCTCAGCAATATGCACAATATTTAAGTACTAACTATCACCCTCCTTTGTGACAAGTTTTATATGCATACATTGCTTCGTTTTTGAGTAATGGGCTAATTTAACTGAATTGTCTTAAAATTTACAGTACCGTCAAGAAAAACAAAGAAAGACTTAAGAATGACCTTTGACCTCGAGCCCAAAAATGGCATTGTTTGTCAATATAAAATCATGCATATCTCAGCAACCGCACGACTGATTTTAAAAATTCCAAGTGTTTCTGAAATGGGAAGAGTTGCTCTTTAAGCCAAGGACACTTCTGAATGCTCATTCATAGCTTTGAGAAACCACCTAAAATGCCTATTTCCAGCAATGTGCATCATGATATGTGAAATACCTGTTTTTACCCAAACAAGGTGTTATGTACCATGATTGATTCCTTAAGATCCACGTGGGGAATGTTTTTAGTTGAGCAATATTAAACAGGCCACCAAATTTTTCATATTTGCATGAATCAGCACCCTCTAAGTTACACACCTGTTTCCCCACTGGAACTCGAAAGACCCAGGTGCAGCAAAGCGTGGTGGATTCTCTCTTTCATGATGGTAGACCTGGTTCTTAGGGAGGTTCTTCTCTGGAAGTCCATCCTCCTCGTCACGCTGCTCAAGAGGCTCAGCTGAGATTGGGTTTGGAGATCTGTAACATGATTCATTGAAAAATACACATTTAAGCCACGGCCAACAAATACTTTTTGTAAACTATCTGTAAATATGCATCAATTCAATTTTTTTTAAATAAAGAGATATGTACAGAAACCATCCAGTAAAAGTCTCGGACTATTTCACTGTCATAACTGATGATTTGTTTGAAATTTTTTTCATATCTTTTGATTCATTCTTACATAAGGTTTTCTTCTCACTGTCAGAATTTCATACTTTTACTAAAATGATAGCACCTCCAACTTTGCTGCATTCAAAATTAGTATTGCATGCACACAAAAATGCTTCTTCCAAAAAAGTTTGCTATACAGAATATCTGAACAAATTAATCTCTGCAATCACCAAATAATGTTTAAAAGCCGGTTCATACTTCACGCGAATGTGTAATCAATCATGGGCCATGCTGGAGGTCCAACGTCGGCGTTAACAATGAAATTGCGATAATTCACCATTGTTGTCATAAAAAAAATTCACTTCGCATTCATGGAAATATGAACAGGCATTTATGGTTTTAGGATCTTACGAGGTTATCAGAAACACGCCCTCTTTAATCCTACTCAAGGCATTCTGAGCTCCTGGTTTCCTTGCAAACTCAACGATTCCTTCCGAGGTAGGTCGGCCACGATCATCTACAATAACTACTGCCCTCTCGACTACGCCAAACTGTGAGAATGCCTGTTCCAGGAGTTCGTTGGACACACAGGGTGGGATGCTCTTGACTTTGAGGGCAGCACCATGGGTGGCAAATCGAACACGGAGCATACGATTCTTTCTCATTGTGCCGTCTAACTCTGCCTTTGCTGCTTCAGCATTATACCTTGTATCCTGTTGACACAAAAACATTTAATTTAAACCTTAACATTAGTTGTCACAAAAAGTCACATTGCATTATAATTTTTTTATTATTTAATACCACCACCAAGGAGAAATTTTGCTAAAGTACTTAAATATTTACAAATCTAAATTTTGCAAAAAGTATTTTTTAAACCAATTTTTGTTGAATTTATGGGAATAAAAAAACGCATTTTAATTTGAAATAAATGGATAAGTGGCTAACTCCAAATTCATTTTGTTATTGCAATGTCTATTGTGAGTATTGGGTAACCAGACTCAGCATCTATGTTAATTGTTATACTTTTTACATAACGTTACATTTTTTTTACATTTTAAGGTTAAATTTACCAATCTGATGAAGCCGAATCCTTTCGACTTATTCAGGAAAACCTCCGAGATTTCACCATACTTTTCAAACAAGCTTTTGAACTCATCTTCGGTTGTATCTGGTGTGAGATTTCCCACAAACAGGCGACATCTTTGGGTGAACTTTTTCTCTATTTTTCGTGCTGTTGTCTCCATCATCTGGTCATGATTGCCGTCGCCAGGGCCGCCCATGCCGCCCATATCGCGTCGGTCGTGGTCCCGTTGGTGATGACGACGATTATCACGGTCGCCTGAGGACATGCTAGATGAACTACGCTCCATTGACTTGTTCATATCTTGTTTCGTGTCCTGATGCGCTGAGCTCCGTGAGTCCTTCATGTCTTTTGTCGTATCCTTGGACACCTTCATCGAACTCGAAGGCTTCACGGACGACGGCGTGGCGACTTGGCTTGGATTATTTGCGGTGGTAGCGACATGAGCGACAGCTGACGGACTTGGGCCTTCTTTTTTGATGGGTGGTCGCTGCGGTATGGTTTTTCTGTTGTCGTAATTACTTCTATGTCCTCCCCTGTATGAGCGATCATTACGACCACGATTCATTTTGAACGTTTTTATGAAAAATTGTAGATAATCTGTTAGAAATGAACACCGCACATGCACAACCTCTGCACAACTCGAGATGAAAGATGGCGGACTATAACTAGCAGCTTGCTTGATGATGATGTCTTTATTCCGGATTTTGCCGAAGATACGAAGAATACCGAAAATGCGTCCTCTTTTTTAATATATAAATTATATAAAGACAACAAAATTAAATTCTATTTACTAAGACAGCACAAATAAAATATAAAATATATTTATGATTTTTATAAAGCAATTAAATAATGCTGTTTTATTTATTTTAGGCCTAATTGTAGTGCGTAAAAGTTAAATAATTTGAAAGAGCCTGCAACGCTGCCAGGCCGAACTTTTACGAACACTTCCGAATGTTGGCTTCGGTGCACTCGGCCGTATCGAATTGATTGAGTACTCCTGTTCAAAAAGCTGCATGCATCTGGCATGCAAGCGCATTGTTAAGTGCCGTGCGGCCTTTGTGATACTTTACATAAACAATAATGCATAAGTTAATATTGTGGTGGTCAGCAGGTCCAGTCTTTTATATCATTTATGGTGGGCAATGAAAGCCTGGGTCGCCATTGAACTAGTTTGAGAAAATTAAAATTAAAAATCAGTCCTCCATGAAAATCATGACATAGCATTAGAGAAGGAAACGTACATATAGCCGTTGTTATCTTCATTAAAAAAAAAAAAATCTGCGATTTCGAGTTTCTAAAATCCGAACGACTAGCCTGTCTCAGTTTCGGTTTTCCACGCTGTAAAGCGCCCTATTTGTCCGTCGCTAGTGCACTGGGGTAGTCCTTTGTCTCGTAACAGTCTCTCTACCACTGATCTCTTGTCTCGTAACAGTCTTCCTTCCTCCATGCTCTACACTGATCTCTGGTCTCTTCGGTCGTGTATATTTGTCAATAGCTTATTTGGGCACCAAAGCTTTTTGCTTCACCGGAGCTTTCATAACCCCTCCATGCTCTACACTGATCTCTGGTCTCTTCGGTCGTGTATATTTGTCAATAGCTTATTTGGGCACCAAAGCTTTTTGCTTCACCGGAGCTTTCATACCCCCCCCCCCCCCACACACACACACATACAGTCTTTTTCCGTAATTGTGGGGACATACACTCGCTTTTACACACAGTTGTGAGGACCAAAAATGCTATGGGGACAGATACGGTGTCATGGCCTATACCCTTTTCTTATAAGTCCCCACAACCCCGCGAAGGCCTACCCACATACACTTGTTGGCAAAATAGTGTCCGTCGGTAAATTCACAAACGTGTTGGTATTTCTGATTGACATTATTTGTCGGTTGATTTGAGTTTTGTGTCGATAATTAATTAATTACCCAAAAAAATGTTTGCCCCCACTCTGAAAAATCTGGCTACGCCACTGATGCAGATTATCTTGTCGTATTAATTCTCATGTGAAATTTAAGTCTCTGAAGGATTAATTTTATTATTAATTGTACTTTATATCATAAATATTTCATGTTTGATACCATCAGTCCCACGTAATTAAATTTACAAAAGGGTGAGTGGATACAATGATATAAAAATCCCTTTCAATTCCTCAGCCTCTTCGCTCGGCATGGAGGAGGGATTTTTCATCAACATGCGGGTTGGACGACTCGGGGTGTAATTCATAGCTTTTTCAAGGGGTTGATAATATCGAAATTCGTCCTGTGGAGCATCTGAAAGAAACACATTTCGAGAGTACTTCTCTCTTAAAATACTTCCATCCTATACAATCAATAACCACCGTCGTCAGCCGGCGGCGATTTGTTTTTCTGCAAACAAGAATTGCCATCCCACAATATTTCAGCCAATCACATGGCACGTTATTTAAGATGACGAATATGTATAAGACATCTGATTGGCTGAAATATCGCAGGAGGGCAATTCTTGTTTGCAGAAAAAAAAATTGCCAGCCGGCCGCGGCCTTCCACCAAGCTCAAGATCGAGATTCGAATATAGCCTATGGGGCGCCGTTTGTCAATAATTTCTTTATCACACTTTTAGCATTTTTCTCGTGGTTTAATTTTGCTAATTTTTTCTGTGAATATATAAAACTGTATCCACACAAAAATAAAACCATTAAAAATGAGTATGGCATATGGGATCCACTTTATAACATATATTCCCCTTATGGGCGATTTTTTTTTCAAGTTTGAAATTTGCACCAGGTTGATTTGAAAACATAAACAAATGGATTCATTTTAAAAGAAACCCAGGAGGAAATTATTATTATCTATAAAACATATCAACAAAACTAACATCCTGAGTGGTGCTTGCTTGTCCAGTATTGTCTGGCACGGTGGAGCTAGACTGTTGTAACATGCAGGAAGGAATGGTTGTACCGGGGACTTTAAACATAAAATGCTCATCTGGAAAATGTTCATTAGCAGGTCTGTGTTTAGAAGACATTTACAGACTAGTTGGTTGGATACCGTTGGTTGTTTGTTATTATATTGCGCCCTTTTTATTGAGAGTTGGGTCCCCGGCGCGTCGACGCGCGCGCCCTCTTTCAGCTGCGCACATGCATTACAACCTCGTTCCTATGTCGAGCAAGTGGTCCATTATATCCAGTTTCATATATTTAGGAGGCTAATTCCCTAGAATAAGGGTTGTGATTGCTTTCTTTCTGTACTGTACGCGCCAATGAAGTACAAAGTGTTGAGCTGTCTTGTGGAAAGCGTGTTTGTTTGGCGGTAAATTGGTAAGATATTTGGTATTTATTGAGTAGGAGAGTGGCCACGTATGAAATCAATTCGTTGTTTGTTTCAAATACGAAAATTATTGGTAATAAATCACACAATAAGGCCTCGGATTTACTCTACAAGTTACACGCTTTTGACTTGAGTCACTTCGCCCCAGTTCAATTTCGCCCCTTATGATACTACTCCGCCACGTGAACTTCGCCCCATTTCAACTTCGCCCCTTTTCCAGTTCAGTGGTAACATGATATAGTATAGGCCTGTATGTAAAAATATTTTAATCAGGTTTGACATTAGCCCGAATGCTTCTTCCTTTCACAGTCTCCTATTTTTATGTAATTTGTCGCTGTGACTGAGTGTCAGAACTTGGCTCCTACCCCACATGCTAAATAACGAATATGACTTTACACGTTGAGCAAATTCTTTAACTCATAAACCTATGATTTCTCCCTTCCAGAAAATCCCTCTACTTTCATTAGTTTCAACTTTACATAGGCCTACAAGCATCTTCAATTATTGGCCATTAGGCCCTAGGCCTACTAATTACTATAACTCTTCACTTTCAAAAACTTTTTTATCGGGTACTTTTTTGCTTGCCAAATGTCAGCGTCTTCGACATGGTTTCGTACACATCTCTCTGTGATGGCGCCATTTTAAAATCGGACGCCGAGTTCACGTAATCTCATCACTCTCATGATTTCTCACCACCAGTGCACAAAATACATGCATTTATGCAATGACGTTGGCGCTCACGTGTTCGCGAGCTTTTTATAATAAACAAACTTTACATAATAATTATTAGTGCGCGAGCGGAATTCGGGTCACCTCGTACCCAAGTCAACTCATACCCAGGTCAACTCGTACCCAGGTCAACTCGTACCCAAGTCAACTCGTACCCAAGTCAACTCGTACCCAAGTCAACTCGTACCCAAGTCAACTCCACCCAAGTCAACTCACTCCAAGTCAACTCGTACCCAAGTCAACTCAGCACCCAAGTCAACTCGTACCCAAGTCAACTCGCACCCAAGTCAACTCGTACCCAAGTCAACTCGTACCCAAGTCAACTCGTACCCAAGTCAACTCGTACCCAAGTCAACTCGTACCCAAGTCAACTCGTACCCAAGTCAACTCGTACCCAAGTAATACGATGAAAAAAAGTAATAAAGGAAACATGTAATTTTTTTGCGTTATTTAGGCTATATTTTTGTTTTATAGCTGAAGTAATTCTTTTAAAAAAAAGTAAAGGAAAGATATAATTTTGGGTAAGTACTTTTGCCATTTTTTTGACTATATTTCTGGTATTTTCGCTACGTGGCAATGAAATTATTTTTTTAAATTTTTTTCAGAAGACTTGACTAGAAGACAAGAGGAAAGGAAGAAAACGAAGAAGGAAAAGAAGATTCAGAAAAAGAAAGATCAATAAAAAGAGAAAAAGAACATGAGGAATGGAAAAATGAATAAGAAAACAAAAAGGAAAAAAATTCAGAAATAATAAAAATCAGAAAGTTGATTAACAGTTTAAAACATAATTAAACATATTTTATTGCATGATATTCAAATCTCTTTTTGGAAGTTGTGGTGGCTCTGAAAAGAGCCGGTTAGTTTATGTCCTTGATTGGTTTATGTTCTCAAAGCGAAGGTCTCGTGAGGTGTTTACATGCAGACATTAGGCCAGATGTCTTCAGCTCCCCAGACTGGTACTTGTCCCGGTCCCATAACCTTGAATATTTTCCCCTGCATGGTCTTGTAGTGTTTCCATTGCTGTGCATCCATGTCGCAGATATGTAGTTTAATCAGCCAACGCGTTGCCTCGAGCACGATTAAGTTCAAATGGCCGGCACCTCCAATAATACTAACTAGGGAACGTAATGATGCATTGTTACCGAGATGCGCCTCATGCCCATCATGATGTCCAAACAAGGTATTAGCCAGCTTTGCGTCCCTATTTTATTTTATTAAATGTAGGACGCCTTTGAAGACGTCCTTAATTAATCTTTCTTTTTGCGTATAAAAAATATTAATATTGCGTGGGTACGAGTTGACCTGGGTAAGATGTTTTGGGTACGAGTTGACTTGAGTACTAGTTGTCCTGATTCGCGCGAGCGCACGGGTGATGTGAATTGCATATTCATTGTAAATGTCACTGCATAATTGCATGTATTATGATGTTACTCGTGAGAACTCGGCAACCGATTTACAAATGGCATTGTCGCTGGAGGTGTGTACGAAAACATGTCGAAGATGCTGACATTTGGCGAGCAAAAAAGTACCCGATAAAAATTTTTTTTTTAAGTAAGTGAATAGTTATAAGTAATGGCCAATAATTGAAGATGATTGTATGTAAAGTTGAAATCGGAGGGATTTTCTGGAAGGGAGAAATAATAGCTTTACGATTTAGAGAATTTGCTCAACATGTTATTTAGCTTGTGGGGTAGGAGCCATGTTCTGACGTTCACAGCGACAAATTACATAATTATAATAAAAATAGGAGACTGTGAACGGAAGAAGCATTCGGACTAGTTTTACATTATTGGGGTAGAATGTTGTATCCAACCGCCACTTTCTCATTCAATATAACCAATAATGTAATCTTACCTATCCAGTAAGGTGGAGAAATATCGATGATGATGGACATATACTTCAAATTATTCCAGTATATTTATTTCATGAAAAATCAGGCATGTTTGGTATACGATGACTTACTCAGTCATGTCAGTCTGATCTTGTCAACTCCCCCGTTAGTGACCAACATGGTCATTGTACATGCGCAGTGGCAACTATAATAAGATTCTTCTATTTTCTAAAGGAGATGATTTTTTAGAAGGGAAATAACGTCCGAAAACCATCATAAAAGTGGATTTTAAAGATTCTTTCCCATTATTGTGGTAAGTTAGTTGTGCAAAGATGATCACCAGTTGACAAAACTTTGTCTGTGGGAATGCTTACCTTTTTTTAATCAATAAAGTCAGCTCAATTCAGAATGAAGAGGTTATGTCATGAAAAAAAGATTAACCCTCCTACTGTTTGACCATTTGAAACCATTCAAAATTTCCACTTACCAAAATGCCCATTGGTTTTGTACACACATGGTGATACCATTTGAACAGTGTTGGTAGCAAGCTTTACTACCATTCAAATGCATAGAGGGTCCATTGATTCACCACTTAGAAGTATCCAAACAAGGTTTTGTATTAGCTGTACTACCATTTGGAAAGATCCAAACAAGGTTTTGTATTAGCTGACCTACCATTCAAAACCATTTGGGGGAATCAATACTGCACACAGTTATTTCACCATTCAAAACCACAAAAGCGAATGGTTTCAAATGGTGCATCAACTTGTATGAAAAAGGTACCAGAAGTAGGAGGGTTAAACGGCAACCTTTTTGTAAATATGTGCATACTGTTTATTTTTTTCTCTGAAATGAGCATTTCAGACATTACAGACATCATTACAGACATCATTACAGACGGCATTACAGACGGCATTACAGACGGCATTACAGACGGCATTACAGACATCATTACAGACATCATTACAGACATCATTACAGACATCATTACAGACATCATTACAGACGGCATTACAGACGGCATTACAGACGGCATTACAGACGGCATTACAGACGGCATTACAGACGGCATTACAGACGGCATTACAGACGGCATTACAGACGGCATTACAGACGGCATTACAGACGGCATTACAGACGGCATTACAGACGGCATTACAGACGGCATTACAGACGGCATTACAGACGGCATTACAGACAGCATTACAGACATAAGATTTTACAGGATGATTGGTACCTTTATCAACTTCACATCAAGTTAGCCGTCAGTTAATAATTTGGTAAAAACTAATGTACCTTCCCTTTGGCAGTATCCATAATGACTTCAGATGAGAACATCACAACAGCACTTTGTATTCTTTTGAAAATGCATTGTCTTATGTTTTATTAAACAGTTAGTAAGAACAAGATCTGATTTGTTTTCCTGTATCTGAATTAAATACAAACAACCTTTATGCATTCTGAATAATTTGCAGTTACCCAGCAAGCACAGGTTGGCATGATGACATCATTGGAGCATGCAGAGAGTTCTGTAGAAACCTCTAATGAACAAGAGATGGACTCAACAGGACAACCAAAATCAGCTGAGAAAGAACTGAATGTAGTCGGAGATGAGCATGTAGCAGGGGAACAACCAGTGACCCTTGACCCTGGCAAGAGCAAAACAGAAGGGCTGGATGACGTAACCAGAATGCAATCACCAAAGATGGTAGATGAAGCTCCTGGAGTTGTCGGTAAAGAGGATGCAAAAATTATTGATGAAGGAGGCTCGTGTAATCAAGACATCGACGATGGTGACGGTAAAAGAACATCAAATGGCGATGATGAAATAGGTACACACCTTATGGAAGGTGAAGCACCAGGCATTACGGCAAAAAAAGTCAGCCCAGGAGACGGTGATGAACAGCAAGGAGATCAAGGTGAAGTACTCAATGAATTAGTACCGGAAAGGCCACCAGAAATGTCTTCAGCTGTGATTAAGGAAATTGAGAATGTAGGAGGCCCAAGTAATCAAGACATAAGTAGCGATAATGTTGGAAGGAACTTGAAAGAGACATGTATAAATGACGAGATTCGAGGAGAAGCTTTAGAAATGACAAAATCTCTCCAAGAAGATCAACCTGATGACGATGCTATGGTAAGGGATAAAATTCATGGAGACATGGAAATACCAAATTTTGTCACGGAGGATCGAGAAGTTAGTGATGTCTGTGACGATGATGTGGAAACACTCAGCGAGGTGGGAGAGAAAGGCACTACAGATGAAATTGATGGATACCTAAAAACACCAAAATCTCCCCAGCAGGATAAACCAGTTGATGAGGTCTGTGGTGATGATGATGTGGGAAGAGCCAAAGAGGCAGGAGAGATTAATTCAATGGAGATGGAGCAGATGAAACCAGATGAAAGCTCTAAATTGCTTGCTACTATCTCAAACAAAACAGAAGAGTGTGAACACATCCCAAGTGAGGAATACAAAACTGACGATAACAAATCCTCGGATGTAAATGAAATAATTGATAAAGGAAAAGTATTCACAGAGGAAGATAAAGAGGAACCAATGGAAATTGAGGAAACAACTAACTTGAGTGATGTTTTAGATGAACCTAAAGATGCTGTGGAAGAAATGGAGACATCTTCGGAGAATGTTTTGGCAAAAGTTGATAACAAGGAAGAGGTAAAGATGGATAATATGGAAGCAGAAGTAGACAAAGTAATGATAAGATCTCCTCTACATGTCAGTGAAGATAACAAAGTTCCTGACATAGATGTAGAAATGAGCAGAGACAGTAAGGAGATGGAGGTTGATGATGTGACGAGCCAACAAGATAACTTGTCCAAATCCCCTGTCCTATTGATCACAGAGGACATACTTCAGGATACCTCATCTAAGTCACCTGTCCCATCTACCACAGATGACGTGTTAAGTATCAATGACAATTCATCAAAGTCACCCTTTCCATTGGGCGGAGATGACTCGCCACAGGACACCTCATCTAAATCACCCATCTCATCAGATGCAGCTGGGGATGGCAAGACCAAGGCAGGTTCAGCGGAGAAGCGAGGCAAAGGCGCATCAAAAGGGTTCAGCTTGGTTAACATTGTTTCAAGGCTTAAGATTCAAGTGGAATCCAAACAAGAGGTATGCTAATCAACGGTTGCTTTACACAAGGCTGGTTTTGGAGCGATAACCTCATGGTCTTACTGTTCATAAATCTAACAAATTGTTCAACTGTAAGTTATTGCTCCCAAACCCAGAGGTTGGAATGTCAAGCCTCGCTCTCTCAAAATTCATGATTTGCTAATCATAATTCATGATTTGACAATCAAAATCATGATTAGATAATCAAAATCACGATTTGCTATTCAGCATTAGCATAACATACAAACTTAAGTAAGACTAATTGTGGTGACACCATGTGAAATTCTCTATTGAGTAGTAATTAGTTCTGAAAAGAACTGGAGGTTGTAATCTGGAGAGGTTGTAACCTCCAGTTCTTTTCAGAACTAATTACCACTCAATTGAGAATTTCACATGGTGTCAGCGCAATTAGTCTTACTTACACATATACAACTATATTTCTATCTGAAAATTTTTCCCAGATAATTCATCAGTTAGGCACAAGTGTGTGTGTATGAATTTCCTTGTAGATTCCTTGTATTTATTTTTAACCAGTTCGCGTCGGAGGCCGTGTATGCACGCAATTTTTTTTTGCACCATGGATCGGAGAGCGTCTAAACACGCCATAGGAAACTCCGGAATATTTGTATGCATGCTCGGTTGAGCCACGCGTGTACGGTGACATGCTCGGAAGTGCCGGCCACCCGCTGTGGAAGCTTCCATTAACGTGTGTGTGGGGAAAAGAAACCCGCCACAGGGGCCCAGAAAAACTTTTTTATTCCCGACGCGAACTGGTTAAACAAATTATTTTAATTTTTTTTTATTGTAATTGTGAGTAGTAGGGCGTGTATAATTTTGCATTGTTACTAATGTTATTAAACCTTTCACAGGAAACTGATACGACTGAACCTAAAAAGGATACCGGGGATGCAGTTGTTGAAAAGAAATCAAAACGCAGCGAGCAAAAAGAGCAAGGAAAACGGGTAAAAAAAAATCTCTGTTAACCCTAACCCCCCGATACCATTCAAACTCCAATAGCTGGGTTTGTTGTATTTTGATGGACTCGGTACTGTGTATCCCAGACAGGGATACTTTACATGGGGCTGGGTGTCCCAATTACAGCTACGTCCAACAGTTGGGTGGTAGTGTTACTACATGGTGTTGAATTTTGGCAGATTCAGGAAGGTTCTTAGCCAAAATAGCTTGGGTTAATGAAATTCATGTTCACATTGTCAGTACTAAATGGTCAAATTGTGCTACAACCTTTTAGTACTAAACTGACCAGGTCACACAAAGTACCTTATAATAATGGATTGACCAGGTCCCATTAACCCTCCTATGCCCAGGCTGAAATTTGGCCCAGTCAGCACGGCACTCACAGACAGTCACTTGAGTATTTTTGGGTGCATTGCCAATTGGTAGGTCAAACCACAGAGTCACACACAGCTGTGTATGAGTGCACTGCACAAAGTCAATGGGTTGGGAGTTACATACAAATTTTGAGTGTCTTTGGGTTTGACCTCCTATCACACAGCCACATGTGTTTGCATGTATTTGAGTGCACTGCACAAAGTCAATGGGTTAAGAGAGACATACAAATTTTGAGTGTCTTTGAGTGTTAAACCTATAGGAGGGTTAAGGACCTTATAATACCTGACTGACTAGGTCTCATTAAGGACCTTATATACTGGACTGACCAGGTCTCATTAAAGACCTTATATACTGAACTGACCAGGTCACACTAAGGACCTTATAATACTGGACTGACCAGGTCTCATTAGAACCCTCCTATTATCAGTGTTGTTCTTAACAAAGTCGACCCATACTTCAAAATGTCACAACCGTGACATTTTGAGGCACACACTTTCTTATCTGAAGATTAATGGCATTCCCCAAAGCACTTCAGAGAGATGAGGTAAACTGAAGCAGCCACCTGCTTTGTTTCATTGCAGGGTTAACTTGAAATAAACCAGTGCAGTAACTTGGGGTAAAACAAAATACACTGTACATATAGCAGGAGTTATCCACAAAATACCATGTGGCACACTGGGGCACACTTGGTTTGTGTGAAGGTCAGAACACTTTGTTTTTGTCCCAGGGGCATTTTGGGGTATCCATGTACCACTCTTGTGTACAGTATGCAATATTTTAAGGCATGCATAGAAAAAGCATTGTGTATTTAGCAGACACAAGTTTTTGTGGCATTTTGGAGACTGCATGTATACAAGGGTTAAGGACCTTATATACTGGACTGACCAGGTCACACTTAGGACCTTATAATACTGGACTGACCAGGTCTCATTAAGGACCTTATATACTGGACTGACCAGGTCACACTTAGGACCTTATAATACTGGACTGACCAGGTCTCATTAAGGACCTTATATACTGGACTGACCAGGTCACACTTAGGACCTTATAATACTGGACTGACCAGGTCACACTTAGGACCTTATAATACTGGACTGACCAGGTCACACTTAGGACCTTATAATACTGGACTGACCAGGTCACACTTAGGACCTTATAATACTGGACTGACCAGGTCACACTTAGGACCTTATAATACTGGACTGACCAGGTCTCATTAAGGACCTTATATACTGGACTGACCAGGTCACACTTAGGACCTTATAATACTGCTCCAGTAATATAACTGAAGATTATGACTTTCACATGTTGTCATCTCAACCTATAATATTAATTGTTATTTCTACCATGCAAAGTCTTTTCTTGAGTTGGATAAATTTTCATTATTGTGATCTTAGATGAGAGCAGCAGCCCATGCGGAATTGATGATGCTGAAAGATGGTGAATACGTTGACGTTGAGGATGAGGAAGATGACGAGGAGACGGATAATAAGAATGATAACAATGATGAGAAAACTGAAGGTGACGCCAAAGGAATGAAGGTATGAGGAACAAAAGTAACACGACTGAAAACCTTGTTTTGAAATTCAACATAATTCCTTTTTTCTCTAAGACGAAAGCGCTTCTTTTTAATTATAGATTTAAAAAGTGATTTTGAAGTTTACTTTCCTTTTTAGAATTACGCTATCAGTACCATGGATGAGCTACTGGGGTTATATGGATATGATAAAGTCGAGAATGATGAAGGAATTCAGCTTGGTTCCAGCCTCTCACAAAGCAAGATACCTATCACAGGCAACGTGGCCAGTCTAAAACAAAACCAGAAACAGAACCAAGTACATAAGGCACCGCTAGGTATGTACGCATTGGGGGCGGACCCTGGGGTGGCAGAAAAGGGGAGAGGATGGCAGGAAAAATTGGCAGGGGACACAAAAACTTATGGTCAATTATGGTCAACTTATGCGTAGATCCCTATAGACGATGTGACCGGTACGTAATGTTAGCCAACAATACGTTTGGGTGTCTTTTGGACGCCCTGTTTACTAAATGGACACCCTGTTTTATTTATAAAACACATGCAGAAAGTATTGTAAGTTGAACTTTTGAATACCCTGTTATTCAAAGAATAACAAATTTGGACGTACTATTTCTAAATGATGGCATAAACTTTGGACCCGTGACATCACGCCTTAACCAAAATGGCGCGTTTCTGCCCAGTGGTGTGCCGCGCATCCTGTTTTGGTTTAGGTGTTGCGTCTATAGACGATGCATTGATCTCTATTATCCTTAACCTTCCCAAATCCTCCAAAATCCTCTTTGCTAAAGTGAAAGATTTTAAAGGATTGAGGTTACGTGCTACATGCTCTTTGCTAAAGTGAAAGATTTTAAAGGATTGAGGTTACATGCTACATGCTCTTTGCTAAAGTAAAAGATTTTGAAGGATTGAGGTTACATGCTACATGCTCTTTGCTAAAGTGAAAGATTTTGGAGGATTGAGGTTATTAGGCATACTTGCCTTTCCATGGTACATGTACATCCATGTTTGTTGTAGTGATTGCAAGGTCAGTGCTTGGGTCAGTGGACACTGTTTAT
Source organism: Zoroaster sp. YZ-2022 (assembly GCA_029582265.1). Taxonomy (NCBI): domain Eukaryota; kingdom Metazoa; phylum Echinodermata; class Asteroidea; order Forcipulatida; family Zoroasteridae; genus Zoroaster; species Zoroaster sp. YZ-2022. The sequence continues at coordinate 21,115,097 of CM055837.1, forward strand.
TGCTCCATGCATGCATAGAGGGTCCCTGGCCATGTACATGTATCACAGATTAGAAACGCATGTGTGCATACATGTCATGTGCTTGCTTTACTACTGAAGGATTTTGGAGGATTCAGGTTATGTGTAAGCAAATGGGCCTAGGGAGTTAGGGTTATAGTGACCATGGAGATCAATGTGACCTGTGATGCCACATTCAAAACCAGAACGAGATGAGCACACATACCTGCCGGGCAGAAACGTGACCATGGAGAAAATATTACAATATTACATGGCAGTTGATGAATTCAACATCAGTAATTCACCTACAGTAACACATTACATCATACAATCAGTGCAATTTTTGAAACGACCCATTCAGGCCACTCCAATCCATTAGCTCTTGCCAGTGGCTTCCTATGGTTACCCTTCTGTGCACTGTCACACCACTGAGATTACAGGGTAATCAGTGGTTATTGATACATTGCAGGCCTCATACTTAATATGCTCAAACATTTACAGTGGCCCTGTATAAAAAGAGTTAACACAGTTGATTTTGTAAAACCATTAATTAAAGGAAATTAAGATTAAGATAAATGTATGTACTGAAAGTAAAGAACTATATTATATGGATACATGATAAACAACAAGATAACTTGCAAACATTCAACGGAAAATAAAGATTAAATAAAACCACCAATTTACTGTAAAATTATTACAAAACATTCAGACCAGATAAAATATAGGAGTCTTAACCAGAAGAACACAAAACTGGATACATAAAACCAAATTCAAATTCAATAAACGAAATTAATCAAATGTAAAATACAGTGGATCTGCATGAAACCTATGTAAAAACAATAAGATAAAAGATAAAATTACAAGAAAATAAAAGACAGCAGTGGTAAAGTGGCCTCCATGTGATACATTGCAGGCCATACTAATATGTCAAACATTTACAGTGGCCTTGGGTGGAACATTCAGTTGATCGGAGTGGCCTCCATGTGTGGGAGGGTTAGGGGAACATTCAGTGGATCAGTGGCCTCCATGTATGTACTGAAGGTTGCTAAAGAACAGAATTTTGTGGATCGGAGTGGCCTCCATGTGTAGGAGGGTTAGGGGAACATTCAGTGGATCGGAGTGGCCTCCATGTGTAGGAGGGTTAGGGGAACATTCAGTGGATCGGAGTGGCCTCCATGTGTAGGAGGGTTAGGGGAACATTCAGTGGATCGGAGTGGCCTCCATGTGTAGGAGGGTTAGGGGAACATTCAGTGGATCGGAGTGGCTTCCATGTGTAGGAGGGTTAGGGGAACATTCAGGGTAGCTGAAAGGGGGGACGGGGTGCTGTTATTTTATATGAAATCCAATTTTGGATCAAAATTATGACTGAATTTTGACTATTTTTCTGTACCTAGGTGAAACAGGTTTGGTCATAACTAATGTCACTTCAATGGCTCCGGCTCAGAATGTTGCAGACGAGGTGTTACAGGTAAGATAATAGTTTCATATTTTAAAATTATCAAATGGATCCAAGGTATGTCCATATTCATATCTCGGGCTCCTGCTTATCTGTCTGTGTTTAAAGGGGCAATATTGTCATGATCAACAGGACATGGAATCGGAGTGCTTGTTTTTGATTAACTCAATGACTGAAAATAATTCCCCATATGATAAGGTCATATTAACGTTGCTGCTGCATACATGAGCCAGTAATTTTCAGTAACTGTGCTCATCATATGCTAGGACATCGATTCCATGCCCTGTTGAAAGTCTACTCTGATTGTGACAATACTGCCCCTTTAAGTCTTTTGAATAGACTACTTATGTTCTAATCAAAAGGCTGCCTGAATCATGCAAGAAGTTCAATGACCTGTCTAACCATGTCTTACATAGACTGCAGTTAACCCTTGACCTGTGCCGATTTTTATTTGATAAGATCCTATGAATGTAACAATAACTTGAATTTCTACAGGAGGCCACAGTGAAAAAGAACAACTATTGCGCTGAGTGTAGTCTTCCTGTAGATAACTCCGCCATGTTGGTTATCGGTGATCATAACTTCTGCTCTCAGCCTTGTCTTGATAATTACCAGAGTCGTCAGACAAAGGTCTGTGATTACTGCTCTGGTATGATCACTCAAGCAGCAATCAATAAGTTTGTCAGGGACACGCAGGAAGGACGTAAGAAATTCTGTTCTCAAGCCTGCACGGAAGAGTTCACTAAGAGAGTCAGGGTAAGATTGTAATCTGTTGACCGATTTTCTTTGTTTGCAAAACTGTTACTATGGTAACACTTTATTTTGAATCAAGATATACAAACAAAACCTAGCCTGTGAACATTTCATCTAAGACATGAATTCATTGTGAATTTTGTTTTATTATACTTATATTTGAGAAGATTATGACTTTGTTGATATTTTCAATTATTCTAGTACCTTACAACTCCTTGTGATTAGTTATAATTGTGTTCAATGTTATAATATGTTTACGTGGTTCTTTGCTGTTTTCCAGCACTGCAACACATGTGGTAAAGAGATTACTAAGGCTTCGGAGGGAATACTCGCTCCCGCTGGCTCAGATGGAAAGTTTGTGGACTTCTGTAAGCAAGAATGTGTCGATAACTACGGCAAAAAGACAGTGGTCTCTAACCTCGGAACAACCAAGCTTGAAGGAGGACAGCCAAGATATTGGGCTCAAGACACGTTCTTTGTTTGCTCTGTTTGCAATAACTACGCAAAGGTACATTCATTCATTTATCTCTTTCTTATTTTCTTATTTATATCCCAGTAACCTAATCAATATTGGTAATTACCCGATTACAAAAGTACCAAATTATCCAAAAACTTGATTTAAAGTTGGTACATGTATCAATGTTTGAACTACACTCATTTAAAAGAAAACTAAAAAATTGCACATTTTCAAATGTTATTTTCTGTAAAAAAAAATATCAGTGCTTTTTCACTCTCATTACTTAAAATTTGCATTGAGCTGAAATTGTAACACATTTGTTGTTTAACCCTTGTAACCCTTCTATGACTGCAAGGGTCAAAATCAGTCAAAATGTTGATATACTTGCCAAGGTATATCTAGTGCACTTTAAAGTCAAACACTGTTAAAACCTTACGTGTAGTAAGTACATTTACAGGTTTTTGACTGGTAAAAACATTGGCCCGTATTCTAAAACTCTCCTTTAAATAGGCATAAAGTAGACCTTTATAGAGGCTTCCTTTACTGAGGAGTTCCTTTGCTAAAGGCTCCTTTAACAAATGGTATTCAAGAACCACACTTTAACTTCCCTCATGTTAAGGTCGTCCTTTACCACAAATTTTTTAAAGGCTCCCTTTAAAGAAGGGACACTTTCTCTAAGGCTCCCTTTATGCTCCTAAATGATCTGTTGTAACAGGACGACGTCAGTTTTCTAGTCCCATGTAATACCTCTGGTGATTACGCTGCCATTGTTATTGTATGCAGTAGAATTTCCTTTTGTTTGCAACAGCGTCCTGTCCAATTGGAAAACTAATTACTTCGGCCCGTTTTCTTGCTATCACTGCTGAAACACTTCTGACGATTCTTGAAGCCGATGGCTGGGACACTCCTTGCAAATCTCCGTGAACAATCTGAAACGAACCCGTCGCATAGTAACGGAGTGCAACCAGCAGTTGGGTTCTTGGTGACAGGGGGCGTCCACGATTGTTCTCAGGTTCTGGTATGTCGTCGCCGATGAAGTTCATCAGGTGGTTAAATCCATCCTTGGTGAACCGAAAGCGTTTAAAAAAGGCGTCATCACTGAAATCATCCTCTTGAAACTGAGGAAGACTTGTCCTGATACGTGGCATACCCCTAATGACGTCATAGAAACGCGCTAGTCGGTTGACGTAATCACCCATCGCTGAGGTATCAGAAGAGATCCTTGCACGTTGGCTGCTAAAGGAAGACTAAAAGATACTCCAGACCAACCTTACGTTTAAAGGCCTCCTTAATGCAAAATAAAGCATTTCCTGTAATAAAGGAAGGTTCTTGAAACGACCCAACCTTTCCTAAAGGAAGGTACCTAAAGGCGTCCTTTGACCCGAGATAAAGGTTGGTTCTTGAAATAAAATTTAGCTAAAGGTTGACTTAAAGTCTCCCTTAACGCTAAAGGAACGTTCTAGAATACGGGCCATTGTCTTGTATTGTTGAGGAAGGTCAACATGACAGTAAAAACCAGTCAGAAAATGCCCCTGTGTGCACATTTGGGTCAACAGTAAAAAAAATAAGTTGACTGATTTTAACCTCTATAGCTATTTGCCACAAAAGTTCAGCTATAGTAGGAGGGTTAATGTATAATTAGATTACAAGAAAGTAGGAATGTAAAACAAAAAAATTAATTAAAAAAAATTAACTTCTTCTCTTACAGTATGTTTATGTATGTACCTTGTTTTCTCCTGTCTCATTTTGCCTTTGAGAAAGAACCTGCTAGGTTCCAAACGTAAGGCCAATAACCATTGTTTTGCATTTATACTACATGTCCTTTAGGTTGGTAAGCAGTTTGCAACAGCTAATTCTCTATTTAAAAAATTTAATAAGTTTAAAAAAATTAAAAAATTTAATAAGTAAACAAATCCAACAAATCCAAAAGAATGTGTACAATTAATCAAAGTTTTTTGTTTTCACATCAAGGCTAAGCATGTGATCAGCATACAAGGCAAGCTGAATGGTCTGTGTTCCTCGGACTGTTTCACCATCTTCAAGGAGAAGAACAAGTTACAGTTCTCATTATGCGCTCAGTGTAGTGCCCTCTGCTCTAACCAGAAGATGATGAGAAGTGTTGAGATAGAGGGAAAGCTTCATCGATTCTGTAGTATGAGATGCTTCAAGATGAAACTAAAGAGGTCAATGAGCACCATAGCATGTGCTGCATGTAAGGTAAGAATGGTTTGTATTGGGGTGGGGTTTGAGAGGTTGTTAGAAGGTGTTTAGCTGCATGTAAGGTAAGAATGGTTTATATTGGGGTGGGGTTTGAGAGGTTGTTAGAAGGTGTTTAGCTGCATGTAAGGTAAGAATGGTTTGTATTGGGGTGGGGTTTGAGAGGTTGTTAGGTGTTTAGCTGCATGTAAGGTAAGAATGGTTTGTATTGGGGTGGGGTTTGAGAGGTTGTTAGAAGGTGTTTAGCTGCATGTAAGGTAAGAATGGTTTGTATTGGGGTGGGGTTTGAGAGGTTGTTAGAAGGTGTTTAGCTGCATGTAAGGTAAGAATGGTTTGTATTGGGGTGGGGTTTGAGAGGTTGTTAGGTGTTTAGCTGCATGTAAGGTAAGAATGGTTTGTGTAGCACTGTTCTTATTTATTATGGGAAGTCCAGCTTTAAGCAGCTAAGCAGAGAAATTACTTAGCAACATCTTTTGATGGTTTTGAACTGTCCTACAGTGTTTGATTGAGCTGGTTTTCTGTTTAACATTGTTAGAAAATATTGGCTGGTTAAGAGAAAGACAGATTATTATGATATATTTATCCTTAGAAAGGTCACACAAATCATTTTAACATAAAACGTGATTTTGTTTTACAGACAGCATGTTCAGCACAAAGTATGATTGAGGAATGGAATGGTACAGAGCTGGTTAGATTCTTCTGTTCCACAGCTTGCCTCGGTAAGAGGGAATCCATACCATTCTCAGCTCCTGCTCAGAAGATTGCTACATCCATGTCATTGGTCCAGAAGCCCCAGCAGCAACAGAAACCTATGCCGACACTGAAGGTAACAACAAATGATGAAAATCAGAGCATTCAAAAACACCCAAATTTGATTCTAAAGAGTAGGCCAAATCTGATAAAGTAGGTAAACACTGGGATCACAATGAATTCTGGTTTTCATTAGCATATGGAAATCTATCTAGCCAATGGACATCAAGCAATTTACCCAGGGGAGGTCAAAGGTCAAGCAATTTACCCAGGGGAGGTCAAAGGTCAAGCAATGAACCATGTGGAGGTCAAAGGTTACCTTCGTGTACAAAAACATACATTCTCCCAATATTGGTCTGTTTCCTTCTTTTTAGCCATGCTAAAATAAAAAAATAAAACTTTTACTGTCTCTCTCCCTCACCAGACCATACAAAGTAGTAGTACCACACGTACACCGTCCACCGGTAACAAGTGTGACCATTGCTCTAAACAACAGCGTCCTCAATATCATTTGACCATGTCGGACAACAGCATCCGTAACTTTTGCTCCTACGGGTGCGTGATTGCGTTTCAAGCACAGTTCAATGTGCCGCCAGTCACCTTGCCCCAGGAGACTCTTCAGCTGACCTGTAGTCAGTGCCATCGTGGATTCACCAACAAGCCCCTACCACTGGACTTCAAAAGCGTTGTTAATGTTTTCTGCACGCAGAACTGCTTGGATGAGTTCAAGAGGGTATGTGTACTTCACAGAATTTCATTTGACTTAAAGAAGTATACAATTTGGACCTAAGAAATTATCAGCTGGAATCAAAATTTGAAACCCGATTTTTTAATTGATATGAAGGTTTATAAATAAAGCTTGTTATGGTGAATCTATTTGTAGGTAATAAAAAATTCAAACGTGGTGTGAAATTCCTCTTTTGTCTCTATATTGCATTAACTTCCCGTCTGAAGTAATGCCACATACTTATTTGACTGGTTTAGTTTTACATTATCTCTGTTGTAACAAGTGTCATTGAACAGACTCTTTGCACACTATGTTCATACTTGTCTGGTATCCAGATTGCCAATTATTAATCAACTTGAAAAATCCAACTTTCAAAGGCACCATTCTATTTTCAGACATTAGCCTCATTTTAATTCCCATATACTTGTTGTATTAGGAAACCAAGATGGCAGTTATATATTGATGTCTTATTTATCACCAGGTGAACTCAGTAGTGACGGAGTGTGATTATTGTCATCTAGAGAAGATTCTTCATGAGCGGATTTATTTCTCTGGTCAGGCACGCAGCTTCTGTAGTGAAGGTCGGTTACAACTTCATCTTGAATGCAAAATAGTAAACGGAAAAAAGACAGAATAAACATAACATATACGCATGAATACATGTAAATAAACACTTGATAATAAACATTACATTTATACATAGACATGTAAATAAACACTTGATAATAAACATTACATTTATACATAGACCTGTCAATAAACACTTGATACAATGCAACATTACACAGTACATGAACAAGTGAACAATTTCAGCTGTAAGAACAGAATAAACATTACATATACACATAAACATAGTCAGCATTAAACACATGTCAGCATTACACATAACATGTAAGCAATTTTAACTGTATTAACCCTCCTACTGATAGACCATTTGAAACCATTCAAAATTTCCACTTACCAAAATGGCCATTGGTTTTGCACACACATGGTGATACCATTTGAAAAGTGTTGGTAGCAAGCTTTACTACCATTCAAATGGTTTTTGAATGGTGGATACACTACACCTTGGTGTGTTTCACAAAACGAATGGTTTCAAATGGTGCATCAACTTGTCTGAAAAAGGCACCAGAAGTAGGAGGGTTAATAACAGAAAGTTTGCAGTAGAACGTAATATCTGTAATAAGTTGTTATAGTGTGTTGGTTCTGAGAAGAACCAGTGGTTTTACCCGTATTGATTAGCAAAATTCTACCAATTTTTTCGCTGTTCTTATTTGTATGGTACCTTTACTTTCCCTTTTTATTCATCTTTAAGAAATGTAAATTTGAAAGGCACCAGTCTATTTTAGACACAAGCCTCATTTTGATTCCTATAGACTTGTGTATCCAAAAATCAAGATGGTCGGTCTGAAATAATAGTTTATAATGGGATTAATTGGGCAGGAAAAAATCACTCCTAACCCTGGCACACAATCTTCAGTTTTCCCAATACCCCCAAGTCCTTAAACTAAGGCCCCCCCAAAAAAAACGTCTCTGATTTCTGGTCTCCGCAGCATCGCCGCAGACCTGCGCATCAGCATTTTTAATTTACTTTTTTTTGTGCTATGAAACGATGTCCAATTGCAGCCAAAATTGCTGGATCGATTGGAATTCTGCCGTGCTATGCTTTAAACGACTTTGTCACTCTCTTAGCCACTCTTTTAGCCACTCTCTTAGCCACTCTCTTAGCCACTCTCTTAGCCACTCTCTTAGCCACTCTCTTAGCCACTCTCTTAGCCACTCTCTTAGCCACTCTCTTAGCCACCATACTTTGTATATGGGAAATTTGGTCCCCTTGTATACAATATATCACGTATTTCCCTGTTGGCAAAAAAATAAGATTGGACGAAAAAAAGTATGTCACCACACCGATTTTGAAGCCAACCGATGACCCAAAACTGGAGACTTTTTTTTGTGGGCCTAATGATGTCTTTGACAATCAAAATTATCAACCCATACGTACAAGTATTATGAATTGTTTCTGTTTTGAACACAGGTTGTAAGTTACTCTTCAAGCAACAGTTTGCCCAGCGCTTGGGTCTCCGATGTACCGTATGTGACTATTGTGCTCAGACATGTCGTAGTAGGGTTGAACGCATGTATGGAAACCACAAGAAGAAATTCTGTAGTATGGCCTGCAAGACTCAATATGATAAATGGCTCAGCAAAGGAGCAAAGTAAGTTATTTTGATATTGTTTCAGTGAGGTACACATTCTGAAAAGAACCTTATCGCACAACTCATATCTCGACTGTTGCTAAGTGAAATTATGGTTCAGGGGGGAACTAATATCTCGTTTCTCAACTATCGCAAAGTGAGAATTTGGTTCAGGGAGAACCATGGGGTCTTCTCTACGTTTCGAAGAGTGTGCTCTAATCATCGTCAGGAGAATGACAATTAATTATTTATTAATTTGATTACTTTGTTACTTGTTTATTTGTAAAAAGTTGTCCCAGTTTTTCGTTATTTTTGTTTTGGTACTTGTAAAATGTCAGTTGCAAGTATTCAAATTTCAAAATGGGGTTGGGTAAATCCAGGAAAATTGTTTCCATCAGTACAATAATGATAACACATACAAATGTTAACGACAGTTGGGAATCAATTCCTTGTTCTTGTCAACAGAGGGCAGTATATTTTACAGTATTGTTAGATTCTCCGATCTGCTGTTAGCATACGTACATGTTTTTGTTTATTTTATGTTTTATTATTTTAATGAGCCACTCCTGACATAAATATTTGTTCAAGATTCAAGCTCAAGGTCATTGTTGGATTAATTAATAATCTGTAACAATGTGTAATTTGCTGTTGTGTTGTAGATGTGACGGCTGTAGGTGTACAGGGCGTAAGCTTGCTGAGAGTTTTATCTGGCGTGGGGAAATGAAGAGAGTCTGCAACCAGCATTGTTTGCTGTTATTCTATACTCAGCAGAATATTCCTAATATGAAAACACAAACTCAGTCCACAATACCAGCCATTCAGTTCGCTCAGATTGCTCCCAGTAAGTATACTTTTAGTTCGGTTTTCCAGGACCAGATCGGAAATTCCATGAATGCAAAGTGCATTTTGAAGATGAGGGCATGTTTCCAAAAGTGCACTGGAGGATTTTGGAGGATTTAGGAAGGTTCCTAGCCAGAATACCTAGGGGGTTAGGGTTAACATATAAATCAGTTGAGCAGTGAGGTTTTAAATCTCTTTTACTAAACATATAAATGTATTATATTTTGACAGAAACAACCACACCTGTGATTACTAATGTAGTGTCCTTGGCTACTAGCCAACAAAAGCAGCAACCATCAGGTAAGTTTGGCTTATAGATTCCATAGATTTCGTTCTCAATGTATACAAATTGAAGCTATTTCTACAATACAGAACAATGAACATCAACAATTTCTCATCTGAATTTTCCGCTTCAGTACAAATCTGGATATATTTTCACTATTTTCTCATTAATAATATTGATTCTTAAAATTATGGATGTAATTTACAGACATTTTACCAAAAGTATAATGTGGTTATTAGTCATCAAAATGTTGTTTTTTGGTTGTAAACCCGACCACTCTCATGATGGTAGATTATAAACAACTGACCTTGACCTCTATTATTCTTGTGTTTACAGTCCTTCCTCAGAATAGTGTTCAGCAAAAAGTGGCCATCCAAACTGTTCCAAACATCAAGAAATGCCACAAACAAACCCAGATCACCACCGCACCCCCAAAAGTACTTCCTCCACCACCTCCTCCGACACCGTTACGTCCCGCTCCCAAGGTGATGAAGAATAAAGTGACTCTAGTCAAACCGTACACCCAGACCAAATCCATCTCTTGCAGACCTCACACATCAACCAAGGAGACCATGACTGGTAAGACATCCCTCATATCCTTAATTACTACAGGAACCAGTTTCAACATTGCCTGCAAGAAATTTCCAGTTTATATTGAAAACTCCAGGTATCTTAACTTTCACCGTAACTATCCCAAAGTTGTTAAACTCTAGCGGCTAGTTTGGTTGGATTCTGTACTTGATAGCTATCCAGTTATCAAGATACTGCACTCCTATACTGCACTCCTGTATAATGATGTTTTCAAAAATGTTTTTAATTTTCAGTGGAATATCTTTTGTAAGAAAATGAAACATTTTTGTATGTGTCTCTCAACAGATGAAACTCATCCAATCATTATTCCTGTACCCGTTCCCATCTATATACCTGTCCCAATGCACATGTACTCCATGCCTGTGCCCCATATTTTATCTCTCCCCGTACCCATTCCCGTACCCATCTTTGTTCCTGTTGCCTACAACAATGCCGATCATCTCTTACAATCCATCAAAGAGATCCGGGAGAAGATGCCATCAGATCCTCTAGAGGCGGAGTTGCTCATGTTGGCAGATGCCATCGCTGAAGATAATGCCGGCTCTAAAAGTGGGCAGGTTTCTGAGCAAGGAGACATTGCAACTCCAGAGATTAGCTCCTTGCAAGCACTGGGTATGTATGATTCTTAACATCTATACAGGTCTTTAGAGCAGCCATCTTGGTTTTCTAATGCACAAGTCTGAGAATCAAAATGAGGCTAATGTCCAAAACAGACTGGAGCCATTCAAACTAATTTTTTATCATGGTGATTATTGATAGGTACTCGGGGAACTATACAAATATTAAATGGTCAAATTTTAAGCGATAGAAATTTGTATTTAGACAGAGGGTGCCAGGGAAGGTAGCAAAACTGCTTCTATGAGTATGCTTACTCTCTTTGAATCAAGATATACATTGAAGTGAAGGTACAACATTGGTAATGTTGGCAAAGCTATTTCTACGAGTATGCTTACTCACTTTGAACCAAGATATTTATTAAACAACCAACCTTAGCATGTTTCAGCTTAAATTTAAGTAATTAAATGAGAAAATAGTGAAAGTGCATTCTACCGTGGAATTTAGAAAGGAATACTCTTTTGAAAACAAAATTCAAAAACCCAAATTATTCACTTTTTTCTAGGGAAGATTGCTACCATCATCAGCTTTACAACCAAGTTAGTTTCACTTTACAATTTGAATTATTAATTTTGTTTGTTTTAATTATCAATTGTATAACGTATATTTAAATTTGATGTATATCAGATGCTTAATAAAGAAAGTGTAATCTATTTGATTTAGATGAAGGAGATGATTTAAGTAGCATCACATTGGAAGATGCACAGGAGGTGATGTCCTCTCAGTTCTTGCCTGAAAACATTCTCAAGATGGCAGCTGATATGGCTCATGTGTTAGATGAGGAATCCAATAATGATCTACAGGGTAAGAACCACAAATTTACTGAATGTATTATATCCACTAATCAGTTATAATTTCACATGGTATCATCCATCTATTGACAAATTTCAGAACAACCAATACAATTTTTTTCAGTGAAAGTTTTCAAATTTTGACCGGTACCGGTCAGCCACACAAGTTTGATGTTGCCACTTGCGGCTGAACTATTAGGGATTAATTTGCTGGACAGCCAGTTTAATGGCAGGTCCACTCTTGTCAACAGATCAGGGAGCTACAAATTGATGTAAATGTACACTTACGTAATATTGTTGTGTGTCGTTTGTGTATTTTGTGTCTGCAGAGGATCTGAACAGCCTTCTAACTATAGAGGAGCCGAAAGTTGATTTGCCGCCACGAACTACACGGTCCAAATCAAAAACACCTAGCCGCCGCGGGCGTAGCCGTGGAAACAAGCGTGCATGTGTTGAGGAATCCGCCACTTTAGAACCGGAAGAGCCTACCTTGGAAGTGAGGCGAAGCAAAGAAGAATCACGTAGTACCATCGGGGTGAACGCCTATTGCCACTTCATCACTCGTAAGAAAGCGAACATGGCGGGGAAAGAGGTGAAGGGATTAACATGGAATCAAGACATACTGGGTATCAGTATGGATGAGCTAGCATACGTCCTCTGTCTAATGTGTAAGGAAGCAGTGCAGCCTGATGGAACTAAATATCCACCAGATATCCTACATCTCATCTTCCTATCTATTCAGCATCATCTCTCCAACAGTGGCCGCCCTGACAACATCTTCACCGACCAGATCTACCGCCGCTTCACCGATCTCCTTCATGAGGAGATAAAAGAATGGGAAATAGAGAGGCATCCTGTATCCGATGTGATCTTGAACACACGTATTAATGAGGAGACGCTTTGGAATGCTAAACAGTTGGGGGCGCACTCTCCGTACATCCTTCTTAGTACCTTGATCTACTTCAATGCTAAGCATTTCCAGCTGAAGACGATTGAGAATCACAAGGCCTTGGCGTTCTGTCGTATTCAGAAGCATATTCGTAAGATGGGACCAGCTCGATCAATGTTCCTGAAATATTACCCTGGAGCCGGCAAAAAAGGTACATTGCTTCTTTATTTCGTACCAGAAATTTAATTTAATTTTGGTACTCGGTAATTTCTGGTTTGAGCTAATTTTGGACCATTTAACCCTCCTACTCTCGCTGCACTTTAGTGGGAAGTTGCTATAGTGATCAAAACTAGTTAACTGCCTGTTTTGACTGTTGACCCAAATGCGCACACAGGGGCATTTGTGACTGGTTTTTACTGTCATTATGACCACCCTCAACAATACCAGACAATGCTTTTATCAGTCAAAAATGGTTGACTCATTTTGTTCTGTAAATGTTAATTACTAAACGCAAGGTTTGACTTGTAAGTCCATGAGATATATACCTTGGCAAGTATCAACATTTTGACTGCTTTTGACCCTTGCAGTAGTAGGAAGGTTAATGAAATGAACTTTGAAGCACTCAGTATTTGTTAACTATTGCTTAAGGTCCTTACAGAAAGTAACACACTTTTAGTAAAATCTCTGTAAATATACCCATGCTACATCAGAATCAAGATACATCTATAAAAGCCAACCTGTGAATGTTGCAGCTTATTTCATTGAGAAAATATTGAATTCCTAATTGTTCTGATTATTCCAACATGAAATTAAATCTTTAGAGAGAACAATTTATTTGCTAAATAACTTGATTAATTGTAAACAAATGATAGCAACTCGGACAGAAATATTTGAAGGGAAGTTTGATACCATCATCAACAAGACAAAAAGTGAGTTTTATATAAATCTATGATAAGTTGAAACATTCACAAGTTTGTTTTCTAATGTATATCTTGATTCATACAGTAAGAATACTTGTCGAGACAGTTTTACCAATGTTGTACCTTCATATTTAAATGAGTTGTAATATTACAAATGTTATAGGAGTGACTGAGTCTGGAGGCAAGAGAAAGAGAGATAAAGATTCAGATGTAGAATCAGTACGTCTGGAACAGTCGGAGAACACGGATAACCCACTCAGATGTCCTGTCAGATTGTATGAATTCTACCTCTCAAAATGGTAAGGCTATACAATGTTCTTACGTTGTTTCTTGTTGAAGGGGAGACTGCAGACTTTTAATAGGGCATGGAATCTGTGTCCTAGTTTAAGATGAACGCAGTGACTGAAAATTACTGTCACATTTATGCAGCAGCAACGGTAATATGACCGTATCATGTGGGTATTATTTTCAGCCACTGAGTTAATCTAAACTAGCACTCTGATTCCATGCCCTGTTGATTGTGATGATATGGTCCCTTTAAGTTAAAACACAGTGGGGTTTCTGTGCATTGTGTGTTGTCTTATTTTGAATAACAAATTGAATTTTGATTAGCAGTTTGCAATATAAGCATAATCATTCACTCACTCAGTCAATCAATCAACCTGGATTATTGCATCAGCATTTCCATCTGATATTGCGAGACTAACATTACTCTTGCTCCTTGCCTTTCTACAGTACTGGTCAACATTTGTTTGGACTTGTTCGGTCATCCTATTGACTGATGCAATAATTCCATTCTAATACTAATTTTTATTTTGTTTTGCAGTCCAGACTCTGTGCGGAGTAACAGTGATCTGTTTTACCTTGTACCAGAGCGTTCTTGTGTTCCTGACAGTCCTGTCTGGTACTCTAGCGCACCCTTAGGAGAACATGATATGAATAAGATCTTGACTCGTATCTTGATGGTAACAGACATACATGATACATGGGTAGAGATGGCTGAAGATGTTGACGATTGATGAGCTTCATTATGAAGACTAATGCTGGTATGCTGAACATTTGGTTTGTTTTCAGGGGGAAGCTAAAATGGGGAACAGTGCCAAAAAGGGAGACCGTATGTTCAAAGGGGTGGGGCATACCCCCACCCCTTATATATATAATTATCATGTCATTATATCTGACAAGCTCGCTAACCACTTGTAATGTTAGTGTTAGTTGTTTTACTTTCAAGGAATTTAAAAGGAGGTTTACAGTCTGCATTGAGGAGGTAGATTTTGTTGATTGGCCAACTGAAAAGGAATAGATTTCATAGTTGTGTATCTGTGAAGATTATTGTAAAATAATTCTTCAAAATTAGAGAAGTACTCTGTAAGGTACTTATTTTCTTAAACTACAACTTGCTTATTTAAGTTATCAACCGTCATGATAGTGATATTTGCATTGGGCTAATATACAGTTAACTGTTCAGAATTTATCATGTATATGCCACAAATCTCGTTAGGTAATGTTAGTATTACGTACAGACTGTTGCCATTTTTTCCCTAAAATATGTTCACCTTAAAAAGAATTTAAAAAATGTGTTGGTTTTTCCAAATGTACTTCATTGATGGCATCCCAAGCAAGCAACACACTACATAGATTTTAGGGTTTAATGATGTATATGACATAAAACACAATAAAGGGGGCCACTTTGCATCCGTCAGGTTAGCAGTTTTTCCAATGGTTGTTATTTATTTTTAAGTACCTGAAACCGACCAAAAAGTGTTTCAACATGTGAATGGACATGCAGGCTTATACTAGAACTAATTTGAGTTGATTTATTTTATTTTTTTATGTATTTTTTTACCCTCAAATTTCCATAAAAATTGGACGGAAAAAGTTACCTCACTTTTCCGTCCATTTGTTGATGGAAATTTTAGGGTAATTAAAAAAATAATAGTAATAATCAACTCAAATTATCTTTAGGATAAGCATGCATGTCTATTCAAATGTTGAAATTCTTTTTGGGTGGTTTCAGATATTTAAAAAAAAAATTACAACCATTAGAAAAACTGCTAACGTGACGGTAGGAAAGTGGCCCCCTTTATTGTGTTTTATGTCATATATCAAATGGAATTATTTCAGACACTTGGTGGCAACAGATATAATGGTCCTCTCCACGTTATTCTCAGCATATGCATGATAAAAAGGACTGATAAATCTGCTGCCCTCTAGAGTCTCTAGTCTGCCATTGATAGCAAGTGTTCATCTTGTTTCATAGTAATGTAAAGGTGTGCGCATTAAAAATGTAGTTAGTGCTGATACATAGAATTACATATAAAGTTTTTCTTCATATTTTCCAATCAATTTTGCTAAATAAAAAGTAATTTCACCAGAGGTGTGATCATTGTAGAAAGTTTCAGTACTCAAGAATAACAGGCATAAATTTCTAATTTTACAGTCAAATTGTTGGCAGTATATGTAGATCGGTTTTTAATCAAATTTAAATTACTGATAAGGTTGTTTTAAACGAGGGTTTGTGCTCCGTTTTTTGTTCATGTCTTACATTAGTTAAAACGAAAGGGACACATTAAGTTGTTTCCTTGTATTATTTTTATTTCATTTACTCAAAACTTGTTTCTTGTAAAAGTTGCTTCATGCTTTAGATCGATTAGAGATTATTAAAATTTTGCATGTGACTAATTCTTTTTTTCAAACAGTTCTTATTTGTTACAAGTATTTTAAGGTGAAATGTTGCGTTTTAATTACGTCATGTTTTCCATGAACATGATACCCAATACATGTACATTGTATGCTTGCATATGTGACCTTGAGGTCAAACAATGACCTTTAACATGCTGCAGCCATCATTGTATTGATTCTCACTACAGTTTATAACAGGTACCAGTCTATTTTCCTACAAGCCTCGGTTTGGTTACATATGCCACACCAGATCATCAGAAACTGGATTCCTCTTTGTGGTAAAAGATTTGGGAGATTATTTGCAATAGTCTTCAGTGGATAATTGTTTATAAGCAATCTGCAGGAGATCGTCTCTTTCCCGTCTCAATCCTTGTATAAGAGAGAAATGTTCAGTCTCTGTGACATCCTGCGCCATCTTGTCTTCTATGTTCTGAAATGATAAAAAACATAATCTTGTGTCAATTGGAGACTTTTGACACATTAGTTTGCTGCAGACTAAGCAATCTTTGTCAAATTACCTCGATATCATTCTCAGAAATACAGATGTCTGTTGAATCTATTGAAACCTAGCACCTGATTACAAAGTAACCACTAAAAATGTATTTACCTGTAAGACCAATTGATTGTCATGTAATTCTCTTGTTAGTAGTCTGGTTGCAAGCTGCTTTACTTGATTATCACAATGTGTTGAGATAGAGTCCGATGTATAGACCCTTTTCCAGCTTTTTCTGTTTGACACATGGAATAAGAACATGATCTAGTTAAATTGGATTATTCTTGGAAAAATGTAAAGCAATATGGAGGCATACTTAACCTCATCATAATTTCCTCCAGAGACGAGGTTGTCGGAATGTAAGTTTGAAACCCACTTACAATACACTAGTTGTTTTATCTGTTAAATCTTTTTAGGAGAGAATTATACTGAAGCATCACTGTACAATCCTATCATTGGAGGTCTCCCAAATCGTCAATATCATTGTACAGTGTCACTACTCAGGAGACATGTACCCCATACATGGTATGTAGCCAAGGATCACGAGTCCAAATTATGATGCTTAGCCTAGGAAGAAGAGTCTTGAGATCACTCGGAAAGAATGTGACTATTTACATCAAACAATACCCACCTCTCTTAGGGCACATTAGGGGTGTGTATTTTCAAATAATTTGGTAATCGAATATTCTATATTCGAAGCCCACCGATTGTAAATTGTGCCACGTGATAAAACGAGCACGCACGATATGGTTGGGGGGGGGGGGGGTGTAATGGAAGCACCAATACAAATTCAACAAAAACTTAATTTTTTTTCTTCAGATATTCGAACGGTTATTCGGTACATAAATCAATTTTTACATAAATATTTTTATTTTTTCTTTGAGGAGTGTACAAAGAACTAATGACAGAAGAGAGATTTGCACCTGTGATATTACAGTACATGTACTCACATTTCCAATGTGTCCATACACAATATTTTAAGTGCTGTGACTAGTCGCCATGACAGTCCATCCCTTCCACACCACAGGTTATCTTGAAGGTTATTTTCTCTTAAGATTTGAAGTTTTTTTGATTGAAGACCATTGTTTTGCGGGGTCGTTAAGCTGCAGTCAACACAACTTGTAATATCATCTGTTAATAAAAATAACATTTAGAATTATTCCTTTTATAAAAAGTTTTAAAAGCTCCATACAGTTTTCCTAATTATCCCAAATTTCATGTTTCAATTAATTGTTCGACAAGCAATTAATTTATCATACCCTATCATGAAATAAGAATGTCACTAATTTTTTGAAATCATTTTTAGAAAGTAAATTTCTTACCTTCAATGAAAATAGCTATGTTCTGATAAAAAAGCCAGTGAAATTGCATAAACACATCTTTATAAAGCTATATTTTGTTATTTTCTTCACAAAATGATGTTTTGAACCTGTTGATACATAACCAACGTACCTATATCAAACTTTACTGAGCTATGATGGTTATTTAGTACAATAAATCCATACTCTAATACAAGTGTATCATTTCCATGTGGACCATAGCAGATGAAGGCTTGCTCATATTTCTTATAAGATGTGACTGTTTTAATCACAAAGCCATCTAATAAGGTGTCATATCCACCCTCAGTCTGAAATCAAAACAAAACATACAAAGAATGTTAATGAAAACCTCACAGTATGTACAATATGCTCCTGTACATATCAAAATCAGTTTAAGGAGAGAAATGGCTTTGGCAATATGTAAGTCTTAAATTTGTAAAATAAATCCCAATAATTATTTGATAATTTCATGAAAGTGAATGATTAATCTGATAATAGTGGATTTTATGACAAAGTTGTCTGCTTGGATAAGGCCCCCAAAAAGTCCCAGGTTTCTGGTCTCAGCGTGCGTCGGCATTTTTAATTTAATTTTTGTTGTTGCTATGAAATGATGTCCAATTGCAGACAAAATTGCTGGATTGATTGGAATTCTGCCGTGCTGTGCTTTAAACGACTTTTTCACATAGGGGTATGAACGTTTGCCCGATTTGTGAGGCTTCTCTTAGCCACCACGCTTTGTATGGGAAACTTTGTATCACGTATTTCCCTGTTTGCAAAAAAAAATGCTTCACCGCACAGCTTTTTGGCCTATTTATTGTGCAGTAAGTAGCAGATTAAAAATCTCAAAAAATCTTGTTTGTACATGTTGGGCTAGGGGCCAAGGGATATGGAGGGAAGTCCAGTGTATTGCCCTAGATTGAAGCTTTGGTCTAACTAATCTCAGCTTGCAGGGTGTACACATGGCCAAAAATGAGGAACAAATTGTTACCTCAACTGTGGGTGAATGATTAAGTAGATCTAGGAATGGAGCCAAGATGCAGTTATCCTCGGAGTCTGTAGCCAAATCCTCTTGCTTCTTCTGTTTCATATAAACACATCTTGTATTGATTGCAAACCATGCCCATCGGAACCTCTCATAGGTAACATTAATCACTGGGTTCAGCTTTTTTATCTCCTCAAAGAAATTTGATAATTCCTTGTAGGCAGCTGTGACCTTTTGAATCTGTGTCTCTGCTAGTGTGCGGACATTTCTAGGTAGTAATGTTAGTTCCTCTTGATTGAAGAATGCTGGTGTTGTGTATGATGGAGGAAGCAGGGCTATATAAAGAGACCAAAATGAGTCCACACCCTTGGAGTCTTCGTAGAGTAAGAAGGTAGCAAGAGCTTGATGGGGTGTCATTGGAGGGGTGTGTCTACAAAACCAAAATGTACAAATCAAAACTGTATCACAACTTTTTCACAGTAGGAGCAAGCCAGATTATTGTTGTAAATTTTAATGCACAATTTCAAGTTTTTAGAATTTTAAAATTGGCAAGTCTTTTGAATATATATGAGAACATACAGGGGCTCAATGCATGATAATTGTGACCCGCTTCATCGAAATGAGGAATGTCCACCAAATTTCACATTTTGAGATATGGATATCAACTTAAAGAGAATTTAATGGGCTTTCTGATGATGCCAAACATTAATTTTTGGTTCATTTCATTCCTGTGTTATGATGTGATAAATTTATAATGCAGTTATACACGTTTTGTGAACTTTGGAAGTCCATTCCAAGGAAACGTGTTGGGGGACATTCCTCATTTTGATGGAGTGGGTCATAATTAGTCCCAAAGTGTGTTCCATGCACATAATTTAGTATCTCTGATGTAATAGAACCCTCCAACCCAGAACCAAGATGGCTGCTGCGTGATAAAGGTCAAAGGTCATGATATACCTTTTTATGAATGGTCCAAGTTGACTGCTTAGTACGGTCGTGGTTGTAATCAGCAACCTGCTGGGTATGTACAACAGAATATCTCCAGACTTTATCATCAGAAAACAAGAAAAGAAAATATTAATTTCTGTTAATTAAAACAAAAACTATAATTGGCCAAGAAGTTCCACCAATTTGCCACATTGGTCAAAATAAGTCGGCTAACTGGTGCCGATAGCTAAAAGAATTAATAATAATAATAATGTGTGGATTTATATAGCGCACGTATCCACCAACTAAGTGGTGCTCAAGGCGCATTATATTATTATCCCTGCTCATAAGGCTCATAAATCATTCCTGAAACCATCTCAGATCCCTGGGGAGTATACAGCTCAATTGCTGCCATTTCTAGCGCATATAGAGCAAACCAACTCTGCCTTCACAGGTACCCATTTAACCCCTGGGTGGAGAGAAGCAATTATGATTAAGTGTCTTGCTCAAGGACACAAGTGTCACGGCCGTGATTCGAACCCACATTATGTTGCTAACACCAGAACTTGAATCCGGTAAGCTAGACCGCTCGGCCACGAATTGTGTCTCTGTGAGGTAATCTTTTGTCTAGCTGACCTGGGAATTTTGATTCAATTTGACTATTTTGGCAACGAGAGGGTTACAAAATCAATGATTTCTGACTAATACGCACAGTAGGTGATAATACCAAGATCCCTAACTCATTCTTCATGACTTTAAACTCGACAATGGGGAGTCAGACTGGAATATAAGTCTGTGAATACGTACCTGAATGCTGACGGTAGTTTTGAGTCCTCTACCCGTTTCTATTGATTCCAGAGAATAAGAAAATAGTTTTGTGTGAATTCCATCGGTGAATTCAAAATGTTACATTTTGTTGAATGTTTAAGATGGTATAAAAATATTGTATCCCGTAAACCACATGTGACTTTTAATGGGTGCATTCTCAATATTCAAATTACAATAGACTACTACGCAAATACCACAGTGTGCACGGGCAAGCTGATTAGCATAATAATGCATGCTGGTCTAGCTAATAATCAAAATACTGCAAAAGAAACTAACCTTTGAAATGAGCTGGGTGAAGATAAGATCCTGGGAATTTATACCTTGCCATCCATTTCATTAGCTTAACATACAACACCACATGAGTTGAAAGTTCTGTAGGATAAACAAATATAAATTCATTTCCTGTTGAAGAGTGATACAATGATCTAATATTTCCATATTTACATTTCACAATATTTTGTAAGTAAAATTAATGAGTAGAATGTCGTATCCGACCGCCACTTTTTCTCATTCAATATAACCAATAAAGCAATCTTACCTACCCAATAAGGTGGAGAACATATGGATGATGATGGACATATACTTCAAATTATTCTAGGATATTTATTTCATGAAAAATCAGGCATTTTTGGTATACGATGACTTCCTCAGTCATGTCAGTCTATTCTTGTAAACTCCACAATTACTGCAGTGACCAACACAGTCATTGTACATGCACAGTGGCAACTATATAGGATCCTTCTATTTTCTGAAGGGGAAGATTTTTGTAGAAGGGAAATAAAGTCCGAAAACCATCATAAAAGTGGATTTTAAAGATAGTTTTCGCTTTCTGAACCACCAAAAATCGGTAGAATCATTTTTTAACTGGTTAGTAGTTGCAAATAAATAAATTCCAAAAGTCCTTAAAAAGTGGCGGTTGGCATGGTTGGATACGACATTCTTTTCAAATTAATGCATACTCAATGAGGCAGATGCTTGTATTGGTGGAGGATGCCATTAACCCTAACCCTCCAGGGTATTTTGGCTAGAAACCCTGCCAGACGCAACAGAGTGCATCGTTTGTGACTTGGCTGCCAAGTGCAACACGATCCATCTGTTAACAAATCTCAAGGCCGAACTGCCTCAGAGTCTGTGGTCACCAAACACAGCAGAATACAACTCTGGCATTGTTTAATGGGACCAGCTCTCAATAGAAACAGGCTTGGCTGCTTATGGTTATGCACTGGTGTTGACAGCTGAATCCATCAAAGTGCATCAGACTTTTCCAGCTGATGCACTCTGCTGCGTCTGGCAGGGTTAGGGTTAAGCAAGATATTGCCGGGACATACTTACATGTATTTGAAAAAAAAAAAAAACCAAAATAAACATGACAGTGAAACATTACTATGACTGAAAATTAAGAACTGAAATAATGCAATGAATGTATTGTAAATCAAATGTAATTCTTTTCTCTGTAACAAACAGAAATCGGCCATTTTACTGTAAACTGCGACAGAAAACAACCAAAGACTGAGAGTGACGTTTTCAAACAATATTTTGAGGAATGTACATTTGTGATGGTCATTTTGTTGTATGCTAACTTATCTCCCCTACTAGAGCAACAGGTGAGATACAGGTATGACAGGTGTATTAATTAATAAATAATAATAATATGTGACGGCCATTTTCTGATTTTGCCGTTACACGTCATTGCACGGATGTGACTTTTTAAACCACATAGATTTGCGCACAATTAGGCAGCTGTACCCTCTCCCAGAAGGCTTACAAAGACCTTACCGTCATGTGAAATGTGTTGTTTTTTCCTCTTTTTTCTACGATTTCTTAAAGTTCGTCCCATTTTCCAGTTAACTTCAATACAAAATCTTTGTCGTCGGACTGCATCTACCCCCTTTAATTAGTCTAGTACCAGACTGAAGCTAGCCGCGAATTGGGCCAGAAAAGCCATCCGCGAATTCGCGGTTGGGAATTCCCAACCGCGAATTCACAGCCGCGAATTCAGAAAAGGGAATGAGCGACCGTGACAATTTACTGACGTAGGTGAAATTATTAACAGTTAATTTTACAAATTACCTTTTATTTAAATGTATTTTTTATTAAATAATCATAAAGAACATGTCAATGCCGTCACTTCATAAGCAAATTTGGCCAACTAATGTTTAAAGGGCAAATATTGGAATGTGTCTGCACTTTTTCAGGCCTTTTCTTATTGTTTGTACAAAAAGGGTTCACTAAAAACAAAATGTACCAAATCTCTCTTATAAATATTAATGTTTAATTTGATAATCATAAAGAACATGTCAATGCCCACACTTAATTTCCGTTAAGGCAAATTTGGCCCATTAATTAGCATCTAATTAGACCGTGTTTAAAGGGACAAATATTCGAAGGTGTCTGTACTTTTCAGGCCTTTTCTCATTTTTTGTACGAAAAGGGGTTCACTAAAACCAAAATGTACCAAACATCTCTCAGAAATATGAATTTTTTATTTGATAATCATAAAGAACATGTCATTGTCCACACTTAATTTCCGTTAAGGCAAATTTGGCCCATTAATTAGTGTCTAATTTTCGAATTTGGCTATATTTATTAAGGCATTTCTTCTTTTTTGTACGAAAAGGGGTTCACGAAAAACAAAATGTACCAAACATCTCTCAGAAATATAATTTTTTTATTTGATAATCATAATGAATATGTCATTGTCCACACTTAATTTCCGTTAAGGCAAATTTGGCCCATTAATTAGTGTCGAATTAGACCGTGTTTAAAGGGACAAATTTCGAATTTGGCTAAAATTTGTCACGCATTTCTTCTTTTTTGTGCAAAAAGGGGTTCACTAAAAACAAAATGTACCAAACATCTCTTAGAAATATTAATTTTTTATTTGATAATCATAAAGAATATGTCATTGTCCACACTTAATTTCCGTTAAGGCAAATTTGGCCAATTAATTAGTGTCTAATTAGACCGTGTTTAAAGGGACAAATATTCGAAGGTGTCTGCACTTTTTCAGGCCTTTTCTCATTTTTTGTACGAAAAGGGGTTCACTAAAAACAAAATGTACCAAACATCTCGTATAAATATTAATTTTTTATTTGATAATCATAAAGAACATGTCATTGTCCACACTTAATTTCCGTTAAGGCAAATTTGGCAGATTAACTAGCGTCTAATTAGACTGTTAGACAATTTCTCGAATTTGGCTAAATTTATTCACGCATTTCTTCTTTTTTTGTACAAAAAGGGTACCAAAAATGTACCATCTCTTATAAATATGAATTTTTTATTTCATAATCATAAAGAACAAGTCTATGCCCACACTAAATATTCGAAGGTGTCTGCACTTTTTCAGGCCTTTTCTCATTTTTTGTACGAAAAGGGGTTCACGAAAAACAAAATGTACCAAACATCTCTCAGAAATATAATTTTTTTATTTGATAATCATAAAGAATATGTCATTGTCCACACTTAATTTCCGCGTCGATCGGTGGGTCGGGGGATGTGATACCCTTCACTTAGTGGGGGACAGAATATCAAATGTCCCCCACATGCACTTTTAGATAGCCCATGAATATTTTTTAATGTATACAGCCTATTCTGACGACTGAGGTGTAGGCTACCGTTTTTCTTGCAAGACCACAAATATTCATATAGCCCCCTCCAACATTTGGCCCCCAAAATTGTAGATCCCCTTGGTGGTATTGGAAAACACTTCAATAAGTATAGTGTTGTTTATTGTAACCTCTTCAAAGCTTTCTTAGCGAAAACCAACATGGGACTGAAAACACAATCAATATTTTAACCTTGTATGTATGGTGGGATTTTAAATCAAACCTGGTTCAACAATAAGAGTAAATTATTATGCACATTCCTTTATGTCCCCCTCCTTGACTGAAGATGCGCTCCACAGGAGCACTGGAAGCTGGTACCCCCAACACCTTGACTGCAATGGGATAGAGACTGGGATAATGGAGCCTGTTGTCAGCCCAGAACTGTAGAAGTCAACCGTCGATGGTCTTGTTGTTCTGGATGTTTTCAAGGTATACTGCATGACTTGAGCTCTAGCAGTTCCGGTCTCTCCACTTTTGTTTCTGCTCCTGTAGTTTTGGTATCTAGCTAGGAGCCGTGAGGATTTTGTTGGCGGCTCTTCGTCTTCACTGCTGGTATTTTCCGCTGCTTGATGTAGTAGTTGTTTATCAGACATTGCTTTAACTTCAGCATTTACAAGCATGGTAACAAAATGTGATGATGTAAAAGTGAAAGTGTGTCAACACACAAACAGGGGCAATGACCAACTATTTGACTTCTCGCCACAGCTTGACACTGCAATTTATTTAAATGCAAACCTGCAAATTAAACACCAAATAGACAATACTTTTGAAAATGGCAAGGAGCCGGATACCGGAACACAGGGCAAACCGGCTTGGACAAACGCACAGGACATACATGTAACAGATGGACTACCACGTCCATCCAACATAAATTTATGAACCATTTGTTCATATCGCATGTGGCCACCACAAGGACAACCATGTCCTTACCAACATAAAACACAATGGACTACCACGCCCATGTGTATTCACACAATGGACTACCACGCCCATGTGTATCCACACACAACACCACATGAACACTTGGGGTCCAATGACCCCGATACAGGTCGAAAACCCGACCTCCACAAGTGAACACACCACAGTCAACACACCTTGCCTTAACCATCCAACTATGCACACCGTGCACCTATCAATGAAGTATTTTAAAAACATACACAAATTGTTATTCCCCAAGTTGGAAAACGAGGGGGAAAGGATGGCCCTGAAGGAAC
The DNA here is from genome assembly GCA_029582265.1 of Zoroaster sp. YZ-2022. Taxonomy (NCBI): domain Eukaryota; kingdom Metazoa; phylum Echinodermata; class Asteroidea; order Forcipulatida; family Zoroasteridae; genus Zoroaster; species Zoroaster sp. YZ-2022. The sequence goes on from CM055837.1 coordinate 21,140,631, forward strand.
CGCCGGGCACCCTAAATCTAACTTTACCGTTAATTAACCAAGATAAAGTGTAACCCAGTCCTACTAACACATCAGAAATTCCCCAAGTTGGAAAACGAGGGGGACAGTTAAGATAGCCCGACCGAAACCCGGAAGGCACTATCGTAATAAAAATTACATAACCTTGGCCTTTACAAGTAGAAATTACTTGATACAATTTGACCTACGAAATTAAATTATAATACTTCAAATATTTTTGTCATTTTCTGCAAAAAACTGCCAAACGCGCAACGCGCGCCCCAAGAAAATTGACAGAACCCCAAACAGCAAACCCCCAGGCAAAAATTAAAGAGTATACGGTAATACAAGCAGTGAAATTATCACAAAAAAACAGCATTGCCAGCTTCCGAGAAGATGGACACCATCAAACCTATAGCGTGACAAATCTGACCAAATGAACTGGGGGAGCTGCAAAACCATGCACTGAAAACGTGACAAAGAATACATTAGAAACCCCTGGGACATGCACCGCTTCAAAGACGATATTGTATTTCAGGCAATGTAACCCAAACAATCTAACAAGATGCATAATCCTATCACAGTGTGATGTTTGACTATTAATAATATACTGCAGAATTACCAGATCGGAACTTAACCCACCAATTTGCCAACAGGGGACCCCAGCACAATACAGCCACCAGCAACGGGAAAAAATTCAAGAATTGCAATAGAAGGTGGGTGCTCGAGTATGCATGATGGCCAACGACCTTGGACCCACTTGCCTTGAAAAATTGCACCGTACACTACGGCATGGGCGTCAACAGGTGGGGGACGGGGGGGGACATGTCCCCCCACTTTTGAAAGTGGGGGGATATCATATCGTTTGTCCCCCCCACTTTTCAGAACAATAATATAAAAAAATGGCAGGCATATGTTCGATTTTTTGTATCAATTGCTGACTCAAATAGAATCAAACTCGATATTAGTGAAAACAGCCATTTTTCGACTCATTATCAAAATCATCAAAAATTAGAGGCAGACGAACCGTTGCCGCCGTGTATGCCTACTAGGTAGACCTATAACGTTACTCACGGAGACAGAGGAGGTGGACGCTTAATATTCCTGTACCGTACAGTAGGAACATATTAGAAGCCAGCCGCGCAGGCATGTTTTCCAACGCTGCTCACTATGCACAAACGGCGTGCGGTGCAGAATGCCAGCGACACTTTTTTGAGACATGCGCACTGAAAGCCAAAGATCGTATTGCGTGCGTATGTATTTTCGCCCCCAGTTCATAGCGTTATACGGGGCGAGCAGGCGATTCGACGTCGCTTGTTTCAAATAGACATGATGATGGTGCTGCTCCAGAGTACACTGCCAACTCTGCAGAAGAAATATACTGGGTTGATTTCTCCAAAGTCAGGAGCGGATGATCGCGGATCCAGGGGGGGGGGGGGAGTCAGTTTTTTGTAGCATGATTAGTTTGAACAAATAGTATAAATTTCAATATTTTTTCTTCAAGAAATATACAATTATTTAACAAAATATAGCACCATTTAGCACCTAAGCACCCTTAATTATGCAAACAATCTCTAAGGGCAAGGGGACACCCCCTCCCCTTAGATAACTCCCCAGGACACAGATCACTAATTGGGGCTCATGTCCCCCCCACTTTTCATAAGCTGTTGACGCCCATGCACTACGGAGGCTGCTGCATCTGTAAATAACTCTACAGAATCATCCCATGCACTGCCCAAAATTGGGGACACCCCATTGAAGTGTACCAAGAACTTGAGCCACATAAGCAAGTCCAGCCTTGCCCCTTTAGACACACGCACCTGGTGGTGAGGCTTAGATAGACCACGAGAGAGAGCAATAAGTCGTCTCAAAATGGCCCGCCCTGGTGACATTGCCCTGCAAACAAAGTTCAAGGAACCAACAAGCGATTGCAGTTCAACAAGGGAAAGTGTTTTCTTGCAAAGTGCGGTATGAATTTTGTTGCAGAGTGCATTTACCTTCACCGCAGGCACCCTATAACTTGCTGAGAAACAGTATCAATCTCTAAACCAAGATAAGTTATGACCTGCACTGGGCCTAAAGTGTTCTCCACCGCTAAACATGCTAAAGGCACACCCAACTCCTCGCATAAACCAGTAAAAGCCAAAAGTGCCTGCCCACAAGTCTGAGAAGAGGTCCCAATAAACAAAAACAAAACAAAAAATCATCTAAATAATGAGTTACAAACTGTGAATGAGCAACCTAACCTGAAATTCTAAAAATGTACTGAACAATTCAAACAGTGAACATGAAATAGAACATCCCATAAGCCTTAAGTCTTATAACTACTCTACTATTCCATATTCTGAACTTTTCTTCACCACCAGATTAAGGATATTGTACAGAGGATATCCAAACAGTACTGTGGCCATCAAAATGAATTCACCCATACTTCTGAAACAAAATCCTCTTCCATAGTGATGAACAAACGCCCTCTACTGGTTTCAGAGCTGTCTATGATTCTGAGTTAATACCAACACACCGCCTTTCGTTACAGGTATGGAAATATAAATTTCTGTTTTGGAGAAGGCATCGGATGATTTTTTTTTTTTGGGCACTTTTCTTGTATATTAGTGTGACAGGCCATTTACATACAGCCCTTGTCTGACCACCTAGCGCCCTCATTTGTCCCATTTGTTGCAAGTAAGATAAACAAGGCCACCCCTGTACGTAACCACACGACTTAGGACCCCACATCATTCTTATCACAGAGTGCACCCAGACAGGATCTCTGTGGCACATACAAGTTTCTTTGTTTATAGTTATTCACTTATGATCCATGGATATACCTCTATGAAACTGCTCAAGATCTAGGCTAGGGTAAGTTTTACTTCTTTTGTATTCTTTTAGATTTCCATAAAGTTGTATTTATAGGTTTACTTGTTGCTCTGATATTTTACTTGTTCATTGGTATACTTATTACTTCTCCAGTGGTTGAATTAGTTTTACTCATTCATCACATTTTCTTGTATGGAATTACTTTTACTCTTGAGTCTTGCTTTGTTTATTGGTTGATAGTTTTTCTGAGAAAGCATAGATGCATTAAGTTTATTTAGTTTTGTTTAGTTCTTTTGTATTTACTTAATTTAGTTTGGAAACATTCATAAATTTAATACTGTGATCAAACTGCTTTTCTTTAACCTTATATCACCACTTAAAATATTGTACAAGTATCAGCTATAGGAGTGACCTAGCCATAATAACATGTGGTTTTCCTCAGCTGCAAGTGAAAGGTTGAAGGTTATTGGTACTTGGTAGTGGCTCAAGGAACCTTGATTTATTATGGCATGCTCATTTCGTTTCTGGAGTATCAAGTCCCTAGACTATTACTATTAGCTGAGTGTTTCTAGAGCATACGCAATCTAATTATCAATTGCCTATAGGTTTGCACACAATTCTGTCCATCGATATTGCTTTGTTATTGATAATAGTATGGTTGTTCTTATTCAAGTTTTCTCCAGCAATTGATATGTGATCATTTCTATTTTTCATTCCATTAGCAACCACTAGGAATAACCACCAGTTTTATTGTCCTCTTGGGTATTTAACTTTCTAGAGCATAGGGTCAATAACAACTTAGCCTAAAATACTTGTATTTTATATTATTTACTTATTAGTTTTATCCATTGCTGTTTACATAATTTCTTATGTAACACAGCACTGTAGTTGTTTATTACACCATTACTCAGGAATGTGTGTGGTCTCTCTAGCCCAGGCAGAGATTCCCTGGAGCTATATGCTGAGTATAGTGTCTGTGGTTTAGGAAGTCGACATATGGATAATCCCCATGCTGCATAGCATTGTTTATCGATATGGTGCATATGGCGTACAGTGATGGTTGAGTTGATTTAAGTAATTGATATGCCATCACTGCTACATCACCCTTTTTACAGGTTGGGCAATTGTTTACTGTAGTGTGCTAGAGAAGGGTTTATATAGTTGGGTTTTCTTATGTTTTAATGATTATGTATTCACCTGTGTTTTACTGCACAAAGGCTGGCTATTTGTGTGCTTCTTTATCTAAGGACCTTGACTAGTTAACTTGCATTGCCACTGTGTTTTATTCTACCGATATTCTGAAAGTGTATAATTAGACTTTCTTATATTCTTTATTTACTCTTTTATCGCGTTGCTCATTTATTTATCCAAACTTTCTTAACTTTAATATAGAAATGTTCGATGCATTTTGACCAAGGTTTTGTTGTTTTTTGTTTACCTTAAGTTCAAGTTAGAGCAATCACTTGCCTTGCACATTTTGGAACAACATTAACTTAACTACTTGTTAATGGTTAATTGCATTATTATTTCTATTTGATTTTCCTTTACTTGAGATTTATTTCTGAGATCATTACAACTTCTTATCATAAATTTCTTTGCTCAATTGGTACATTCCAAGGCATAGTATTTATATGGAATTTGCATTTTTGTATCTTTTCAGGGTTTATGTTACACCATTAAAAGAACACGACACTGTACACCATCCTTGTCATGGGCATTATTGTTCAAGTGTCACATTAGAAAATAAGTATAGGGAGGAAGGGGCAAAGTGTTATTTTGTTTTCACCCATAGTGGGTGCCCACAGCGGGTGCCCACAGTGGATCAATTGGAATTCTGTGGGTCTGTTTTTAGTTTTTTTTTAAATTTTAACAAAGGGGTATGAACGTTTGCCTGATTTTTGAGTCCTCTCTAATAGCCACCATACTTTGTTTATGGTTCCAATAACTGCGTATATGTATCATGTATTTCACTGGTTGTCAAAAATAAGTGCGTTACCACACCGATTTTTGAAGCCGACCTATGACCAGAAACCAGACACTTATATGAAGCCGACCTATGACCAGAAACCAGCGCCCGACTTCACGAAACGCTACGACGCGTCGTAGCACAAGATACAATGCGTTACGCATCGTATCTCGCGATGCGTTGTAAGAACGATTTCACCAAACTTACGATGCGTTCAATGCATAGTAAGCTCTTTGACAACGATGCGGAACACGTCGCAAGATACGACGACCGATGGAGTCGTCTTAGGATGCGACGAGTTAATTTAATCATACGTAAATGCGTACAAGATGGCGTTGATGCTGCTTGCAGATCACGAAGCTCGCAGAGCACTCGGAAGAGATAGATTGTTCCGAGACCGGACAAACCCCCTCGACAGTCTCACCGATAGTGAAATCATCACAAGATACGGTATTGATTCACCCGGCAGAATATATTTGATCTCGTTGAAAGGGTAGAGGGTGACATTGGGCGTGTCACAAAGGTAAAACAAACTTTTTAAAACCAGTAAAATGCATTTTTGCTTTTATATAATAATACATAAAAGTTAGGTCTAGCTTTTATGTATTATTAACGTTATATAGTATTATATCTCATAGTATATTTAATATAAGTGGATTTTTTTTTGTGGGGTTTTCTTTTTGTAATGATAAATACCCTTGTTTGAAGAGGCGTTGTTTCTTTGGCTTTCAAATAACACTTGTTCTAATAGTAAAATGGATGACTAGCTGGTGAGCATCTCCGAAAAATGACATCGTGTCAGGCAGAAAATATTTTCATAAAGTTGTTTGTCATTATTAGTAGGTATCAAATTAAGCTTTGAGACGATGAATTGCCAAAAAGCATTTCAGGTGATTACCAATAATTTGTGCTTGGCGTACTTGAATGCCCTGCCGCATTTTTTAGCCAAAAAATTATTCAGGGTAATTGAGACTTGAGAAAGTTCATACATGTTCATCCAATCACTCATCTTTATTTCGGTCGATGCACGTACCATTGCATCTTGAATGTACTAATTTAAACGACTGTTTTATGAGAGGGTCATGCAAAGCATAAAACAGTTAAACGTTTTGAAAAGGTCATCCTCGTTCAAAAGTTCTTTTTTATTAAAAGTGAATTTAGATCAGTTTTGAACGCGTCGCCCTTACGATGTGTTTGGTGAAATGAATTGTGGAACACATCGCATCTGCGACGAGTCTTCGGGCTGCGATGCATCGTAAATCCCGCGACGCATCGTAAGTAAAGACGAGTTTCGTGAAATCGGGCCCAGACACTTATGTAGCCAATCTATGACCAGAAACAAGACACTTTTTTTGGGCCTAAGATAAATAAGATATTCTTTCATAGCAAAAAAAACGAAAATTAAAAATGCTGACATGTGATGTGTCTCCGAGGCGGAGAACAGAAACCAAAGACTTTTCTTTTGGGGGGGGGGGGGGGGGTGCCTAAGAGGGGAGAACCCTGAAAAGCTTGACTGACAAAATGGCAGATAGCAACAACAGTTGATTGACAGGCAAGATAGGTATATTTGTTGTGCAATTCCCATTGCTGTGTATAATGGATGCATATTATATTTTCATGTCTTTATGTTGGTTTTATTAAATTTTGTTATAATTATTACAGGATGTGACCCAAATTAATGCTCCATCTGGTAAGGTGGTCTCACCTAACTACCCTCGCTACTACCATTGAATACAGACTGTAAAATACAGATTGTTCTGGATGTTGGCAAGGTCTGCAAAATTGTCTTCACAGAGTTTGACATCGAACAGGAAGCCGGCCAGTTGTGGCTATGATTTTGTCAAGGTAACTCATCTTCCAATGCATTTATTTACGTCACATTTTAGCATCGTTGCAATAGCATGCTGTAACCCTCTATAGGTATTTTACATTCACCCTGCAGAGATTCCAGCTGCTATGATTATTTTATGATAATTTATTAGCGCATCGGATTTGTGTTCTGATGGCTGAGTGGTCAGAATGTGGGTTCAAATCCTGGCTGCGATCATGGTGCTTGTGTCCTTCAGCAAGACACTTGACCATAATTGCTTCTCTCCACCCAGGAATAAATGGGTACCTGTGATGGCAGAGTTGGTTGTTTGATTAGCCCTATATGCGCCGAAATGGCAGCATAGAGCTGTATACTCCCCAGGGAGTTGAGATGGTTTCAGGAATGATTTATGCACCTGATGAGCAGGAGTAATAATGTAATGCGCCTTGATCTAGTCGCTAGGATAGGTGCAATTTAAAAGAATCTTGTATTATTCTCCCATTCCTTGCCACTCATCCCAGGGATATTGTTATAGGAATTAGGACTGACAAAAGTCGGATTAGGAGGCCAGGTAGCCCAGGCCGAGATTTTTTTTTCTGCAAACGAGAACTGCCATCCCACGATATTTCAGCCAATCAGATGATTCTATCAGTCTCAAAACACTTAAACTCTGGCTAGCCCTAACATACTAACAAGCTACCAAAACAAAGTCCCTCGGGATCGGCAGACCAGATACTCTGCCAAAAACAAACTTAGAATGTAAACAAACCCAGCCAAGGACATAACTTGGCTGATGATAGTGAACTGATCACATGTCAATTATACTCTACCATATGGCATGAATAGACAATATACACACTGTATTTTGTATGTGTTTTTATAATCTGAACACAAAATCTATAGACGATGTGACCAATGACATCACATGTTTAATAAAGAGCCATCTATAGACGATGTGACCAATGACATCACATGTTTAACCCTAACCCCTTGGGTATTTTTACTAGAAAGTGTCCTGAATCCATCAGAATCCGCCAGTGTAGATATTGGACATATCCTGAATCCGCCAAAATCCACCACTAAATTTCTGGCGGATTTTGGCGGATTCAGGATACCAGCTCACATGAAAATTTGTATAGTATGTTGCTGCATAGAATCCATCAAAATCTAACACATACAAGTGTTGGCTGTACATGTGCAGTACATGTAACTATAATCCATCAAAATACATCAACCAACATGACCAAGCAGTTAAAACTATTGAAATCCTGAATCCATCAAAGTCCGCCATATGCTCAATGTGGAGATATCCTGAATCCGCCGAAATCCTCCAAAACAGGGGGGTGGATTTTGTTGGATTCAGGGTGGTTAGGGTTAACGATATCGATATTCTACCATGCACCGGCCTCAAATCTAATTGTATTTGGGATTTAATTCAATCTTGTGATGATTTCTTAAGGTGTTACGTCTTCACCCCACCGTGCAGTGGTGCCTGTTGCAGGGTCACACTGGGCCCATATCGGCAGATTTTGGGGAGACACTACGCGAGGATGTGCTTTTGGCGACAGGAAGCCAGGACAACTCAGTCAGGATCTGGGATGCGGCTAGCCTGACGGGGAGTGTTATAAAAAATCTGGTATGAAAATCTAACATTTTTTTCTTCATTGTGTTTATTGTTTTTTTTTTTTTTTTTAAGTCAGTCTAAACACTTTGAATTCTCAAAGAGCAAAATTTCACAGTGTTATATAAAACTTGCTTAGTTTACAGTTGGTAATGATGTCAAACATCCCTTGAAATATTTTTGCCTAAATTGGTAATTACTATCATTTCACAAAAAGTACTATCATTTCACAAATTGAATTTCTTCATCCAAAGAATAAATACGAACAATCAAAATGTATTTTCACTATTATTCTTGAACCCTTTCACTACCATTGGCGAATTTTGGTGACTTTAGTCTACAACACACATACCCCCTGTTGCTTACCATTGGCGACTTTAGTAGACCAAGGTCACCACACACACAGCACTATAATTGGGAGTATCATGACCAGCTTTTAAAACAGCTGTATTATTTCCCTTCTTCGCAGTCCATACCCATGCTATATATGGTTGGAAACACTGATTCCTTATCTTTCTAATGGGTGCACCCCACTAAAATAAACTCCCATAGTAAACAGTGCTGAACACAAAGTATTAAAAAATCGGTAAAAAATACTTAGAAGTCCCACAGTTTTTAAAACCAAAAGAAAAAATATTGATCGATATATAACCTTTTATTTTCTTCTCTATTTACTGTATAAAGTCCAGGTTTCCAGGGAGTTATCCTCATCCCAATGAAAACCACCCTCTACAGTAGTGAAAATGACCACACTGAAAAGCAGCCATTTTGGAAAAAGACCTTACGCTTGAAATCAAATTAGGACCACTTTTTCAGCACCTAGTGTATCCAAAATAATCATATTTGGAAGTCAAGGACACCCAGGTTATGATATTGGGCCATTTTTACACAATCTATCAAATGTATGTGCCTCAAATCTTTGTTTTCAGAAAAATTTGAGGACATACACTTAATGATAAACAGCTTGGCGCATGAATTCCTCAATATTTAGTGGGGTGCACCCCTAATGGTACAGCCCAACCTACATGTTTCTATTATAGAAATCAGACATAATACAAGTCAATCCTTTCAATGGCCATCTGTGATATGAAACGCCATACACTTGTGCACAAAATGCTTTCTGTGTTTGTGAAACAAAGTCGGGGAAGTAAAATAAATAACAGGGATCATTTTATATGCAATTACATTACATTACATTACAACAAGTATTTATCATGCGCCATTCCCGAGAGGCTCATGGCGCTTACAAAAGTTAATATGACATAATAAATACAAATCATGATAGAATAAGACATAAATTGATGCAAAATTAATGAGGAAACAAGTGAGTTTTAAGAGCCTTCTTGAAGGCATTAACAGAAACGGATTGATTTTGGTATCATATGAAAGGAATTTTGTTAGCAACAATCATTTCATTGAATATATCTATCTCCAACAAATTCTTCATGATGAAAAACGAGTTTAGAAAAAGTGCCTGTAAATGGATGCATACTGTTGTGTAAAATGTGTGAATTCATGCATGACTGGGCAAACAATTCGGTAACCAGTGGGACATCCTGTTGAAACAAATCGGTAATGAAAGCGTTAAATAAAATGAGATTTTCATATACTGGGGTTTATATCTTGATGCATTTACAGGTAAAAAAGGGGTAACCATAGCAATATATTGTTCTTCCTTGTAGAGTCATGATGGGCCAGTAGAAAGCTGTGTATATTCAACAGATGGTCGCCATGCAGTAACATCATGCCAAAATGACAATGAACATTGGCTTTGGAGTGTCACTATAGCTACAACCCCACCGAATGTAGTTCTCCATTTGAGATCTGCCGAGTCTTGTAGTAAGTGTGGATTTTAATTTGTTTTTAAGAGAAGGTACAACATTGGATGAAGCCACTGTTATTCATAACATTATATCATTTGAGTCTTTAAAAAAAATCAATATGGTTGATTGTTTTCAGAGCAAGGACAAGTGTTATGCATGTCTGAGGATTTCATCGCCAGCTCTTGCAAGGGGAGTGACTTTGACATCTGGAACATAGAGTCCCCCACATCACACCAACAAGGTCATGATGGGAACACACAGGTACTGAGGAATTGAAGCAAGGGGTGGGGGAGGAAGCGATCATATGAACCGATCATATGAACTAAAAGTAAATTGCAGGGTCATTAGATCTTTCAACAAAACTGATTTTATATATATATATATATATTAAGGAGGATGGAAAAAAATTCGCAAGTTTTCTGTCTTCATTCATCTCCAGACTGATGCCCTATGTAAAGCCACAACTCATCTTCACCATCTTTCGTGGCAGTCTCCTGGCCTGTTTTACCACCTAACCATCCAGACATGCTGTACCTCTATGAGGTGATGCCTGAGAGGGTGCTCGAGGAGTGGCACCTTCATCCACACAGTGTGCCAGGTGTCCAGGACTACCCTCAAGATGTTCTGGAATTCAAGCATAAATCAGATGTCTTGGTATGTATGATAGTTCTTTGCTATTCCTCAACTCCTTTAAAAGCCTTTCCATCACCATCCTTGATTACTCGAGGCCCTTTTATATTCATCCCTTAGGGGCGGCCCTTCTCTTGTGAAAATGGGAGCCCTTTTCCTTTGTTTTCTTCCCAAAAGCTTTCCCTTTCCCTCTTCGGGGACCAAGGTCCCTTGAATTTGCACTCCCTCTCAGTGGGCCATCCCTTCCAAGTGGTCCCTTACCTCTCTGATGAGGGTCTTCCCCCTCTATGACCTTTCCTCCAAGTGGGCATTCCCCTCATTTGTCCCTCCCCAACCAGTAGGCCCAAAGGTCAGGTCCTTATCAGTGGCCCTCATCTACAAGTAGCCCCCTCAGTAGACCATCCCTTCTCCCACAACAACTTTATTTTTGAGAGATCCCTCTTCTCCATTTCTATTTTTCATCTGTAATTCCTTATTTGGATAATGTTATCCACATTTTACTTTCAACAATCCTTTTGTTATTCAATATTTATACTCAGGTTACTCCTACTGCATTGGATACTGAAAGAACCTTGTTGGTCACGCTGTCCTTCCAGATGACCGATGACCAGAAAAGGGCCTCTATTGTGAATTTCAGCAAGTTAGAATATTGTCGCTCTTCACCACTGCTCCAAATATGGGACGTCCAACTTGTGCCAGTCGATTTCACTAAGTTGGGTTTCTGCTGGACAGCTGCATTGTGTTCCAACAGAGGCGTGGCAGGAGTACTGGTGCTGCCACCAAAATGCAGAATATGCTCCATGGTAAAGGTCAAAGGTGTCCTTTGATGGCAGCATACAAGTCTTCAGCAAGAATCTGGAGAAGCCATTGGAGATGATTTGTATGCCAGGAGCTTATGATGGGATGCTGGTTCCTGCGCAGGGCTTCATCAACCCCAGCAGACCTCTCTTGAATCAGTTGCAGGGGATCATGGTGAATCATGTCACTGATGGTGCCCTACATTCCTCCAAGGCTGGTGCTGGTCAGCTTGTCGGCAAGTTCATGCTGCAGTTAGCTAAGGTCACATCCTATGACTTCTCTCCTGATAATCAGAGTGCTATTGTTGGATTTGACAATGGCTGTGTCCATTTCTTAAGGATGTACAATGCAGTAGGAAAAAACTTACAAATGAAGCGACAAAATTTACTTTCATAGCATCTTCGGTTTCATGTAGCTTTATTCACAAGTAGCTGGACTAACACTTATGGGAAGTGGAAGCAGAGAAAATGTGCAGCTTTAACTATTTTACCAAAGATTCAAAGGGCATTTATACATTCCTAAATAGTGTTATATTCATTTAATTTAATTGCCGCTATATATTTATGTGTTCGATAACATTTTCAAAGATAATGTCTTTCAAAATTAATACAAGGTAGGGACAACAATACATTTACACAGTATTTGTAAATGTTTCTTTTGGAAAAATAATCCCAGCTATGTCATCAGTTAGATGCTTTTTAAAAGTAGTACCGGTATTGCTCCATGTTTCAGTGAACATTAATTTTTGATGTGACTTATGCGTTATACCTTTTTGCTATATACATGTATATTTTGCCTGATGTACTATGTAATACACCTGTCAATCAAACAGTATGGATTGACCAATAAGGTTTGGTAATTGACAACTTTTGCTATTGACCATTTTGTAATTTACATTTGTTCATAAACTTTTGTTAATGCCATTTCTCAGCTTTGAGTCAAATCACTAAAATAGTGCTGGGATGGTTCACCGACCAAAACTACAGTCTTTTTGCCATATTGGTTATTAAACAATCATTGCGGGAACTTTATTGATGCTTTTTGATTGAAAACTTATACACATTGTGCCATTTGCTGACTGGTTAACTCACCGTGAAAGTTTTGGTTAAAGGCTAGCAAATATTCAGTGTTTCACTGACGGTTTCCCCAGTTTAAAAATTAAAGAAATAAAATATATAAATAGTTCCAAGCACTACACTAAAATGACCGAGTAAAGAAGAAACAATATTCCATGTGTTGCTTGTTTCTTGGTTTTTCCTAAACAGGATGCAACAGATTATAAAAACATTCTCACAATTTATTTTAGGGTGATCTTCAAATTAATTAACAGAATTATGCATGGTGAAATTAGTGTAAAATGGAAAAATTAGTAATAAAAAAAAATTGAGTGTCTATTATTTGGCAAAACCATGTTTATTAATCTTTCCCAATGAGACACATTTATTTCTTATGCCTAATGTTTACTTGTCCTATGAAGGCAGTCTGTATAATAATTGTATTGATTTTCTTTATATATTACCTAATATTCATGGTTTACATATTGAATATTCGCTGTCTATATTTTTAATATTATCTATATACCTAATATTCATGTTTAATTGAATATTAATTGTCTATATTTTGAATATTCATAATATGTTGGAAAAATATTTATTGCCAGAGCAATATTGGTGGTTTACATTGTACCAGTGTGTCAATACAGATGTTTATATTTATGAAATAATATGAACGATCCGTCCATTATTTTTATATAAAATCAAAATAATTTATAAACAAGACTTGAACTGTAAGAAACATTTGATAAGTATAGTGTAGGAATAAATCAAATATGCCTTGAAATGTTTGTTTTATAATGTAAAGGGAAGTTGCAACAATTTGGTTATGTATGTTCATATCAAACCTCTAGTTATCAAGAAATATATAAGTGACCTGTGAAAGTTTTATCACAATAGGAAAAGCACTTCAGTCTTTAGAATTATTTTCCCTCAAACTTTACACCAAGTAAGTTTTTAAATAATAATTTGTCAATTTGATAATTATGTTATTACCAAAGTTGTACCTTCCCTTATCATGGTTTGAAACATTTAGCAAATATTAAGTGCCTTAAAATTGTTAGTATATTACTGGTACTATGGTAAGTGCCTTGAAATGTTTATTTCACTTGAAGAAACTAAATTATCAAGGATAAAGTTTTTATTTGCAAGATATACATGTAAATTTGTGAAATTGGACAATCATTATGTGTTGAACTTTTACTAATAAAGCCCTGAATTCTAACTAATTGTGATTTTCTGAATATACGTATTTACTATAATAACGCTTGGTAACTTTAAAACTTGGAATCATATTTTTAGGCACTGAAATATTGATAACCAATGCATTTATAAATGTTGGCAAAGTAATAGGTAGTTCAATTTTATGCAGAGACTCCAACAATGTTGTCAATACATCGCAATATTGTCACCATATAAAGAAAGACTAATGTCCAAAAAATTCAGAATTGCATCAAACCTTTTCCATCAAATATTACATTTTACAAAATATATCCCCAAAATACGTTTTATTTGTTTGGCGTTACCAATTAGATGCAACCAATGTTAACAATTTAAGTATTTTATTAAATTAATATAAAACATGTAACATATGGGGCAGTATTTTGATAATTACCCTTAATAACATTTGTAGCAATGAATAATTCATGATATTCTATTTCCATCCTGGAATAGCATTGCACATGCGCAAGTGGTTGACAGTTTGATGACTCTTCGATGAGGGCGTTTTAGTTTAGACTGGTTCCGGCTTCCTTTTTTACATGCATGGTACACAGCGAGTCGAGTCACTCGACCGCATGACCACGTGATTTGCGGGCATTCTATACAAACTAGAAAACCGCCACGAGTGAAAAGGTAAGTCGTTATGTTATCAATCGATAAACATCGAAAAAATAAGTAAACTGCAAGTAAAAGTATCAAAATCTGACTAATTAGTAAGTATTAATAATTCGTCAGTGTTAAAAATAAGACAAATATTCAGTCTAGAATGTTTTATATCTAAATTCGAAAATGGTCGCCTGCGTGAAAGTGATATGTAACATAGAATTCGAGTCAACTCGTACCCCCAACCAACTCGTACTCGTATATTAGAAGAAATGGAATTTTGGTGTGTCGTTTTTACCCGTAACTTATGAAAACCTTAAAAAATATTATTAGAATAAGGCCAAATAAAAAAAAAACATGTTTAGCGTCCTGCCTTTTTGAAAAAAGGAAGGAGGAGGGCCTTTTTTGTATTTATTTTTAATTTTTTATTTTTATTTTTTAAATGGCCGCCCGACACATTTTTAAAGACAACCAGCCGGGCTATTTTTCAAGATGGCTGCCAGCTTTTTTCAAAATGGCCGCCACGCGTATGATAATCGACAACTTTATACACGGTGTGCTAAAGTTTAAAAAAATACGATCTTATTTATTTTAAAATAATTTTTTTTCGTCTGAGATCGTTAAAATGTATCCTTTTTTTTCGTAAAAAAAAAATTAAAAAAAAAAGGAGGCGGCCTCTAAAAAGGAAGCGGGCGGGGACGCTAAACATGTTTATTATTTTATTTGGCCTAAATTAAGTTGAATTTCCCAGGCTTTAAAATTAGCCTATATGAAAATTCCCAATTTTTAAGAAAATAAAATTTAAAAAATTTGAATTTTGGTGTGTCGTTTTTACCCGTAACGTTTAAAACCTTGCATGATATTATTTGAATAAATTTAATTAAGGACATGATATGTAATCTCTCTTTTGAACGTGTGGTGGCCCTGAAAAGGGCCGTTGGTTTTGTTTAGAGACTGGCTGGTCCGTTGAGGTGACTGCACGCAGCCAGTAGTAGGGGGTGTTAACCCAAAACATATTTTAGATGCCCCCCTCAAAATATGTACCAACCTATAAGAAACAAGGAAAAAATACTCAAAAAATAATTTGAGAGCGTTAACTCCTCTCCCCCCCCCCCGTACATGCCCCCTGAAAATTTGTTTTTGTGAAACAGCATGGCATCCTGACTTCTTGTACAGATTACCTGTATACCGTCGTTGGGGCACCAGTCTATTTTAAAACAGTGATAGGGAAGCAATTAATTTAAAGTACTTTCTCATATTTACATACAGGTTGAAATTTTAGCATACTATTCCATGACAACCTTTCAATTGCCTTATGAAACAAAAAATCTGATTAAAAAGTAACATTTATATGAATAAAACAGTGTTCTCGTGGGTTTATATGGGTTGCAACTGAAGATTTTATTTCATTATTGTATCCAACTTATTTTATCCTGGATTAATATAAAATTGATATTTGCTTTTAACATTCTTCTAGAAAAGAATTAATTAATAAAATAGTATGAATGTAAAATAGTAGTTATTGGCTTCAGTTATATTTTGAACCTTAGCAAGTTCTTTCTCAGAGAAAGAACCCGCTAAGTTTGAGATGTAAGGCCAGAAACTATTATTTTGCATTTATATAATACGGGTCCTTTAGGTTGGTAAGCAGTTTGCAACAGCCAAATATCCATTTATAAAATAATACAAAAGTATATTTATCTACATCTAACCAACATTAATTAAAACCCTAACGCACTAGACCCTAGTTGCTGGGTACCATCCTCAATCCTTCAAAATCCTCCGATTGCCCTACCCCAAAAAATGCATTCATCCTCAATCCTCCAAAATTCATGTTTAATTGAATATTAATTGTCTATATTTTGAATATTCATAATATGTTGGAAAAATATTTATTGCCAGAGCAATATTGGTGGTTTACATTGTACCAGTGTGTCAATACAGATGTTTATATTTATGAAATAATATGAACGATCCGTCCATTATTTTTATATAAAATCAAAATAATTTATAAACAAGACTTGAACTGTAAGAAACATTTGATAGTATAGTGTAGGAATAAATCAAATATGCCTTGAAATGTTTGTTTTATAATGTAAAGGGAAGTTGCAACAATTTGGTTATGTATGTTCATATCAAACCTCTAGTTATCAAGAAATATATAAGTGACCTGTGAAAGTTTTATCACAATAGGAAAAGCACTTCAGTCTTTAGAATTATTTTCCCTCAAACTTTACACCAAGTAAGTTTTTAAATAATAATTTGTCAATTTGATAATTATGTTATTACCAAAGTTGTACCTTCCCTTATCATGGTTTGAAACATTTAGCAAATATTAAGTGCCTTAAAATTGTTAGTATATTACTGGTACTATGGTAAGTGCCTTGAAATGTTTATTTCACTTGAAGAAACTAAATTATCAAGGATAAAGTTTTTATTTGCAAGATATACATGTAAATTTGTGAAATTGGACAATCATTATGTGTTGAACTTTTACTAATAAAGCCCTGAATTCTAACTAATTGTGATTTTCTGAATATACGTATTTACTATAATAACGCTTGGTAACTTTAAAACTTGGAATCATATTTTTAGGCACTGAAATATTGATAACCAATGCATTTATAAATGTTGGCAAAGTAATAGGTAGTTCAATTTTATGCAGAGACTCCAACAATGTTGTCAATACATCGCAATATTGTCACCATATAAAGAAAGAGTAATGTCCAAAAAAATTCAGAATTGCATCAAACCTTTTTCCATCAAATATTACATTTTACAAAATATATCCCCAAAATACGTTTTATTTGTTTGGCGTTACCAATTAGATGCAACCAATGTTAACAATTTAAGTATTTTATTAAATTAATATAAAACATGTAACATATGGGGCAGTATTTTGATAATTACCCTTAATAACATTTGTAGCAATGAATAATTCATGATATTCTATTTCCATCCTGGAATAGCATTGCACATGCGCAAGTGGTTGACAGTTTGATGACTCTTCGATGAGGGCGTTTTAGTTTAGACTGGTTCCGGCTTCCTTTTTTACATGCATGGTACACAGCGAGTCGAGTCACTCGACCGCATGACCACGTGATTTGCGGGCATTCTATACAAACTAGAAAACCGCCACGAGTGAAAAGGTAAGTCGTTATGTTATCAATCGATAAACATCGAAAAAATAAGTAAACTGCAAGTAAAAGTATCAAAATCTGACTAATTAGTAAGTATTAATAATTCGTCAGTGTTAAAAATAAGACAAATATTCAGTCTAGAATGTTTTATATCTAAATTCGAAAATGGTCGCCTGCGTGAAAGTGATATGTAACATAGAATTCGAGTCAACTCGTACCCCCAACCAACTCGTACTCGTATATTAGAAGAAATGGAATTTTGGTGTGTCGTTTTTACCCGTAACTTATGAAAACCTTAAAAAATATTATTAGAATAAGGCCAAATAAAAAAAAAACATGTTTAGCGTCCTGCCTTTTTGAAAAAAGGAAGGAGGAGGGCCTTTTTTGTATTTATTTTTTATTTTTTATTTTTATTTTTTAAATGGCCGCCCGACACATTTTTAAAGACAACCAGCCGGGCTATTTTTCAAGATGGCTGCCAGCTTTTTTCAAAATGGCCGCCACGCGTATGATAATCGACAACTTTATACACGGTGTGCTAAAGTTTAAAAAAATACGATCTTATTTATTTAAAAAAAAATTTTTTTCGTCTGAGATCGTTAAAATGTATCCTTTTTTTTCGTAAAAAAAAAATTAAAAAAAAAAGGAGGCGGCCTCTAAAAAGGAAGCGGGCGGGGACGCTAAACATGTTTATTATTTTATTTGGCCTAAATTAAGTTGAATTTCCCAGGCTTTAAAATTAGCCTATATGAAAATTCCCAATTTTTAAGAAAATAAAATTTAAAAAATTTGAATTTTGGTGTGTCGTTTTTACCCGTAACGTTTAAAACCTTGCATGATATTATTTGAATAAATTTAATTAAGGACATGATATGTAATCTCTCTTTTGAACGTGTGGTGGCCCTGAAAAGGGCCGTTGGTTTTGTTTAGAGACTGGCTGGTCCGTTGAGGTGACTGCACGCAGCCAGTAGTAGGGGGTGTTAACCCAAAACATATTTTAGATGCCCCCCTCAAAATATGTACCAACCTATAAGAAACAAGGAAAAAATACTCAAAAAATAATTTGAGAGCGTTAACTCCTCTCCCCCCCCCCCGTACATGCCCCCTGAAAATTTGTTTTTGTGAAACAGCATGGCATCCTGACTTCTTGTACAGATTACCTGTATACCGTCGTTGGGGCACCAGTCTATTTTAAAACAGTGATAGGGAAGCAATTAATTTAAAGTACTTTCTCATATTTACATACAGGTTGAAATTTTAGCATACTATTCCATGACAACCTTTCAATTGCCTTATGAAACAAAAAATCTGATTAAAAAGTAACATTTATATGAATAAAACAGTGTTCTCGTGGGTTTATATGGGTTGCAACTGAAGATTTTATTTCATTATTGTATCCAACTTATTTTATCCTGGATTAATATAAAATTGATATTTGCTTTTAACATTCTTCTAGAAAAGAATTAATTAATAAAATAGTATGAATGTAAAATAGTAGTTATTGGCTTCAGTTATATTTTGAACCTTAGCAAGTTCTTTCTCAGAGAAAGAACCCGCTAAGTTTGAGATGTAAGGCCAGAAACTATTATTTTGCATTTATATAATACGGTCCTTTAGGTTGGTAAGCAGTTTGCAACAGCCAAATATCCATTTATAAAATAATACAAAAGTATATTTATCTACATCTAACCAACATTAATTAAAACCCTAACGCACTAGACCCTAGTTGCTGGGTACCATCCTCAATCCTTCAAAATCCTCCGATTGCCCTACCCCAAAAATGCATTCATCCTCAATCCTCCAAAATTTTGCACTGTGCTCAAAAT